>QMIH01000255.1:97802-118643 GCA_003987875.1 Clarias batrachus | reverse complement strand
TTTTTGCTTCGTTAAAACTTAATGTGATCTTGGGGTAAATGTGTTTTTTCTTGTTAGAAAATTAAAGAAAGCTTGATGGTTCTAACCATCAACCATCAGGGGTTCTAACCATTAGCATTTGAACAACAAGCCTAATTTTTGAATATTATGATCATGGAATGATAAGTATTGATGGAGTTGTGGAAATAATTTTAAAGTGAATGGGATCCATGGATGTACAGTACAGTATGTTATTCATATAACAAATATAGACCCCTAAATACCTTTTTTTCTTTCTTATGTTGTTGGTTTCTGTCTTTACTGTATTCATCTATTTGAATTCATCAGGTATACGATCTGTTGGCAATTTTCCCCAAACTACACTGTTTTAGTAACTTATGACCTACAGGACATACAGGTGACAAATTAAAGGAAAGAAATAGTAGCCCTGTTACTGTATGTTGTGTATTGAGGGATTGCTATAATTTTACTGGCATGTGTTGTATAGATTTCGCATTCACCAGTTCTCAATCCAACTGAACATCTATGGAAGATTTTGGAGTGGTGTGTGATTTTGGAGATGGTGCTCTTCACCACTATCATCAAAAGGGAATATCATTTGGAAAAATGGTGTTCATCAGCGCAGAGACTATCGGAATTTATACCAAAGAACTTTGAGGCTGTCATAGGGACCTGCTTTATTTCTTCATTCAATTTGTCACCAATCTGTATATTATTTTTTATTAAAGGAATTCTATATTTTTAACATGCATGTATTGTAGCTAAATTAGCAAAATGTAAGTAAAGATGATAAAACATATTGCCATAAAATATTGGCTCAATCATCTAGTATGGAAATCATAACAAGGGCGTGTGTTTAATAGGGGCCTGCACAGTTGAGTAACTCTCCTGCTCAAACACAGCTGATTCAACTAATCTGTTAATTGCCAGGTTCAGTTGGTGTGTGTAATTGTTATGGCCATATGGCCAAATGTACTGTACACCCGGACATCACTTCCATATATTGTTCTTCATTAAACTCTTTGCACAAGATTGGCTTTTGATACTGTGGAGCAGCATGACTGTGCACAAAATGAGCTCTATAATGACAGAGTTTGCTAAGCTTGCTGTGTAAGAACCACTGAAGACCATTGAATGAATTAGAATGGTAACCAAGCCCCAGGCCTCCTCACCTTGACATCAGAGTGGCTGAAACAGTCAAGATTAATGGAGCTCATTGTCACAATAAATATGGAACGGGTTCTTCAACAGGCACATATAGTTGTGTTTGTCAGGTGTCCACATATCTTTGGTCAGGCTTATGCCTACGGATTCAGACTTCTGAGCCACAATACATGTATTCTCATGTTAAAAATGGATATTGATTTCCATATTGTGTAAGAATCATTGAAGACCCGTAGATGAATCATTGTTCTAATATCATTAACAATTCTGGTTTGTATGTGACTGTAAGCAATTAAATATATGTTTTCCTTTAAGTGTATGTTTGTTAGGGACCTCCACTAGAGGGCACTGTTGTCTTGTCTGTTTTTTGTAGTTTTTGTTGGTCGAAACTTTGTTAAGTTTCCCAGAAGGCACCTCGGTCAGGTGATGAGTGCTCACCTGAACCGAGGTRGCTCATTAACGTTTCTATAAATAGCAGTTTGTTCTGGGAAACTGGGGGGAGCATTGTTTGTTGGTATGTTTGTGTATTTATATCCTTATATACCGTCATGTGGGCATTCCTTTTTGTTTGGTTTTGTTTCTTTGAAGTTATATTTTAGTTATATTGTTTTACCTTTGTTTTTCTAGAGGGCTCTATTAGTTTTCTTTAGATTCTTTGTGTTTGTGGATTCATGGAGCTGTCCTGTTTCATGTTTAGTTAGGCAGTGTCTCCTCTTGTGT
The DNA here is from genome assembly GCA_003987875.1 of Clarias batrachus. Lineage (NCBI taxonomy): Eukaryota > Metazoa > Chordata > Actinopteri > Siluriformes > Clariidae > Clarias > Clarias batrachus. The sequence continues at coordinate 116,759 of QMIH01000255.1, read as the reverse complement.
AAGTACTCCTCTGTGTGTCCCTAGTGTTGGTCTCCTTGTTTAGTTCTTTGTTTAAAGCTTCCCTTGTATGTGTAGCCACATGAGGGCTTAGCTGCTAGCAGGGTTAGCCACTAGTAGGCCTTGACTGCTAGTAGGGTTAGCCCCTAGTAGAGTTAGACTCCAGTAGGCTAGCCTCTAGTGGGATTGACTGCTAGTGGTTCTGGTCGCTAGTAGATTTGCTGCTAGTTTGGTATAGCCTCATATGTGCCCTGTTTCTTGTGTTCCAGTTCCCCCATATTAGGTCAGTACTAACCCGGTTAGCCACTAACTCCATTAGATACTAACCTGGTTAGGTTAGCATCCAGCCTACCTTATTCCATGTAGCTACTAACCTCACTAACCCATCCAGTCTCTAGTCTCTGTTGCCCCTGCTCCTGTCTCTCCAGTCCAGTCCTGTCTCTCCAGTCCAGTCCTGTCTCTCCAGTCTAGTCCTGTCTCTCCAGTCTAGTCCTGTCTCTCCAGTCCTGTCTCATCTCTAGTTCCCCTATGTGTCTTTAGTTAGCTCCAGCTCCATGTTTCCTCATCCTCAGTTCCCTGTGTCAGTTCCAGTTCCCTGTGTTAGCGCTCAGTTCCCTGTGTTCAGCTTCTGGTTCCCTGTGTCAGTCCAGTTCCCTATGTCTGTTTGAAGAGCCCTAGTTATAGTTTGAGTTTGTGGTTTTGGTTTCTTTGTTTGTGTCTGTTTGAGTTTTTGTAAATAAAAGGACACTTTAAGTTTACCTGCCCCTCTGCATTTATGCCTTCCTTATATGCCCACGGCTACTACATCAGACAATGTTGAATCTACAGTATACACATATTACATACTGTATTAATCCATGGCATAGATTCACTATCCCTATTCCTTTTATTTATTTATTTATTTATTTATTTCTCTTATTTTATTCTTATTATGCATTTATTTATGAATTTTTTCTACACTACATATTTGTATGGGCTATGTATATATTATTATTATTATTATTATTATTATTATTATTATTCATGCTCAATAACATGTTAAAATCTATATTAATGAAAAATCGTTAACGCTTTGTTAAAAAGATTTCATTTTAAAAATGAATGATAAATTTAAGAAAAAAACTGGTAGTAGACTCAAAGGGGGGTTATAAATTGCCTAATATTATTTTATAGCACAAAGTAGACACTAGTGTATAATTTAATTATGCATTTTGCATTATTATTATTATTATTGCTTCCAGTCACGTAGAAAGCTCTGGCCCTTAAAAAGCTTATGCATATGTCTTTTATGTAATGATCATTAACTCTTACAGTCAGAGCAAACCAGTGGACTTGTGTCTGTGTACTTATTGTACGCTTTAAAAGTCTTGAGCCATACCTCATGTATTCATGTTTTTGCTTCCAAAGAACCTGACCTTCTTGTATTTTTAATGTTGTCTTGACGAACAGTTATCCAGGCTTCCTGAAGGGCTTTTGTGGCTCTCATTTTCATCCCAGTCCCTGTACCTTACTAGTTTCAGAGGAATGTTTTTTGTTTGTTAGRCCACACAGTGACCTAAAGTATGAATCATGCAAGTATATCGAAAAAATAAATAAATCTAACTTTAGGTGGAGATGATGACAAAAGATCAAGCTGGTGATAAGTATACTGGTGATACTGAATGCTGTGTGGTTGAAACGAGAGGGGAAATAAGGTTGCTGCTGAGGTTATTACATACAGTATACAACCAATTTTAACTTGTATCTTTAGGCACTTTGCAGCTTGTTGCAGTACATCATTTGTTTCCAATTCTTTTATTTATTCTATATAATTTAACATTTATATTTAATTTATAAAATTTAATTTAATATCAACAAAAGAGGAGTGTATCAAGACWTTTGCATAGTGTATGTGGGTTAAAGTTAAAGATAATTATAATTATCCCAATATTTACACAGACAGTTTGTAAGTATTATTAGTGCAAACTTGATATGATGTTATCTATAATCTGTATAAATATTATATATTATTAGGGATGACCATCTGGACATTTTGTTGTTACATCCTATTGCAGGCAATTATAATAAACATTAGGCCTTATGTTGCAATTTTAGTATCTATAGTAATATGCATCTGGGTGGATATTTTTTTCTTTATGTAATTTATGTTATTATTAATTATTCTTTTGAACTTTTGTTTGCCCAATTATTTTCCAAGTTATTAAGGCCAATACTAGTGATTTATTTTTTAATATATACCCAAATTAGTTCTTACGACTGATATCCAGTAGCTATAAAAATATTGGGCAATTTATAACCCCACTTTGAGTCTACTACCAGTTTTTTCTTTCATTTATCATGCAATTCTAATTAGAGATGTTTATATTCACATTTGAAATACCGCAGACTCAGATTTTAAACTTTACACCTCATACGCAGATTTTTTTATTACTGATATAATAATTGCATAAATAACCTGTTTGTCAGTGAAGTTGTCCTCTGATGTCCTGAAGTGTTCTCTCTGGGTTTAACCTTTCATTAGTCGTCTGCATAGTGTTTAGTGTGCATTTTGCATTAGAATGTTATTAGAAAGAAACATCTTCAACCCAACTGAGAGCAAAGCATATCTATTTTTATTTTTTATTATGCAGGCTCATAACAAACATTGTGAAACCTTATGCTGTGCACATTCGCAGGTACAGAGCCTCATTCTTTTTTTTTTTGTCTTTCAATTGTCTTCACTGATATAAAAAAAAAAAGCTGAAAAAAACAGTGTCCCATTTCTTATTAATAATCTCCTCAATAAGACACCTCTCACACACTGTTATTATGTCAAACTTTTCCCGTGGTGTGTGTCCATGTGGTAGTGCTGTGACTGTTAAAAATATAAAACGGCCAATAATAAAATGTGTTTGTGATGACTTGTACATTCTGTTGTAGCTAGAACGTTCTCTTGAAGTGATCCACTAAGTTTGGCATGATAGAAAAAAAAAGAAGTAATTTTATCAGTCATGTGACCTCTGCCAGCCTGATAAACCAGAGCCAGATTTAGCCAGCGGCTGCACAGAGAGGCGAAGTCTGATCTGATTTCAGCATGTCGGCTATCTGATGGTTCCTCCCTGAGTGTGTTCTTCCCGGGCCTGCTGTTTGGATATGATAGCAGAGTTTTCTAATCTCTGTGTGACTGTCATTTCTCCAGACATGTGACATTTCCCCCAGCAGCAAAACACAGTGACCACCAGTGCAACCGATTCTTAGTAAAGCTTATTATAACACACGACCCATCAAATCAAACCTCTGCCAGTGGTTTAAGGCGTTATGTTTGCATCAGTTTGTTAACTCTGTTATTGGGGAATGGCGTGCACTTCTATATGAAATATACCTTCTTCCTCCTCCTCCTCCGGCGTTACCAAATTAGTCACAAAGGTCAAGACTGTGTTCATCCAGTTGCCGGATTCGTCCATGACTTCGTGCACTGCTTTCACAGGTTCTCTGCTCATGTCCTGAATACCTCCTGAGTGCATTGTGTAACAGGCTGACATCAGAGGTGCTTAAAATACACATGCTATTTGTACACTAAGCTCCAAACGTCCACTTGTCTACAGAGTCCATTGCTAATCATGCACAGAATTTGAAGACAGATCCCATTTGTACCTGGGTAGAAATAAAAATATACTGTATATTTGTACCAGATTGAGTTTTAGAAATACAATAAATAACATAGCTAGCAAAGCAAGCTAGYTTGTTTAGATTATTTAACCGCGCAATAGTTGAACTTAAACTTCAAACAGTTGAACAATGGACTTGTGTCAATTAACTTAGTGGGCTAACCTATAATAATGTAACTCTATAATTAGATCATTTAGCCAAGTGTTAGCTAGTGTGCTACTTGCCCTAGCTACTGGATTAAGCATAATATGATGTGGCTATAATAACATATGCTAAAGTAGGTTGTTATTAACCCTGATCTACACTAGTATGTTTGTTCATACTATTCTAAACTATTCTTGTTAGCTTTCTTGCTACTCAATTTAGTTACTGCATTACACATGGCTACAGTAATAATCTAGCGATAGCTATCTACCATGCTGCTGAAATTAGCTACTGGATTATACTGTACATAAACAATCTGGTACATACCTCGGCATACGTACAGTATTTAATCTGTTCTGGAGTTCTTAAGGCTAAGATTCGTATTGTAAAATGCATTTCCCCATATGAAAATGCAGATATTCCGTCCCAACCACCCAAGAATATGACCAATATTACCAATGTCCAACATTATTATCATATTTTTTGCACATAAAAACAATCAAAACATTTAGAAAAGACATGTAAATGTAGTAAAACTTAAAATAAATAGACATTAAACCTCAAATAATCTTCATTTATGATTTCACTTGGCACCGGCTGCTTTAAAGACTAAACTGAACTGAACTCTTGCTACCGTCCTTGTTAACATGCTAACATGGTGCTACTGTACAGTATGTCTTCACTAAATTTTGCACAAAATACAAAGAACCCACAAAAAATATGTAAACTTGCAACACTTAGCTGTCCACTGACTCAAACAAGTTTTGACCAGCTCCCGGAAATAACCTTCATATGCCAAAATTTCAGTTCTTAAGGTGAAAAGTCATGAAGCGGGGCATTTATTGTACAGTATATGATGAGGTTCCGTTGTATCTGATAATTACTGATAATACTGTAATTCATCTTGTTATTGCACAATCTAATGTTAGTTTGCTCACCATTGAAGTTGCTTGCTGCATTACAAATGTAAAGTAAGATATCTTACTACTGATTTTAGCCCTTGGATTATACAGAATAATCATATTTATTAAGTAAAATGTAGCAAAATATTGCAAAATGTATTATTATTATTATTATTATTATTATTACACACTAACTAGCCTGATAGTGTACTTTGCAACTAAATTATAGAAAGTAGTACTTTGTCTAGTTTGCAACTGATTTTTTTTCTTTTCTGAATACAGTAGTTAGAAATAATCTAAAAGACAGGTTTGTGACTTTAGTGATTGTACTTCGGCTTTTTGCTTTGCTTAATATATTAAACAATGTGTCAAGTTGAAAAGGATTAAGCTTAATGACCTTTGGGCTTGGCTAATCAAGTTTATCCAGTGCCTATGAGTTTTCCATTTTCTGTACTTTGTGGCTAATATATTAAATATATTATTTATTATATATTTATTTTATTTTATTTCATTTTTTACCCAGGTTCAAATAGACTCAAACAGACCAAAATAGAATAATTGGTTGAGAAATCCCCAAGTGAAATTTTCATATAAACAAGCAAAAGTGTATTTTTGTGTGCGTTTTTTTTTTTTATTTCATAAAGAGAACAGGCCCATGGACTCCATGTTTTTGGATCTTACTGTACATTAGAATGTAAATGTAACATAATTCATACATCAGTTTTCACCACAAGCACCTACTATTACAACATCTCTCAGCAACACACAGACAACATATGAATCATTCTAATGATTAAAAATAATCACAATGTTCTCACATATTCTCACTGATCATAGACATCTGTTCATAATAACAAGGTCAACATCTTGTTAAAAAATCAGCAGAACCATACAGAAAAACATGAGACTGGAGAAAGAGAAACAAGAACATAATGATGTTTTAATTTTGCACTGTATATAATTGCTGTAGTATGTGGCGGGCTTTTGGGTTCGTCCATTTTCTTTGTCCATCCATGGTCATGTCCCTGTCCGCAGAGGATTATTCACTAAAGACTCTCTGCCTGCAGTGCTTCGTTAAAAGATATGAAACACATATCCAATTACGATGATAAAATACACAACCAAGTGGGGAAAAAAGTCTTCATGCAGAGATGACAAAGCATGCAACGCAATCCAAACTCATCAATTTAGTGAGCATTTTCATTAGATTCGATCTGTGTTTTAACGGAAAGGTTAGTACGGCTTGTTATTTAAGCAAAACTGAAATGCGACCATACACCCTATTCTCCAGAAATCAACAAAAACAGAATTCTAATGGATGCGATGTCCCCTGTCATTCGCATTAGCCAGACGAGGGCATGTGTGAGTTCAAGCATGCGAAAGATAGCGGATCCATCTTAGTGTTACGTCGCCACACAACGTAGCTTGGAAACAGAGTGGTTGTGTCTCAGAGGAAGCACATGTTAGCCTAGTTGTTGTGTGATAGGGTACAACTGACTAGTGAGTGAACGAGTATAAATTTAGGGGAAAAAAATGTCAATTTTAGATATTCACTATATTTGGAGCAATGTGGGTGATGAAAAGAGGTGTAATTTAAAAAGTAGCTGTATTGTTACATTGTGAACCATATGCAGTGGGAATGGCATTACACCAGGTACTTATTTTTTGATGTACTAATATCAATGAACTAAACTAATTAGTAATGCAGTGTCAGCGTTAACTAGCAAATTATGCTAACTACTTTTAGAAAAACTAGTAGTAACATTTTACATGATTCAAGAATATGACCAATTCTAAAGATACTGTATTAGAACAAATCATTACTAAGTCATTCCTTTGTGTAAAAGGCTGCTTTATATACATTTAATTGCCAGTTCATTAAAACCTACAGTATAATGTAAGTTCTGATTATTGCTATTTCACCAGGTACTGATCTGTTGATATGTTGCAGTCTATAATGCATTACAATACACTAAAAATAAACRTAAATTTTACTGTAAAAAATACGTTATTGCACTGTAAAAAAATAAAAYGTAAATTTTACAGGAAAAATACAGCAACTGTGGTTGCCAGAAGTTTACCGTGAAAAATATGGTCGGCTCGAAAAAAAAAAAGAAACAATTAAAATCCATAGAATATACAGTGTAATCCTGTATGACCAAAAATATTGCTACCGTATTTTTTACAGTAAAATTCTGGCAACCACAGCTGCCGTTTTTTTACCGTAAAATTTACAAATTATTTTTTAGTTACCCCTTGTGTTATTTATTGTTATTTACTTCATATAATGGTGCATTATTAGCACAGTGACTCRGGTGTTCTAATTCCCAGTAATGCTCCTGCACCTGATCCACTCATATCCCTATTGCACACACTACCATACCAGTGTTTGTGCTTCGCTGTGCTGGGAATGATCTTTCTTATAAATATAACTKCTCAGAGGTGATCCTTTGGTGGTCTGATACCACTGAGGGCCAGGTAGCAGAGAGTAGGTACAATATGCAGTAGATAAAACTAATAAACGTGCAGCTTTGGCTCTGATTTACTGAAGGATTGCAACAAACCCAGGCCTGAAAACAAAAATATCTAAAATACTAGTTAATTTAAAAGTGAGCAAAATTGGGAGCTGATTATACATCATACATACATTTGGAGTCAAAGCAGATAGATTTCTTTCCACCTAAAATAAGATCTACTTATATTAAGAACTAGTGACGGAGATTTACACACAAATTAACAAATCTGAGAAGATTTATCAAATTTTTCTGATGGGCATGTACTAAATTTGTTCAATGAATGTCTAATTTATAGAAATAAAGACAAAATCATTACAATTATATTATTCACTATAGCAATAAAACTATTGTTAGAATAATGACAAACGTCATGACAATCATTCCTTATGTAAAACCTATTAAAATAACAATAACAAAATATTGTTCATATCAACTATATAACAGTTGAAAAGGTTGTCATTTGCTATAGCATATTATATTTTTTATTTTGGATACTTTTTTTTTCTCTCGCTCTTTCATGACTCACATAGAGTTCTAAATTCACCAGAGTTATCAAGAATACAAATAGCACATGGAAAAACCTTAGATGGTTAAACTGTAAAATATATATGTTTATGTCATCTTTGCTAATTGATACACAAGATGATCTCTCGCACTTTCTCCCTCTCTCTGTTATTTATCTAATTGTCTCACTTCACACTTAGTGCATGTTATTTGGGATCTTAGCAAACCAGGGCCTCAGGTTACAGTATGTTGGTACTTTTAAGTTCAGTCCAATTTCTGCAATATCTGACCAAAACCTGTTAATACTTTGTTAGTTTGAAAAATACCAACTGTGCCCCAAAAAATAAGTATGCCATGCCTGCAATCTATGTATTTAATTAAGATATTAGTTGGAAAAAAATAATWATTATTATTATTAGATTATGGTTTAATCAACATAATTTCTATGCGTAGTATACAGTTTTACTTAGTTAGTTTAAATCGTAAATGTGTAAGATGGCTTGCCTCTAAGGCTGCCTGCCTCCTTGAAGGCTTTCCTGGCACGCGCCGCCTGAGGTCCTGTTCAGACGAGACACAAAGCAGAGGAGTGGCAGAGCAGCACGTACACTGACACACAGGTGCAGAGAGCATGCAGAGTAAAACTGGGCAGGCGTGTAACAGCATACATGTGGGGAAAGCAAATCGCATGCACAAGTGATGCACTGAGAAATGCATTGGACACAGCAAAGAGAAACATGGAGGCAATGTGGTGTTTGTATGGGTAAATATGTGAGACTTCATTATTTTTCATTAAAGAAGATTAAGGTTAAGAAGATTAAGATTTTCATTCAGATTTTTTTGTTTGATGGACAATTTTAACCTTAATAAGAAACAAATCTTTGATCATTTCTACAGTATGAAGCCAGAATTCATCTTATTATACCTATGTTTTATTTGTTTTTTTGTGGGTTGTAACTGGTGATAATTCCTTATAAGCTATTAAAATGCCTCATAAAACTTTACGAATATGCTAGAAATACTTCCTGGTTAATTTATGAACATAATTTTTCATTGTTCATTATAAAGGCGTGTCAATACTGCACAACTTCACATGGCAATAGCCTGTGCATAATCATAAAGAAACTGAAATATTCATAATGAATTATAAACTATTGTAAATATTTAAACTCATCACTGGAGTGCTTTAAGTAATCGCATCATGTTCTATGTACATTTACAGTATAACAGTTGTCTTAACTATATAATATAACTCCTTTTGTAACGTCGTGTGGAAACGCCTACAGTACATTAGTTCCAGATTAAATACTAAAMCATATACAGAGACGCCATTGTAGATTAAAAGCATGAAAAATAAATAAGCAAGTAAATAAATAAATATAGGCACATAGTTTCTCAACAACCATCAAATAGGTCAAATACGAACTTTACACTGATTACTTTTCATTGTGCCAAAGAGTTATGCAGTGTTGTCCTATGAAAAGATATAACTAAATATTTGCATAGATGTGAGGGGTGTACTCACTTTTGTGACATTACACATTCCTTTTTTATACTAATCAAGAAGCAATTCATGTAGCGTTTATTAGTGTGCCTAAAATTTCTGTGCTTTTAGATCAGCACTCTGGGACTTTCTGAATTCTGGATGCAATAGATTGCGGCATTACAAGAAAGTAGCGCGGAAATGGTCATACTCGTGTTACTTGAAGCACATAATGCTGTTTTAATAAGACATACTGTACTAGTGTTCCTTCACGATTACACAGAGGTCAGGTTTAATTTTATGGTTTCTTGACACATCATGGTCAGTTTATTTATTTTAAATAGATGTGCAAAGTCGGTTGCTTGATTAATGAGRTGTACTGTAAATTAACATGCACCTTTAAACACATTAGTTCAACTTTATCAAGCGACCGGGTGCTAATTTAGTCTCTGTATTGGTCTGTAATATGTTTTCAACAGACAATTAAATAGAATAATTTCACCTCTCACTGAATTCCTTTTCATTCTACAACATAGTTCCCAATAGACAATTAAATTGCTTTCTTTTTTTTTCTTTTCCTTTGTGTTAGTGTCCTCGAATTCATGAAGCACAATTGTGTGTTTCAGTTCTATAAACTGGCATCCTCAAGTCAGAATTCAGCGCATCATTGTGAAATTTCCTCCAAGCAGAAATGCTAATGCAGCGCTGATGAATTCACTGACATTTGTTTGATTAACTTCTTAACCTACTTCATGAAAACCCATTATTGTTCCCAGAGCTGTCGCGCCCCAGCGTCACTCATCTCTCCCTGTCTGAGCCGAGTCGTGTCACGGTCTCGGCTGCTAACGCTCCGGTAAACAACAGATGTCAATCTGGAGCGGGAGGAGGGGAAGACAGAAAGTTGGAGGGCCCAGACGGTGCCGCGAACTCTTCAGACTGTATGTGCGATGAGACGGGAGAGTGCGGATGCTGGAGATGTGTAATGAGAGGATTTATTTGACTGAGTAGGACAGGCTGTTCTTAAACTGTGTCACCTGGCAACACATGCATAATGAGATACTACTATACTGTGCCTCAACTTTTTTTTATTTATTTATTTTCCCCCTGAAGTTTGCAGTTGAGATTAACTTTGGTTTCAAAACTGTTATTAATTCTTCAACTATTTGACCATTATGCTTACTTTGAGATGGCATTCAAATAGACATTTTGTCATGTGTATCATGTAACATTCCGAAATGATTAGTTCTGTTTTTATTTCTGCTAATGTGCCCTTTATTTAAATGTCACTGAGAAATTAAACTGCATTTGATTAGCAGGATATTTCTAACCAGTTTTTACAGTCAAACACAGACATGCTGCAGTTTCGCTTCACTTACATTATGTAACTTCCATATAATTAAATCTATATTTCATTTTGCGGCAAATGAAATATACCCCTTGAAAGCTTTATTTTAATCCCAAAGTACTGCTGTAATGAGTAATAAAAAAAAATCACTTGTACAGATAATAGAAGGGCGTGTTCTTGACTCAGCTCCATAAAAGCACCATTGTTCATAGTGACTATGAAGAATGGACTCGAATGGACTTGTACTATTGCACGATTGGTCTGTGGCTAAGGAACTATGTTAGAGAAGCATTATTATTATTATTATTATTATTATTATTATTATTATTATTATTATTATAGGAAAAAAAATATGATGTGAGATGTGAGATATAGCCAGACGTCAAATTAATGCTACTGCCATGTAATAGCACCTCAAGCATAACTGTATGTAGTTTTAATTTACTAATAATTTTACATAAGTAAAATAGTACTGTATAACAGGTCACCTTGAGTTGTGAGCATGTGCAGTTATCGACTTCGAAAAATGCGATATGGAGTGTTTTAGGCAATTTTTGGCAATAAAAAAATCGATTACTATTTTTCCTAATCAGGCATTGGTGGCTCAGTGGTAGGCTTCTCGCTATTCAACCTATTCAAAGCCAAAACCCAAGCCACTGGATTTAGTGCCATTCCCAAGCCCAGATAAAATGGAAGGGTCATGTCAGGAAAGGCATCTGGCGTGAAACATGTGCCACGCTTGTGTGCGGATCTGATGGTCCGCTTTGGCGACCACTTGCCGGGGTCAGCCGAAAGACCAACGAAAGTATTTTTACTAATTGATCACTTGTCAAACACCTTTTCGGATGAAAACTTGAGAACATGTTACAAAGCACTGACACTGGAGACTCCTTCCATGAGATGTCAAATATCAATATATCAATTTTCTTTGTTAAATAACAGCACCGGAAGTAATAGATTATTTACTATAAAGCATCCGTGGCTCAGTGGTAGGCTTTCTACCTGCCATGCATAAAACCTGGGGTTGTGTCACATCCAGTGCCCCTAACCCTGCCACTCGGGTTGCACAGGGCACACTTAGTGTTGGTCCCAAGCTCAGATCAAAGTCGGAGGGTTGCATTTCTGGTAATAACTAGGAGGAAATATCTAAATGTGCAGTTTGGATGATTTGCTCTGGTGACTCCAAATGGGAGCACCCAAAAGAATGACCACCAGTCGTGGATAATGTGAAAAATTAACCAAATTAAACAATTACAATACCTTAAAAGTCCTGATGTATGTGTTAGCTGTTACTATTACTACATTAGAAAGAAAGCTGTGATATGTGTGTCTTCATAGCCTATACTCATATCAGAGCTGTGTTATTAAACTGTTATCGGATACTGGGCAAGAATAGCAGCAAGCATGACATTTGCTCTCCTAGTGGGAGCTCTGAGATGCTCTGAGGCACAAGTTTCAGGCCACAGTAATGCAACAGCAGAACAAAAACACCTTTCAACTGCATCTTTAAAAAAGCACATGGAAGGAGTTTGTTCAGATTGCCTCAACAGAGTCCTCAACTTCATGGAGTTTAAGGATGATGGGATACAGTGCTACCATGACGATGTGCTAAGACGCATAATGAATGAAAATTAAACCAAAACTATGAACACCAGCCAGAAACAAATTAAATTTTAACAGATTAAAAAACTGGAAAACTGTCATAAGTGTTTATGGAATTACAGGACATTTATATGGCTTATATAGCACATTTATAAAGCTTTATTGCAGCATAACACATGTGTCATGTGACTTGGATTTAGGTTGAGCTCTATATCATTACAAAATATAACCTGCTACATAACCCTGTCGTTACAGCATAATAGAAATAGAAATAAAAAAATGTCATTATATGGAAGACTTACACTTTTTCTTAGTAAAGCTATGTCTCCTTATGACTGCCATACATAGAAATAGATGAGCTATAAAGTTATCGTGGCTTCAGATCAGAGTTTCAGACTGTAATCCAACATTACTGTGTGTTGACTAAGGATTTGACTCTACTTGATTTTATTTCAACTTGATAAATGCTTATGAATGATTATAAACATTTAAGTCATTCATCATATAGAATCTCTGTGTTATAAGACACCATTCATAGGTGTTAAATAAGGATTCTAATTGTTTTTATTATATATATATATTTTTTTATCCCTATTTTTCATATCCCTAAACGGACATTTGTTTCTGTATTGTCATGGAGGGTTTGTGTTATAAAGCCTTATGAATATGAACACCACCAAATGGTTTTTATAGTGATGTGTAATCATTTTCTTGGACCTGTATGAACAGATTTGTTTATGCAGGATTATGTCATTTTTCGTCACAAAGGAAAGATGTTGACATACTGCATGTTTATGCACAATTATGTCAGTTGTCACACAGGATATATATGTATATAGGTGTTTTGTAGTTTTAGGTGTAATGAAATGCTTTTATAATGATCTGTGGTAAATGTCACATTACACAAAATACAAAGGACATTCAAGTCAAACTGGGACTTGTGATGAAATCTCTTGTAAATGTAGGCATAAAAAACGATTGACATTTACAGAAGACTTCAATTACAATAATGTGATGAGACTCTAAGCAGCAGTAAAAAATTTGAACGTTGCAAACATTTTAAAGAAGGCAGTACGAAAGCCGTGAATGACGATCTTGGCTGAGGCGGCTCAGGGCCCACTGTAATCGTTCCCGTGAACGTTCAACGAGTGGATCGCCTGATCCTTGAAAATTGACAAGAAAAATTGTCAACTTATGGAAGAGATGCGTCTGCATGTGGGAACTATACACACAATGATTCACTGTATAGTCTTGACCTCACTCCAAGCCATTTCCACATGTTTGGGCCATTAAAGGAGTTCCTGGGAGGCCAGCGTTTCAGAAATGAAGCAGGCAGTCCAATCGTGGCTGCGGCATACTGATTGGTTACTACCAATAATAACAACTGTAGCTTTTTAAATTGTAAAGCTTGTAAATTCATTTTGATTTATTTAAAAATGTGCATAAATTAACTCTTKCTTGTTTACATTCATCTATCCATCTTTTTTAATTTGCTTCATTTATGCTACATGCTGGATGTTTGTTAATCATTTTACACGCACATGTATTTGTACTTGACGGATCATCGATAACCACAGAGCAAAGCCTCTGAAAAAGCAAAGTCTGTGTTTGATGGATCAAAGTTGATCTTTTTTTTCCCGCCTGGTTCAGTGTATTACAGCTCATAAGTGTGTTTCTCCTGAGAAGACCACTTAGACTTTTTCGATCAGTGCTCACTAGTGCACTGAGGGGTAAAATGATTTCTCGCTTCTCCTGACAAGAACTTGAGGATCTGCAACATATGAGACTGCATTAAGATTCAGCTAGGTTTTTTTTTTTTTTTTTACTTTTTCTTTTCCAAGATGCTGAGTGAATGATCGCATACTAAATATAGCTCACTAACATTTGAGCTCTGGGAAACAGTGCTCTAATTATTGAAATTAGAAATTACAGGAACGCGGCAGGGACTTTACAGCCCCTTGAAGGAGTTCCTGGAAGGCCAAGGTTTTAGCCATGAAGTAAACCAGGCAGGAGTCGGCAACCCGCCGCCCCAGAGCCACATGTGGCTCTTTCATGGATTTGGAAAATAAATAATGAGTATTTAATTAAAATTTTAAAAATTAGTTTTTTCAATGTAATTCTAAATTTGAAACTTGTTTAAATTTGAAACGTGTTTAATTTTTTGTCATTAAAAATATGCGTCATAAGGGCCGATGTGTGACACCCGCTGGTACACGGTTTATTGAGCTTTTTTTTTTTTTTTTGCACGCTCCAGTATATGTGATAAAAGGATGATGACACACAGACGCAGGTTTGCTGGAGGTGGATGATTTAAGTTCAGCTTTTTATTTCATAAATACGAAGAGGACTCAAATAGACATTTAGTATTTTATTTCAAAGTAACCTGCAACTCAGCGTCTTTTTTTTTCACAGTTCATAGATTCCAGTTCATTGATTTCATAAATGCCACACATTATAGTTTTTTTTTTTAATGTATACTTAGCATAAGTGTAAAAAATTATATACTGTATGCAGTGTTATCCTCATTTTAGATGTCAAACGGGTTTTATGGCYCCCAGTGTTTTCTTTTCTGTGGGAAATGGGTCCAAGTGGCTCTTTTTGTGTTTAAGGTTGCTGAGCAAACTTTCTAACTTGATGGTGTCCAGGCACTAGTGATACACTGGGATGAGTGCATTAGTGTAGCACGGAGTTATATAGAGATTTTTTTTTTTTTTTTTTTTTTTTTTGTCTTGCTTCTGAATAAAAGTCTGGAGACCACAGGTCTGAGTTCAATTTTACTCTCATAACTTTGTTATTCTGCACAAAAAAAAAACAAGTAAAAAAAATAGGGATTCATGTGGCATTTATGAGTGATTATTTTTTCTTTAAATTAACTCCATCTTTAGGAGCTACTAAATGCTTTCATATTGAATTTTAGGCATTACATGTAATCTTTATGTAGATTTTGCAGAGGTCAGCTGTGCATAAGGACCTCTGTACATCAGTGATATTTTGATAGTTTTATTTGGCTATGCTTTTACAGTTTTAGATATTCTACTAACATGTCCAGCAAGTCCATCAAGTGATAAATGAGTATTAAGGTTGATATATGGTTTTTGAAACATATGTACTGTAAGTATCATATTTCATTAAAAAAAACACATTCTTAGCATTTGGTATAAACATATTTTATAACGATTAGAAAGTTTTTTTTTGAGTATTTATTGAAAGGATTATTTTTTAGTATTTATTGTTAGAAAAATTTTTTTTACAAAAGCAAATTTGGACAATATGTGCCAGATGAGTTGAGTGCCATGGGCTTAATGTGAGATTACATGTGAGGTTTAACATTGTCTTGTTTGTGACACCATTTGTAAATTGCTTTAAGCAGTAAAACTTGCTTTTAAACAGTATTTTTGGAAATTTCTGTTTTTACAATACTGTAACAAATCGTGCTAAATCGAATGATAAGCAAACTGTGTCATATGCATTGGTATGATTGTATCTGTAATTAATACTGTAAGAATGGAAGCAATAAACTGTTGTTGTAAAGTCGTCATTGACAATGTGCTAGAAGAAGAAAGAAAGAAAGAAAGAAAGAAAGAAAGAAAGAAAGAAAGAAAGAAAGAAAGAAAGAGTGAGACATTTATGTGACACTATGCCTTTTTATTTATTGCAGTGAAAAATGCAAATGTGTTGCACATCATGCCATCATGCAGGAGCTCGAAAAACAGCGCCGACTGACAGGAGAGATGACATGAATGTAATAAAATGATTACCTATAGAATATCGAGTGGACTACATTACACATGCACACTTAAAGCAGAAATGCTTGTTTTGTCTATTACAGAAACCGAATTTTTCACACAAATTAGGCAGTGTACAAATTGTCTATCAATTATTGAAAACCATAATAACCAGTGTAGGCTTTGGAGATGGTGATCGGGATGCACTGATGCTCAAAGGCATGGTCTCACAATGAATAAAAATGACGAAGGTACTGTAGAAAGGAAAAGCAGGAAAGGCAGCTTTAATGAAAGGTGAGGCGACTATCAGTTAATGTGCATCTTCAAATCCACCACAGCGTGAAATGATGGTGACAGTTGCTCTCGGTATGCATGCATGCACACGCACGCAGACACACACACACACACACACACACACACACACATACAAAGTCAAATATACACAGAAATTGAATTATGCAGAGAGAGAGAGAGAGAGARAAAGCTAGATACACACACACACACACACACACACACACACACACACACACACACATATTCACGCTCAGGCAAATATCACTTCACTGCAGGCAGAGAGTCTTTACCAGGTGGCAAACAGGGGTCGTCACAGTATAATGTATAGGCTTTTTTATTGGATGGCAACAGGATGACACATGGTGGATGGACAGGGTGGAAAAAGGAGGAAACTTATTAGAAATGGATGAGTGAAAGTGATTCTCTTCGGGAGTATCCCCGTAGCATCATTTGGGCTACTGGGATTTAATGAATTGTGGGTTAGTCCCAACTAGATCAATGATCAATGGGTCCAAATATAAAAAGGTCTCAACATTTTAAATGTTCTTTTTTTTTTTTTTAATGACATCAGACACCAGACCTTTTTTTTTTAATCTTGAAAAAATGGAATGACACATGAGTGAAATATGAGAAAGGAATTAATCTAAGCAATGGCAATTTTCTCACAATTTCCGCCATTTGCTGTACAAATGGCTCAAAATTGCCATCACTGGACATCAGTGACTGGAAATCATTAATCTAAACTAATAACCATAGGTAATATTCATCCATCATAAACCTGGCATCATTTTGCTTAATGTAAATRTAATCTCAGATAATCAGATGAGGAAAAAAAAAAAAAACGGCCAAATGAGAGATGAGTTTACACAGGGCATGTGCGGATCTCTGATTACTGTCGACTAAAAGTGAACATGGCTGCGGCTGATAGTTGCAAGCTAGTGCAACACTCTATCTGTCTTTATCACTGTCAGCACTATCAGGACCAATAAAGCTTTCTCCTGACTCCCAAGGTCCGTGTGCGGCGGCATCCAGGATAAACTTCCAGCAAGCAAACAGCCATCAGGGCTGTATCACATTCTCTATACTCTCTCAGAATTCCTATCTAAGCCTCACATTACCGGAGCTCCATAAGCAGATTTACCCCAAGCATAAATGTAATGATGTTATGATGCCTTCTATTTACATTCTTCCGATTGGCAAATCCACAACAATCTCCTCAAAGCTGCTCACCTTTCCAAGAAATCATGCCAAAACCGTCCATAGTTACTGTATGTCCTGGATATAGAAGATGATCTTGTGCAAAATTCATACGAATCCTTGGGAAACTATACCATAGCTTGATGTAATTATTTTCTACTTAACAAAGGTCCACTCAAAAGTTACATGTAAAAAACATTGACCATTGTTGGGTTGTCCATCTGGAAGATCCTCTATGTGGTCTATGTAAGGTTCTACTTGGAAAATGTTGCAAATGTTGGAAAATTCTCAGCTTTTTGATTCTACATGAAATTTTAAAGCATCCCATTCAAAGACAAACCTGCTGCATGAAACATCTAAGTGAAACACTAAATGTCCAGTTACAGTATGTTAAACCCAATGATACAACACAAGGATTGAAAACTAGAGTCAGCGCAGTCCCAAGGTTATGGATCCCACTAAAATTTTCCATAAAACATTATCGAGCTATGATTACATAGACATCCAGTTTTGAATTCTATGAATTCGCACAGAAGGGGCAGGACTGCGAGGCCTACGTTAATACCATCATAGTTGAAAAGAAAGAGGAGCTGCACCTACCTTCCAGGCTCTTCGTGTCTACAAGGTCGAAAACAATAATGGCGACTGCAGACCAGGTGATGATGAGGGCCAGGACCAGTATCCAGGCCACGGGGGAGCTGAAGGTGCTGTACAGATCATCCGTCATTGTGCGTTTGGACGCTCGTGTGACTGGAGAACTCGTTTCACCTCCTTTGCTCTCAAGGACGGTGGTGGTGGTGGTAGAGGTCCGTGCTACAGAAAAGCAAACAGGGCTTAAGAGGTTTACAGCATGTGATTTTTGGAGGATACAGGTCACAGAAAATCATACAGTACATCTTAAAAGAATATTTTGAGATCAGTTGCGATGAAATAAAATAGTTGGAGATAGTTGTTCAGACAGTATTTTGATATTATTCATTTCAAAATTTGTCCACTGCTGCAAGGCGCTTCTTAAAACTACTATCAGAAGTATGAAGATGAAGATGAAGATGAGGTAATGATCTCCACGGTCCATCGTCTGCTAAAGAATTCCATTTTAATTCAGATTTTCTTGGGATCATCCCATGCAGTGTGACAAGTAATACTTTTAAAAGACATATACTTTGAGACGGGATATTTGTTCTTTCTCTTTATCCGATGCCTTGGATTGACAGAATGCACAAACAACAACAAATATATGGGACAGCACTCAAGTATCAGTCGCCAGTTATTGTTCAAAGATTTCCAAGGCCACTGAAAAGAAACATGCTGCCTTTGTATATCAGTTCGGAAGATGTATTGATGTGGCTTATTCTGTCAAAAGGCCAGTTTTAAATGGATATAAATCTGAGGCACAAAGCAGGCTGAATTGCCACTCAGTGATTCCTTACACACTCCACACATGACCTTTTGTAAACACAGTTCCTTTTACAGAGCGCCTTATTGATTTGTTCCAATAGGATCTAATTTTAGTCTGAATCATGGATTGATTCTCGGATGAGCCATTGTGATTCTGCGTATGGTTTTGTCCGGTGTGATATGCGTCTCATCTGGGGTTTTTTTT
>QMIH01000255.1:77932-96772 GCA_003987875.1 Clarias batrachus | reverse complement strand
AAAAAAACTATAACTATAAAAGCATGTGATCATGTGTATCTGTGCTATTTCTAATATTTATGATTTTTATTTATTTTTATTTTTTTGCTCAGTTCTGTTTGTACAGTATAGTTTGTACAGAATAG
Organism: Clarias batrachus; assembly: GCA_003987875.1. Taxonomy (NCBI): domain Eukaryota; kingdom Metazoa; phylum Chordata; class Actinopteri; order Siluriformes; family Clariidae; genus Clarias; species Clarias batrachus. The sequence goes on along the minus strand of QMIH01000255.1, from coordinate 96,647 downwards.
TAAATAAAATTCAGTTCATCATATTGGCTAGGTTGTGCTGAAAAAAGACATGTCATGCTATACTGCACAATCCTGAACTCTATATATAGTATGTTTATAAAAAAAATATATTTAAAAAATCAGCAAAACAAAAAAATGGCTAAAATGAGTTTCAAGAGCTATAACAAATGTGTTCCAGCTATGAAGTCTAGATGCTAGTGCAAGATGTTCTCCTACGATATGTGTGAATAGATGTGACTACTATGCTCTTAATATTCTAGATAGATTGAAGCACTTCAAAAGCGAATCCGAGCAAAACTCATACCTATCCAAACAACCCTTGAAGAAATAATTTGTGTACCAGGATGAATGGACAGATTTGGAGAATGTTGCCAAATAAAATACTACTTTGATAAAGAGGGTTTTTAAAAGTGTTCTTTGGAGGGTAGTGGCTCAAACTTTTTTTTAAGATGTTCTTGGAACCTTCTCTGACAAGAAAACTCTCAGTGGTATCGGGTTCAACACTGAATGTTTACGCGTTCTTTTAAAGGATGTACTAAAGAACTCTTTAATGTTCTCTTCAAAAGAATTTCATTTTAGAATGTCACGCTTTACCAGAAATTATACAACAGTTAGTTTCGCCCAAGTAATCTGATTGGACGAGAGACATTCTGTGTGTTGACAATAGAGCACATCATAGATGTTCTAACGATCATTAATTACACTAACTGTTGTTCGTAGCATGGGTTGAAGTAGAACTGTATGGTCTGCAGTAGTAGAAAGGGGTGGGAAGAAGCTGCCTGCCAAAACCCACATTCATAACCAGTTACATAGCAAGAAAACATATCTAATAACGTGATTTCATCTTAACACTTAGTAATTGCTTCTAAGTTGTTCTGAACCACCTCTGAACCATCTGTGTTGTTTTGTTCAGAGCTAATATGAGCTACAAAGGTAGCAAGCTTCTAACACATGGCTGAAACCCAAATACAATCTCTCTCTAACTCTTGATCAAGGGTACTTGGAGCATGGACCAAGGGATTGTACAGCCTACATAGTGCACTAACTTTCCATTTCATGCTATTTGAGACTTAACCCCTGAAGTTAGCGGACATTCTAAAGATAAATAAGTGGAAATATAAAGTAAATCTTGCGCATTTCTCACCAATGTCCACCACCTCTATAGTTTATTTTCCTCACCTTTTTGGCTACATAGTACCGGTAAGAATAAAAAAAGAAATCATTCCCYTCCTTTTTATTACACTAACTGTCGGTCACCTGCTCCACATTAGTTTTGCCAGTTGCGGCTAGTTAGTTCCACCAGTCGCGTAAGGATATCTGAGCAAAATAACAGTTAAAAAAAACAAGAAATCCTAACCTGTTGATAATAAATGGTGTTTGTGCAAGTGTTGTAAAAAAGCAATATCACACTCAAGGATGTGCTGTTGTACTGAATATCAGCACGGTCATGATGCCTTTGTACTCTCATGGCTACAGCTGTATATTCAGTATTCGCTCTTACGTGATATTGCTTAATTGATGAACAAGGATCAACCATTTTAATGCAAAAATCTTAACTCTTTCAAAACTTTTTTTCAAAATGTGATGAATTTATAGACCATGTTGGCATCCTCATGTAACGACCTGGTAGCTGTACAGTATACCAAGTCCAGTACTGAGATTCGCTAAGGGCAGGAAATAGCCAAAGTTCTTTTCCATGTGTTGAGACTTGTGGTACCTAACATTAATCTTGAACTGTTGTAGGAAAAAAAGTCACCATAAAGACATAACACCATTATTGTTCCCTGAAATACTCACATTTTAAATAGGGCTTATTTACAACCGTCTGACTGACAGCTTCCACTGTTAAATCAGAATATCAAATTCAGTTTTAAGTCTCCACAACAATAAGCTATTTCACGCAAGGCTGAAATCCATTTAGTAGTCTTTCATCATAATAATAATTGCTTTTGAAAATAACTTCATCGCCAGTCAGGGAAAATAGCTTTTGGAAAGTTTCTTTAAAAAAAAAATAATAAAAAAAATAAAGGATTTTAAAATAGCTGTCCATAAGCGGAGAGGATTTTTCTTCACAGAACCCTTAAAACCTTTTGCAGTCTGTTAAAATAAATAAATGAATAAATAATTTTTAAAAAGCAAAGTATATTTACTGTCATATCTGGAAATTAAATGCTATCAACTATCCACAGAAAAATGCAATTTGGTTAAACCGAATTAAGTCGTTTTATTTCCTCTCAGACAGACAGTGCCATACATTAATTCAATTGTTAGCTATATCTGAAAATCCTTTATGGGCTGCATGTTGCAAAAGTGCATCACAGACAGCTGATCTGATATGTGATATGAAGTATTTTTAGCAGCCCTCAATCATGAAATTCCTTCACAAAAGCAGTCGTTGAAATGGCAGCACTTGTCCATGCGCTGTCCATAAATGCTGATAAAGATATTCTCATACTGTACCTTTAATGCGCAAAAGAAACATTAAAAAAAAGATGATTGACTGTACTGTACCTTCCATCTCTGATGTTGTATGGTGAAATCCCAAACTTAAGAGGTTTAATCAGAAGTAGTTTTCCAATGGAAAGTGAGGACTGCCTCTTCTATAAGCGTCCCAATAAGATAGTGGTGTTCCTGCCAAGAACCGGACCTCTTGTAAAGCCTCAGGCGATAAAGCCGGTCATTTCAAGTGATCCAATTAATTAAGGGAGAAAAAAAAAAGTTTAAACCTTCTTTGGGCCCAGACCTTCCAGAACAGCTTGTGAATAGACCAAAGGGGTAAAAAAAAATGGATGGTAGCCACTAAATGAGCTAATCCAAACCCTAGGTTGCACCTAACATTGGTCTTGGGTGCTGTTCGGAAACATAGGCCACAGAGGGAGGGCCGAAATGCAACCTTATCCATGAAGCAGTTTGAAGAGTTTATTCTTAGATCCCACAGCATGAGGAGTATTCTGCTTCGCCTTTTTAGGTCAGAGGCGTGACCTGTAAACCGCATCTCCCAGCTATTAGCAGAAACACTGGCAAAGGGGTCAGCAACAACAAACACAAAAGTTTTTACTGTTACAGCAGAGTCATAGCCTCTGTTTAAAGAGTTCCGTATAAGATTGGTGTTTTAAAGGTTATACTGTATCTGTTGTCCTATACACACCCGCACAAAGGTCACGATACTAAAGATACAGTAACACCACCTTCCCAAACATACACATTCATGTTTTTGTTTTGTTTTGTTTTTTTGTTTTTCTCATCAAGCGAGATCTGGTCCTTGTGCTTCCATTCACGTTGTCTTTTCCCCACCATCATCCAAAAAAACATGGCAGTAGAAATGGAGAATTGTACTTTCTATGAAGACACATTCTTATGCTAGTTCAATGGCTCAGCATCTGGAAAATGGCATTAAGCTAAAGGATGGTACAAGAAAAAAAATAGAAGGCTTTTTTTTGTTTTTGTGAGAGTTCCAAGCATATGACATGCATTTATGTATCATTGTCTCTAGGGATCTCTATAAGAACTCATGTGGTCTTAATTGGCCAGTTCAATTCCAGATCCAGCTTCATACAGAATTCCTCCCACACTATAACCAATGCCTGGCTTCTGTTCAAGACACATTATGCCTCACGGCTTACAGTAGCAATGACTTCATGTAATGGTGAAATTCTAAATCTCACTCCTTCTGCAGCTAAAATCTATAATCCTGTGTCATCTTTAAGCCTCCTTCACATATACCAAATATATTAACTAAAATGGGGAAGTTTATTAGTGCAGAGGGATAGTTGAGAGGAATTTGGGCTAAATTATGTACAGTAAATGATGGTTCCAAATACTTATTCATAACACATACAGTAAAACCAATTATATAGTGTGTGTAAAATACAATTGTTTTGCTCAGAGATTGTGTTATAATAATGTTAGTTAAAGGACAATGAACTCAACCTTACACTCACTTGCTTAATCCTGTATTCCGGGTCACCGAGGGCCTGGAGCCTAACCCAGGAGACATGCTGTAGGGCACAAGGCAGGGTACACTCTGGACAGGGTGCCAATCCATCACAGGGTGCATTCACACACTATGGCCAATTTGGAAACCCCAATGAACCTAACCGACACATCTTTGGACTGTGGGAGGAAACCGGAGTACCTGGAGGAAACCCACCACGCACAGGAAGAACATGCAAACTCCATGCACACAGAGACAGGAATCGAGCCCGGACCCTGGAGGTGCAAGGCAACAGTGCTAACCACTACACCACCGTGCCGCCCTCATCCTTACAATCCCTCCATATTGAACCCAATATTGGAATGATCGGTTGACCGGCAATCATGCGTCTACAGTACAACAATAACCACAAATATTTGAATACTGATCACTGCTTCTGTTACATGTGAATATTCATCTGAAATGCATGGRCGTGTCAGTAGTAACAATTACATTGGAACACTCACTAAACCTTTTCCCAAAATGTATTACTGGCTATTCTGCTGTACTTATTTTCCTGCTGTACTCATTATCATTTGTAATATAAATGTTGTTCTACTCACGTCCATGCATTGAAGCATACAAACATATAAATTGTGTTATTAGCATTAAAAGATTTATTGTACAATAATATAAAAATATGCACACATAGAATTTTCACCATTGCCCTCAACAGTTCCTACAGTAGTTGGACTACAGAGGTTCTTAGATGGATGGATGGAATGGTGGAGTATTCATATAATAATAATAATAATAATAATAATAATAATAATAATGATAAATGTTTGACTGTGAGAGGCTCGACAGTACAATTTATTTGGATGTTTATGTAACAACCACAGCAGCAACCTCATTTCCCCTCTCGTCTGTTCCATCCACTCRGTATTCGAATGTCTTCAAGAATAATAAAAAAAAATTCTGTATGTCTTCTAGCTTTCACAAATTTGGTTAAAGGAAGTGGTGACGCCTGGTATGAGATCAGTAATGATACTAGGTCATTAATGGGTTTTACATTTAAAAGCTTTTATCTTAATTGATTGCAGTGCATGCATATGACTGTTATRAGTTTTCACATTTTTATCCATAATTTTCATTTCTGCAAAGCTGCTTTACGAGTGTTCAGTGTTCACTGGATTTCGCACCTTCGTTCACAAATTTATTCTTGTTGGTTTAGGTTTTTAATGTTCATGTGGGTTTCATCAATGTTCTCCCATTTCCTTGCTGTAGATGGGTTGGCGACTCTAAACTGCCCCCTAGGTGTGAGTAAGTGTATGAACGCTTGTAAGTGTGTGCATGCTGCACTGACATCCCATCCATATTGTATTCCTGCCACACACTCCGGATCCCCTATAACCGTGACCAAGGTAAAAAAAATAAAAATAATAATAAATAAATAAAAAACATGCAGGGGGTCTATGAATATTTTTTGTGACAGTAAATTAACTCATATTTTTTTTTAATAAATAAACAATCAAATTAAACATATGTGCCATAATAGCATCTTGGTAGAAAAATCATCATTCAGTTATCGCCTGACAGTTTCATGAAACAATTATGCAGATTATATATTTTATTACCTACAAATCCTTAGTTCCTCAACAAGCACAAACAGAAACATGGATCTTGAGATGAGTTCAGGCGAAGGGGTTTATTAAATATTCAGGCAAACCCAAGCGAAACCTTTCTCTACTAAATTACACAAATAGAACATTTAATGCACTTGACCTTTAAAGAGCAAATTGCATTTCATCCCTACAGCGCCGCTTACTCTGCAGGAGTTTGTCATTACTGACAAAAAGAGCTACCTAAGGCTTTAGTTGTAAAAAAAAAAAAAAAAAAGGAAGTAGGTGGATGAGGATGAGGAATTTACCTGAGGATCAATAAAAGAACAGATAGAAAGGTATTTATCACTGAACACAGTGTGTCCCGCAGAACCCTGTACTCCGTGTCTTATATTGAGTGGAACTGCAACTGTGCTTGTAAGCATCGCTAATCTTTTTATTTTTTTCTAATTTTTAATGTTCGTGTCCTCTGAAGTGTGTGTGTGTGTCTGAGAGTAAGAGGGAGAGAGTCTCCAGGGTTTTTTTTTATCCACCTGTTTTAAAGATGAATTTTGATGATGTTGTCTTGTGGATCGTCTTCAGAATAATCAACTTTACCGAGTGGATTGAAGTGCACAATGATTTGCATTAGCACTTGAGGAGTTTATTGAATATTTGCAACATTTTCCGGATGGAAAATATAATTCCCATTACCTGCACATATGTATAGATTTTTTTCATGTCATTTTTATGACAGTCAGGCAGACCCTTTCATAGGTTGAAATGACATGGGGCTGATGAAACCATGCGCAATCAGAAGAATTCAGGAGATAATGATTGCCCTCCACCAGGCGTGTGTGTGTGTGTGTGTGTGTGTGTGTGTGTGTGTGTGTGTGTGTGTGTATTAGCGTGTAAATATGAATACATTATTCTGGATAAGAAGTTCATATGGTCTGTGTCAGGGGTACTGAAATTAAAATCCGGTCAAACAGAATTCTTCGAGCCGGATTTCACATTTGTGTCAGGATTCAGATCTCTGTATATGCAGTTGCTGTAAGTCCATAAAAAAATAAGCAATATCAAATTTGCATAATTTAGCATTTTGATTATATTTATTGTCAGTTTTCAGTTAGTATGTTAAACAAGTGGACAGTTTGGACTTTTATGGCTGTGTATATTTCCTTGTATTTAAATGGAATGCAAACAGCAATTGTTGGTGAATCTTCATTTGCACTCTGCTAGGCTGTAAATGAATGTGAAAGGATGCTGGTTGCTCTTATTAATCTATTAATCTTTCTACAGGAAGAATAAACATACATTCATCTGCCCATTCATCTTGGAAGGTTTGGTTGTTCATAGTCTACGTTCCTTTTTTTGGATTAAGCCATGCTGTGTCKCACTTTARTTTATGTTTCTTCTGCACACACTGTCTCTACACGGAAACCTATCGTGTTGTTAACAGGCAAAGCCACACCCACCTCAAAGGTAAAAGCTCTAGATTACTGGTGTATTTATTATTATTATTCATCAGAAAAGCATTAGGGTTCGGATAGAACTGTCACTCAGATCTACATCTAGGCATTTGGCAGATGCCCTTATCCAGAGCGACTTACATTTTTATCTCATTACATTTGAGCAATTGAGGGTTAAGGGCCTTGCTCAAGGGCCCAACAGTGGCAACTTGGTGGTTGTGAGGTTTGAACCTGGGATCTTCTGAACCGTAGTCCAATGCCTACCCCTGCCCTCGGATCGGATCGGTACCACAGTCCGCCATTTAGTTATGCCTGAGAGATACAAGTAAACAGTTTGACTTTTGTTTGTTTGCCTGTTTGTTTGTTTGTTTGTTTGTTTGTTTAACTTGACAGAAAGGTTCACAAGGCATCTGGTTGAGACCATTGTGAGACTAGTGCCAAGGCATGCGCCTGTGATGGACCTCAATTTGTTATTGCTCCTTGCTCACTCCGTAGGGGTGCGTAAAAACAAAGTAAAGAGTCATGCGGTGGAGTTAAAGTGAGTGGCACGCGAGCGGAGCGATATTACGCGCCCCAGAGACTTTAAAGGTGAGACCAGAATGCCGCCCTTTGAATGAGGACAGAGAACTTGTGTGTTTGTGGTGCCACTCGTGCACAAGGGTCAAACCCGTGACACTAGTTGTATGAAGTGTATGGAATACAGAAAGAACATCCAGTGATCTGGAATGGATTTACTGCATCCTTAGTAACTGCCTGATTATGGTTTTGGTGCTTTTAATTAAGCTGGTTATATTTTTATAACTGAATTAATTTTAAAAATCATATTCTAAGTAGGTACACACAAAAAATAATAACTGTCCAGTCCTGCATCCCTGGTTGAGATCAAGTGTGCACTGGAGGGATGTAGCTGGTTTTGAGGAGCGGTCAAAGGTGAAATTCTCAGACCAAAATGACAGTGCTGCCATTTTTACCTGGTTGTGTTTCAGGGGAAATAATGGGAACCAGTGGTCATAAACAAGAGCTCCAGCACACATCACCGCACCTCCTTCCTGGGCTACAAAGCTGGCATGACTCACATCATCCCTGAGGTCGACAGGCCAGACTTTAAAGTGAACAAAAAAGGAGGCTGTCAAGCCTGTCACCATCATCAAGACCTCTCCAATGACTGTTGTAGGAATTGTGGGATATGTCTTTGCTGTGACGAGTGCAGATGCCATCTCTACAAAAACTGGTAAAAGTTCAAGAAGAAGACTTTCACCAAGTACAGCAAGATGTGGCATAATGAGGAGGGCAAGAAACAGCTGGAAAAGTCTGAAAAGTTCATTTGAATCATTGTCCACATACAGTACAGATGTACCTGCAGCCCTTGGGGCAAGAGAAGGGCCATCTGATTGATGTCCAGAAGAAGGTGGACCGGGCCTGACAGGTYTTTTCCATTAAACAATATATTCTCTCATTGGTGTTGCCAAGGGTTGATGCATGATGAGAGAAAATTTAAAAGATGGCTAACTGTTCAAAAGCAATGCCACTATGTTAAGGCTATATGCTGTATATTCGGGTTTAGACCAGATTAATAAAAAATAGCTTTTTTTTTTTCAACATTTTCAACCCTAATCTGTAAGAGTGTGAGTATTATACAGTACAGACCAAAAGTTTGGACACACCTTCTTATTCAAAAAGGTTGAATTTGTATTATGGCAAGAAAAAAGCAGCTAAGTAAAGAAAAACGAGTGGCCATCATTACTTTAAGAAATGAAGGTCAGTCAGTCCGAAAAATTGGGAAAACTTTGAATGTGTCACAAAAACCATCAAGCGCTACAAAGAAACTGGCTGACATGCGGACCGCCCCAGGAAAGGAAGAGCAAGAGTCACCTCTGCTGTGGAGGAGAAGTTCATCCGAGTCACCAGCCTCAGAAATCGGCGGTTAACAGCAGCTCAGATCAGAGAGCAGGTCAATGCCACACAGAGTTCTAGCAGCAGACACATCTCTAGAACAACTGTTAAGAGGAGACTGTGTGAATCAGGTAGAATAACTGCTAGGAAACCACTGCTAAGGACAGGCAACAAGCAGAAGAGACTTGTTGTGTCCAAACTTTTGGTGTGTACTGTAAGTATACATCTTACAAGCAGCCTAGAAACTGCAGTGTTGAAGAACCTGGTTTTCCATTTACATAAACCTGAATTATGATTCTGCATCAAGTTTATGGCGTAGATCTCGCGCAGATACCGTGTGGCACCTTCCCAAAAAAAGAACTAAACATTACAGTGATGCACACAACAACCATGATTGATCCGTCCAAGAGCATCGAATTTCCAGCTACATCTTCTATGCTTTCATTTTTTAACTGAGTTGAAAATGGAATGAGCATGGACCAAATTGGGTGATACAGTGGCGTAGTGGTTAGCACTGCGGCCTCACGCCTCTAGAGTTGAGGGTTTGTGAGTTTGCTGTTTTCCCTGTGCTTGGTGGGTTTCCTCCCCCAGTTCCACCCCACAGCCCAAAGACATGCAGATTAGGTTAATTGGCGTTCCCAAACTGGTCATTTTGTGTGTGATGGATTTCAGGGTGTACCCCTCCACCGTGCCCTAARTTTCCTGACATAGGCTCCATCCCTCCACAACCCTGTACAAAGGATAAGTGGTATAGAAGAAGATGTGATGGACCAAACTGAGGATAGGACCATTTGTTCGATTCATCTTCGCCATACTACAAAGCCTTCCATATGGCAGAAAATTCTTGGAGAGAGATTGCCACAAACAGCTTGGATGTCTCATTCTCTATTGTTTTTTATGAAACCAACAAAAATAGGCCTTGTGTAAACTTGTTGCAAAAGCATTTTAGACAGCTTCTTATTAGCCATGCCTGAGCTGTCCAAACCTGAGTGTTTTTTATGCTAGCTGTTTAAGACCTAGTAACATAGTATGCTTTGTATATTACGTGTAGATTTAGTTTCAAGACAAAAAATAAACACATGTAATACATTGATTCTCAGCGGTTATTCATGTATTACATGCATGATGTGATGTAGTATATTTAAATTAATTTCCGCTGAAGTAAAATATGTCACATGAACAAACATAAACACTAATATATTTAGCTTATGATAATTAATTACAGTTAACTAATGTATATTACAAACTCATTTCTTTAGTAAAATAGAAATATATCTATATATAAAAAAAATACCACATCACACTCGGGTCAGTTGTTAATTGTTAAATAAAGCTTTAATTAGCTGATTAGTTAAATCAGGTGTACTGGGAATACAGGGCAAGGTCATGCTCCATGACCGGGACTGAAAATAATACATACAAAGTGTTCAGAAGTACAGTCAGTGTACAGTACAATATATTCACAACACGCAACAGTGATTTAAAGTAGGTAAACACATATAGAAAAATGAAATATCTCTAATAAGAAAATAAGCTTTAATTAAAAAAAATATATATTAATAAAAATATTTTTTTTGCCCAGGGTTATGAGGGATGCAGATGTCCAGTACTGTTTAGTCACAAAAGGAGAAATCTGTACACCCTGCATCAAGCCATCACAGTATAGCACATTTATACGTATAGCAACAATTTACTTCATCCTTTTATTAAAAAGACTTGAGGTTTAGAATTAAACCTAGGATCCTGGATCTACTGTATAAGCTACCATGCCACCCACTTTAATACTGAGTATGGAAAAGGTATTATGCTTGATTAAGGTAGATTGTGTCACAATTATGACATTGTATTAATCAAACGTTTTCGTATTTTTATTTTTTACATTTTCCAATTCGCTCTTCTGTACAAAAAAATGTTTTTAATCAAATCACAGTGATAATTCATTCATCAGTCACAAAGGCTTTGCAATCATCTTGTAATGTTCATCTCTTGGTGATCATCTGACCCATCGCAAGCACTGAAAAAATTCTAAATTGCTGATTTATCACATCATTTTTAAAGCAGAAAAAAAACCCTCCTGTTTGTCTTGGCTTGTCGATAATAAGAGCTTCAAAAACAACAAATAAGTTGGTCATGAATCATCATTTATCTGAAGCAGTGGCAGTAATAAACAATGGCGCGGATCATTCACAGTTGTGGAGTGCACAGGTGTGTGCAAAAATATGAACGCTAAATATGAAAAATAACCATATCAAAAACTCCTGCAGTTTACTGATGTGCAGTAGATGTGCTGAAAAAAAAAGTATTAAAACTCATGATCACTAACCTGGCATGGCACATGGTTCGCCAGTGATGAATCCGTCAGCAGTGAGTCATCGTGTGTAGTTTAAAATCGACAGTATTCGAATCAAAGAGTTCTTGTCCTCTTATCCTCTTGTCCACTGCACACTTGAGTTCAGCAGTGGACGGTCGAGGCAGAGTGGAGAGAAGATGTGGACAGAATGGGTTGGGGCAAAATTGCACAGCGTYTGCACGGCTAATTTCAAAGAACTGCTGATGTATCCATTAATACTTAAAGACAGCCTGTCTGCAGCGCAATAAGCACCAATTCTAAATGACCATAATGGGCAGAAGAGTCAAGACCTGATCCGAGGAGCTTTTAGAGTGCAGGACGCTGGGAATAAAGTTTAATGGTGCTGCCATACACGAGTCCAGGCCGAGCTACTGTTTCCCTCCAAATGCACCGGGCCTGAGTTATGCTGCGTCACACTTGATCAGAATTTATTTCCCTCTCGGTTCTAAACAGCCATCTGGACGTCCACTGTGCTTAGCAAAAACATGGATATGCATTCGGGTGGTGTGTGTGTGTGTGTGTGTGTGGTTGGGGGTGGGGGATTGGAGTGGTGGATAAATCTGGGAACGCAAGGTAAAAGGGAAAGACAAATCAAGGAAAGTTTTATGAAAACTCTGATGAGACAGCACTGTACAAATAAACCCAATGAACCACACAGTTCACAAATGGACGTTTCTACGACATGGCATCCAGTGACACAACTCATGCATCATCTCCTCTCAGAGTCCCCACATGACCTCCTATGCTCTTGATTGGCCAGTCTCAGTTTCTAATTTTTTTCCCAGAAATCCCTCCGTCCTACGATCAATGTCTGTTTTATATGCATTAAGTTCTGAAATAGACCACATATCTTATCGATGACTTGCAAGTAGTTCGCGACTAAGTGGTTCATCTTTCGAATATAAAAAAACATCAATACTTTCCTTTTTAGCATGCATGTTATATTATTCGCTGGTAATAAATATCTTGACTTGCAATTGTATTTCCATGGAAGTTAGCGCAACAGCACTGCCAGTGGTCATAAGAAAAATGCACGGTATGGAATAGAGAAGTGAGGACTTTGGCTGATTGCTTTCTAGCCCAGATTATAAATTCATGCATACTCTTTCACACTTTTTTTSTYTTTAAATAACATTAAGGCATAACGATAACGTTGAATGACTAATTGCAGGAATTGTCAAAATTAAAGACATATTAAACACAAGGATAGAAAACTTGAAATTTCTTAGTTTGTTTAACCACTTTGTCTTGGTTACCAGCTACTATACTTGCAAATCATATTAATCATGATCTTCCAGCTACTGTTGACCCTCTCTGAACTTAAGGGCTAATAGATTTTTCTGTATCAAGTATACATACTGTAGGTGTCATGTAGCTGTGGATGCTACTCAATAGCCTGTGACGTAGCCTGATGTGCACCTCCCCAGGAATATAACTACACATCATGGCGACACAGAATGCAACAACAATGATTGGTCCACCTGGTACTGTAGCATCACCTATCCGACTTCTTCTTTTATGCTTCCATTTAATAATTGAGTTGAACATCGTATTGACCATCCCCTCCTACATCTTCTCTCGTTTCTAGGTGGCAGTCATTGTTTCAACAGTAGGCAACTGCTGTTCAACATTTATTGGCTCCAACATCAAGATCCACTCAATTTCATTTGCCATTGAAACTGGTGAAGAGATTCAGCACAGTGGCATAGAAACCCCGCTGCCAGCTAGTGGTTTGGCAGTTTAAATGCAGAGTGAAACAGACATGCAATAAGCCACATGCATGGTCAATAGCATAGGAGACTATCGAGATGACAAGTAATGAAGTCCTGGAATCTGGTTTTCATAAACTAAAATAATTTTCATCAGAATTGAAAAAAAAAAAAATTTATATGCTAGGTCAAATTATTAAATGAGAAATTATGATAACTACTACTACTACTACTACTACTACTACTACTACTGTGGTCTGGCTTCCTCCCAAAATGTACATGAGCGTTTATCTACTTGTTGTAAGTCAAGCCAAGGCTTTTATTGCCATTCCAGCCATATATAGTTCAGCACACAGTGCAACGAAACAACGTTCCTCCAGGACCAAAGTGCTAAAATTAGCAACAACATAAATTAGCAACACACATTTACCAGAACTAGCTAGCTAACTAAGAGACCTACAGTAATTAGCTGACTAGTTCAGGTATGACAGGTTTTACATTTAAAATTTTTAAGTAAACCTAAAATGATCTATTTCTATACAAAAAGAGACAAGACAACAATAGACACCAGAAAACAAAGTGCACGTGCAAATGTGCAAACAAAGAGCTACAGATTGACAACACAACAACATAACCCGTTTCAATACTTTTTGTAGTAATGAGGTATGAGTTGAGGAGAAACAGTAAACATTAGACATTCCTGAAGTAGCAGCAATGATTTAAAAATACTGTGTGCAAATAGCAAGTACATGTCAAGATTTATATTATTCAGTGTCTAGGTGGAGATTGCCACCATAAGTCAGCTAATGCTAAGCTAGCTTGCTGAGGTGAGTAGGTACAGTATGTTTTGACTAAGATCCAGGCTTGGCTTGTTCTGCGCATCAAAACCATTCCTCAGAAAACCAATAAGTGATATCATGAACGGTTTGTCCCGTCCTTTTTATACAGCCTATGCTTGAATCCTGAAGCTTGTTTTTTGTATTCTTCTGATTAAATCTTTATGCTCTACTGTATGTGTGTGGATCGGTACTGTACTATTAATATTCCCAGTGGATCAATTTTGTGCTGCAATAATGATGATTGTGTTATTAGTTAATTCTTGAGAACATTTCTATTTCCAGTTCATTTCCTGGTTTCTTGTCCATGCTCGTGATCAGTGTTGATATCGTAGCTTGTTGTTGTCACCCTTGTCAGTGTATATATACACACGTCATTGCTGCTATCACCGCCTTGCAAACTCTTGCGTGTGTTACCTACCATGGCATTTCAGACTCAAGTTTACTATTTTCCTAAGTTTGATTCGCTTCTGTGTCCTAGTTTCTGCTTTCCTCATCTCAATGTTTTTCTTCATCTCCTAATTTAGATTGTTGCCTGTACTATACTGTATGTTCAGATTATGCTCGCAAAAACCCACTTAGAAAACAAGATCATGAGACTTTACTCCTAAAATATGAACGTTAAAATAATTACTTAACAAAAACTGTACTAAAGTGTAAATCTATTTAACATCATTCCTGAAACACTTCATGAGTCATTCAATATAGGCCATAAGAAAAGAAAAAAACAATTTCTCCAGCTTTTCTTCAACCCTGAATATGTTCAAATGTTACATGTTCAACAGGAACTTGCATCACCCAAATTTCCTGGAGATCCGAAAGAAGACAAAGTAAGTTTCCTCATTCCCTTTTTTTTTCTTCATTTACTGTGATATGTTATCGACAAGGTCAGTTTTTTTTATTGAAAGAATGTTGCTGGTTGTGGTGGGATACTTTCTTTTGCATTTTGTTTTCTCCACATCCCATCACAGCTGTAGTCTGGATCTGTAGCTCAGATCTGCTCCTAACATCCCTCTCTCAAAAACCACAGCAACATCAATAAAGGTCCAACTGGGATTTCAACCAAAAAGTCTCAGGGCCCTGCCGGCTAAATGACAAGTACTCTATCATACAGAATTCCTCAATACAAAAAAAATTATAAAAAAATAAAATCTCCGGTTCGTAGCCCAAATCTTGTGAATGAGTGAAAGCCAGGGTCAGTGAGGACACAACACCACAGTGTTCAGAATAAAAATGAAATAAAGTATATCATAATATGTATAAGTATAAGTATAAGTCTATCATAAAATGAAATAAAGTATATCATGATGTACAATCTGATGTTTCCATTCTAGCACACAGCCAAGTTGTAGAGCATGCTATCAGCATCTGATCAGCACAAAGCAAAGCAGTTCACATCTGCTCGCTAAAAGTCTTCACAAGCCAAACTATGTGGTTGTTCGTGATAGCAGCACTGAGCATCCATTATCTCTAGTGGTTTCCGTAAAAAACATCTAGAATCCAATTTTAAAAAATAACTCAGAAAAATTAAAACCGTGTTCTGCAGACATTTTCTTTTTTAATTAAAAGTTGTCTGTGTATTTGGAATGCTTCACATTTACTGTAGTCTGTTTTAACATATGATCCTACGGTATGACTGTATAGGACATGATCTGGCATGGAGATGATTACACACAGGCATGGGTGACCCTTGGGTGCCCATGATGCTGCCACCAGTTTAATGATGATGATCAAAGTTGCTTAATTCACCTGAAGTAGTCATAATGTTATGGGTGATTGGAGTGTTTACTCTAATTATTTACTCACAGACTAAATTTATTACTTAAATAATAATAATAATAATAATTTTTAAAAAGAAGAAGTTGATGAATGTGATTGATGATAGATGATATTTCCACCCTACATTTCCTTATATTTCTTTCTAGATGTGTTAAACAACTTCGAGCATGACACCTTTGGCACTGGAACACACGGACCTGATATAAAATTAAAGCAAACAACCCTAGCAACCCTAGCTTGCAATAACTGTGTCCTGAAATTTCCTTGCTGTTCCAATACCATCAGAGAGGACTGTACTGTTTTTTTTTTTTTTTTCATTACATGTTAATCAATTTCTTTTAAGTCAGAATCACATCATTTAATTTCAGTTTTATACATTTTTACTTTTACTTATTACTTATATAACAAGGCTTTAAAGAAAGAAAAAAACACCTTCAATGACTTTTAGGTCGGTCAAATATTGRCACCGATATCTCTAAAATTACAACTTCTCATTATGACTTCTCATTATTATATAAAATAAAATAAAATACAGCACAGATGAACAAATTAGCAGAAGAATCTCTATTCCATTATACTGTAAGTGTATTTAATGTTTTTTCAGTGAGGAGTCCTTTAAAAGGAGTTACATGTACCATGGATAGACTCCCAGCCATATGTTTTTGACTTACCAAAAAAAACAACATTCTATCAGAATTATCTGTCTATATACATTATACAGTGCTGATCTCACTCAAAACTATTAGGGTAGACATGTTAAATGCAGATGTTGAATACCACTGTTGAGAATTTGTCACGATTTTTAAGATGGCCTCAATTTACATGCAAAACCACAAGAGGGCACTGAGGCACCCGACTGTCTCCAAGTCCCTTATAAAAACATTCGGCATTAACAACTACCTCCTGGGGATCATTATTAAATTTAATTGCCCAATTAAATGTGCTTACATTGTATAACTAGCCCTCGTACAGACACTAGTGACTCTCACACAGGTAGGATGTAAACAGACGACGCTGTGAGTGAGTGAGCGCCGTCTCCAAGCACAAATTAGTTTATTGCAGACCCGTGCATAATTGCATTACGGCATTAAAACTAATCAAGAAGTGGCTTCTATATACAGTAAAGTGCAGCAGCAATGACTTATAGAGTTACATAACAGGGCAGTATTGCATGAGACTGGAACTTTCTATGGGTCAGACGGAAAGAGGTTCAGTGCTGTGCTGGTGTCACAGGGGGACTGCTAGTGCCGTTACAGTGCTGTTTAATTGAAGAAAAAAAAGTGTCTTGATTTAATACATACTGGCATAGCTTCCTTTTTAATCACCATTTTCAGTGAGATTTATTTAAGTAATGGAAACCAGTGTAAATACCAGTCGTTAACAAGAAAAGARTTTGTAGAAAAAGTTTAAAGTTAAAGTTTGAAATAATCTGATCAGCACACAGAAGCCCATGTACAGTACATGCCTGCCTGCCTTCCTGTACGTCAGAACTCGCTGTCTAACTTTTTTCAAATTTTTTTATGGTTGAGTATGTTATGGGTGGTGTAGTGGTTAGCACTGTCGCCTTGCACCTCCAGGGTCCGGCTTCGATTCCCATMCAGGCTCGATTCCAGTCTCTGTCTGTGTGGAGTTTGCATGTTCTCCCTGTGCTCGGTGGGTTTCCTCCCACAGTCCAAAGACCTGCAGATTAGGCTATTTGGTGTTCCCAAATTGCCTGATGTGTGTGTACAGGTATATGGATTTGCCTTGTGCCTTAAGTCTCCTTGGATAGGCTCCATGTCCCCGCGACCATCAATCCAGGATAAAGCGGTATAGACAATAAGTGAGTATCTTATGTCTTGTTTACGCTAAGTTGTACTTCTTTTATCATCAGCCAAATGCACTCCCTGTGCTGTAATCGGAGAATGAATCTCAGATGAGAAATCGAAAAAGTAAATTGGATAAAGATAAATCCACTCCAGCGTGTTAAAATTCACATTTAAGAGGCATGTGCAGTATGTTAAAACTTTCTTCCCTTCTACTCAACAGTTTGATTTCATTCATGGTGCAGGTTTAACTTCAGGCAAATACAGAAGGACTGGCGAAGTTTCATTAAGTTTTGTCCAGTCAGTTTTGCGTAATGTTGTGACAAATCTGGTTGGACAGACATACAGACARACATACAGACGGAAAAATCTTTGAGACTGGTTTCGGGTCTTGAAACCAATGTTTGAAGTATAAAGATATAATTGAAAGAGCGAGTTCCTACCAATGTAAAGACAAAACCTTTACATTTACATGTTTTATTTATTTAGATAGCAAAAGGTAATCTAAAAAGTTGGTAATCTTGTAATGTACAACACGACTTGAAAAATCGAACCTTTTAACTGACCCCCTTCAGTCCTGTCTTTTGAATTTGGCTTGCATGGCTGTTCTTGTCCCGTGACCATCATATCATCTTCCGAAACGTTTTTCTGTAATTGTGAGACACTGCGCTTTCAATGCACTCACAATGATGAATACTGTTAAAGCATCTGTTTGTGTAAAAATAAAAAAGCTGTACAATTGTTAAATGTCTCCTCAGACTAATTAGCTATTAATATGTAGTCACATCCCTCTCGGGGAGAATATGCTATATAGACAAAACGCTAAGCACTTATATTAGCACTCATTAAACTGAAAGTAATCTCCTTATTTAATGCCTTTGACCACGGTTCATTATTATGTAATGCTGGAGTAGGCACCTTGCATTACAAGCACTATAGTTCAAGTACGGCATTTTTCGAGGATAAAAAATATCTATGAACAAAGAACATCACTCTTCACCTTCACCTTCTCCATCTATTTAATAAAAACCATGCTTTCTCAAAGCCACAGTCGAACGGCAGACAAAAAAAAGGGAAGAAAATGAAATGGAACATCCAGGAGAACTGAAAGTTCAACCTCACTAAAGCATTAAAAAGGGAAGTGCATTCATCTAGAGTCCAATTTAAAGTGATGGAAGTCAAGAACTTCGTAGCAGCTCATGAATCTTTAAAGGATCGATATTTCTCGGTGGAGCAGCTACAGAAACCTGCTGCTTGATAATTTCTCAGGTTTAAATGGTTTACGCTAATTTACTGAAGCTGAAATGTTAATATATACATACAGTATACTCTCTCTTTCTTTATATATATATATATA
>QMIH01000255.1:46808-69607 GCA_003987875.1 Clarias batrachus | reverse complement strand
TAAATAAATAAATCAGAGTATGCGTTATTTATTTTGTCCAGGCAGTGTAGTGTATTTTAATCCCATATCCAAATTGAAAAAAAAAAAAAAAAAACTGTTTAACCCCGATTATGGAGAGAGATCCGTGAACATTGTATCCAATCTGGCAACCTTGGGAGAGATCAAGCGGTAACCCAACCCAGCGCGCGCTCAGCTCTTCTGCCCTGATCGTCCACTGCGCCCCGTAGCGCATCAGCACCACCGAGAGAGAGAGAGAGAGAGAGAGAGTGAGGGAGAGAGAGAGAGAGAGAGAGTGAGGGAGAGAGAGAGAGAGAGAGTGAGAGACTCCCGCCGAACGCCCGGGTTCCTTCAATCTGGAGCGTCAGATGGCAGCGCGGCATCTTTTCATCCCTGCGTATTTTTTTTCAAACCGGTTCGGAAGCGCGCGACTTTTCCTTCCTTTCCTGTCTTTGATCTTTCTTTTTGTTTTCCCTTTTTCTTTTGATGTAAATCCCCTTTAGATCGCGCGGACACTCCGGGACTGATCTCTGATTCCAGAGGATGCACAGCGTGTTAGTGTTAGAGACGCGCACTCCTCCAGCCCCAGCTCCTGCTCCTTATCTTGCGCACGGATATAAATCAAATATTTAGATATGAAGGATATATATAACCCGACAAGTTAAGGACTTCGTTTTCGTTAAAGATTTTGTGAAGAGGGGAATTAAAAGCAATGCCTGTCTGCGTGCTGGTGTATTCTCTGGGAGGAGGATCGGTGAGCGCTGTTCGGTCTCCGTGACCCTCCACCACTACTACAACTACCATCACCGGGACGCTTTGTCTACTGTACGGTGCTGTAAGAATTAACATTATTATTAATATTATCTTCTGCACAGAGCAACTGGACCAAACAGTTTTTTTTTTTTCATAACTGACCTGGCGGAGAATAACCCTGACATTTCAGTATACAGTAGGAGCTCCTGAAGACTTTGTAAAGGTGTGAAGGAAAATAAAAAAAACAGAGGTGCGAGCTGATCATCTCCAACTGCTGGATATAATAATAATAATAATAACAACAATTATTATTATTGTTGCTGGGAGCGGAGAGAGAGAGAGAGAGAGAGAGACAGATGTGCTAAGGGATATCAAGGCATGCCATCAGGACGACTGTGAGATTAAATTCCGGTGAATTTGGAGGGGTTTTGCCAGGAGTTTGGGTTGGCACACGTGCAGCGGGGCAGCCCGGAGTTCCCGAGCATCATGGGCTGCTGCAGTGGACGGTGCACACTGGCCTTCATCTGCGGCATGCAGCTGGTGAGTAAAGTCATTAGAGTGAGACCCTGCATAAGGATGTACTCGACAGCAACAACTGTTAACCCTTATATCCTTTAATTATTTAATCATTCAATCAATCAATTGATCAGTTAGTCAGTTAATTAATACCAGCATTGCTTTTGCAATCATCAAGGTTTCTCATGAACTTATTTCTCGAAAGTTCGGAACCTCATCTTTGCACCTCATCTTTATCGCGCTGGTCATCCCATCAAAAGGACATCTTTTCCTCTTTAAAAAATAATGCATAAAAGAATAATCTTTTATAATCTCACTATTCAGTGTCATCCAAATAGCTGTAAAGCTATCGTTATAGCAATGAATACCTTAAACCTTTAAAAATAAATAAATGAATAAAAGAAGGTTTACAACCAGGCAGTAGTCATAAGAAGTCAATTTAGTTTAGAAAGTTTTAGAAAGTTTGCCCCATTTTAGCACCCAAGCCTGGTTTTCAGAACCCTTGGAACCAGGAACTAAACTGCACCTCGTCTTTGTTGCTCTGGTGATCCCAATATGAAGGGGACATATTTTCCATCTTCTCTACCTTAAACAGTACTAAACAATAATGCATAAAAGAGTCATGCTCACTATTCAGTGTTACGTCAGTGTAAAGCTTGATTATAGCAATAAATACCTTAAACCTTAATGCATAAAGAAATAATGCAGGGTTTATAATCAGTTAGAATACATAAGAAGTAAAGCTACAAATAAGGCAAGCATGGTAATATTACAGAGACTGTACCTTTGACTTTCTTACCCGTGAAAAGGGGAAAGAAGGAAGATTTCGAATGTACTGTAGAATGTGTGCCAGACATCTTAAATATCTCAGAAAGATAAATTGGTGTTTATCTACAGCGTTGTTTCAACAACTAGGACATTGAGCTCAGCTATGAATATGAATATGAATTAACTGAATTAACTCTTACCTCACAAGAATATATTTTAGCGTGACCTGTCATTGTATTGAAATCTTAATATGTATATATATACAGTACACTATAAACTTTCTCGCTCATATTGAAGTTATCTACAGCACTGTACGTCTAGACATTTAACATAATTTTAATGGTATGTAGCAAATTATTTACTGTATTCATCTGTATTAAAATCATACATTCAGTGCAATGTGCAGCAACGTGGTTCATTCCTTAATTTAGAAATTTACATACATATTACATATAATTACACAAAATGAAGTATAAATAACAGTAAAGCAAAAAAAAAAAAAAAAAAGGTTAAAAGATGTGTTAGTCTGATCCAGTACAGTACAAAAAGAGGCGAACATCACTCTATAATCATTGAAAAGTGTAAGACTTTTGCAGCATTGCGCTACGACTTACAAATGAACCCAAACGTACCGAGTATGAGTTTATTCCAGCTATTCAGGTTCATTCACTGCTGCAGGTGTAAAATGCAGGTCATGCAAGGCCAAGGAGAAGAACAACAGGCAACAAGAGAGCAATCTTAGCTAAATCCTGTGCACACTAGGAGGTCTTGTTCTGTCTCACACTGTAGTTTGGAGCTCGCTGCTCATGCAAAAGTGGTGCGGGTTAAGTCGTTAGCCTGAGGTGACTATTATTTATATTCGTCTTGATTGGCTTTCCAACAGGCAATTAGCGGTATGCCTGCTGAAAAGGGGTTAAGAAAGCTCCTGCGGTGACGACACGCACCGTCGATAGTCTGGTTACGGCATGTTAAGCTGTCTGTACTAAGAAAGCGATTTTGTATTGTCATTGTTTCATACATTGTTTTTTTTTATGTAACTGTTATGCAGTTTCATTATATGTTTAGTTCGTACCAAGGTAAAAAGAAAATAAAGTTTAAGCAATGATTATTACAGCACTTACACTAAAACACGCCTGTTCTGTTGTTTTTCCCACCATGATCTCGTTTCCGCTCGCAACCTACTGCAGGTTTGTTTATAAGCTGCAGTAGTCAGTACATTAAGCTGTACCTGATTACTTGTTTAGCCGACTCATTTGGTTTGCCTTATTTGAATGCACAAGGTAATACCTGCCTGTGCCTTTTTTTTTCCATCAGTCACTCATGATTGAAGAGTCGTGGTTTTAAAAACTAAAGCTGGTCTCTTGTGCTACAAAATCAGTAGAGCGATGATATGATATGACATGATATGACATGATATGATATGATATGATATGATATGATATGATGTTGCTATCCATTAAGAGTTGGTCTTGATATTAGATTAGAGAGGGGGAAAAAAGGGAAATCTGTCAATAGCTTGGCAATGGAACTGTTTGTTTTGAGCAGTGCATGAAATAATACGGTCTTAGTCATGGCATATGAATGATGGAAAAAATAATCCGCGCATTCGTGTTTATTAGACCTGTGGCTATGTTTCGCATGCAGCTGTGAGTCAGTCATGATGAAGTGTCACGGGTGTGTCAGCGGAGCATGCTGCAGCATATCAGCCCGACTTCAGGGGGCAGTGCACTCTCTGTGTAAACACCTGACACAACTCTCACTGATAGGCTGCATAAATCTACACTCTACACTAGTGAGGAATCAGCCCTAGCTTCACTTCTTTATACCATCCTTTAGGGACGTGAATCACCAAGGAACACCCGATACGATACTATCATGATATATACAGTATAAGTGATGATTTGATTTGGATTGCGATTATCACAATTTTATAAATTACCTGATTCAATATTATTTAAAAAAATCTTTATTAAAATTTTAAAATCTAATACTTATAAGCTTTATGTATTTAAACAATAAAAAAGCATAAAATACAAACTCAAAATCAAGTTAAAATAAAAAACGCCACATTTTTACCGAGCAGCACATATCTCTAATATGTCATTCACCATAATTGTTAGATCTAATCAAACCTCAGTCCTGCTGTGTTGCCTGACATTGTTTGAATAGTTAAGAGTGCGCCACCTGTAGGTTCATAGGAGAACTGTGACATTTCACCACCTCAAACGCAAACGCATATAAATAAAACAATTGATTTGTGTGGCAATACATGAATTAGGGATACATACTGTAATTGAATATATATACAGTATACTGTACACACACACACACACACACACACACACACACACACACACACACACACACACACACTCCCATATCTACTCTCCTATATGTTTTTCTCACGGCCATTAGAGGTGCTCTTGCACTTCGTTCCACAAAAATCCAAACTAATCCACTGTAAGATATTTATTATAGCAGTGATGCAGATGTAAAAAGTAAAGACGGATGACTTCATGTCTGCTTGCCTATTCATACCACCGGCAGCTGTTAATATTAGATCAACATCATGTTAAAGTGTTTGCTGAGCATTGTAATATTTAATGCTTTTAATCATTTTTCACATCACTTATTTTATTGCTTATTTTCTTTCTGATTTAAAATTGTTCATTATTGACCATCAACTCCTGGGACTTGTGTATCAGCCTTTAGTATGTTGCATCGTACCGCCGTTGGCACTTTTGTCTATGTGGTTCTATGTAATAAACTAATCATGTCTGTTGGGATAAAAAAAAAAAAACGCATGTTATAAAAATAAATAAATAAATAAATAAATAATATACGTCATAGTATTTTTCTCTACCTGATATGTGCATACAATTTTTCCCTGACTACACGGTGTATGCGGGTACTGTAGGGTGCACTAGACATCACTTCATTTGCCTTTTTAAAATTTTGTTTTACCATGATTGTTTAAGAAATGAGAAGCTTCTTACCGAATCTGCTACGGTTAAATAACTTGTTGCCAGATAAACCGTATTAATCACTAATTGGTCAATGGAAGGACCTTAAATATTTGCTTAGTTAAATCCAGGTGGTGAGATATGTATATATATATATACCAGGTGTGTACCATGAATCAGTGGAAACTGTCTGCTTCTGCATGTTGTGTCATTTCTTCAGATAATAACCTCTGCCAAATTATAATCAGTACTGCACATTAGTGGTGCATCAGTAATTGACAAGCCTWACAATGGATCTGATATTAGTGCGTGAGAGGAAACTTTAAACTCTGATTAACAAGACATTTACATGACTGTTTTTGGGTAGCAACCTGCTGTGCAAACCAGCTCATGCTTCATTTTAGTTCCTTTTTATTTTGTTGCGTTGTTTCTTTTGGTTTGAATGGGCAGTGTTTAAGTTTTACTAAAGCTCTGTGATGTGATCCAATATGTTCAAGACCCAAACTCAAGATCCAATATAGGTCATCAGAATTGACCTGGCTAAATTACAAACTGGTTAATTTAACTACTATGGTTCTTTTCTTTTACATCAACGCAAACATCCTTGGTATAATTGGATCAGGTTGATTGTCACTTTATGAAATTTAAACTAGTATTTAAAACTTGGTCGTAATGTTTAGCCAAATCGTCTGCCGAATACCTAAATGTTTGGCAACCACACTGTACCAGAGTGATGCAAAATTCTCTATTCTGATTGGTCAAAAGCTCTTACATTAACTTAAGGAAGGAGTCTACAGTGTCAACTCTTCATAATAATCTTTTGGACATTTACGTTTTTTTGTTGTCCAATTAACTTCAAGAGAAAGAGACAAAAAGACAGGATTGTCAGTTTACAGTATATCTGTTGTACATTCCATAAAACTGAATCATGAAAACAGATGACAAGTATGATGCATAATGTTTTTGCGTCTTGTTGTTTAATATCAACTTCGTGTCGCGAGACACAGGCGTTGACTACTGTATATTCCTGTAACAGCGAGCCCTGTTTTATTCTTTATGAGAAAAAAAARGTCTGGCTTCCTGTATACTGACTCACCATAGTGGGCACTGATAGTCTCATCGTGCCCAGCTGGCATGCTTATTCAGGTCTATGTGATGGGTCATTTGACATTAAACAAAGCTCGTTTAAACTAATGAGCTGGCTATTTTGCCCTTTAATTTATTCTGATTTTGCTAGGTGATCTCATCACCTGGACGGGGTTCAGTAAAGCTTACAGAGCTTTTTCTGCTCCTTGGCTGTGAGCTGCATGACATCAGAGTTGCCAAGAAATTAGCGGTAGTCATCTTTGCTTGGTGCAGTGATGAAAGTGATTCAAGCACTGCGGTCTGCCTTACTGGAAATGTTTGAATTCATGCAGATCACAGAATGGACCTGGCCAATTTTATATTTGAACACAGTTCTGTTGTGTTTTTTGCCTAATAATTTATTTAAGAGGCGTTTATGTGAATTTATGACTAACGATGAAGTTTCTCACGAATGAAGGAGTAAAACCGATTGACATTTGAATAGTGCAAACTTTTTGCATGATGCCATATGTCGTGAATGGCGATCCCCACTGAGGCGACTTGGAGTTCACTGCATGTAAACATTCAGTAAGTGGAACGCCTGTCCTTTGAAAATCCTGTCACTGACTTGTGGAAGAGATGCATCTGTCTTTGTTCATTTACCAACACCACTTGCACATTAAAGGACCTTAAAGAGTTATTTCCACACGCCATTTCCAAACGTTTGGGCCATTTAAGGAGTTCCTGGGGGGCCAGTGTTTCAGACATGAAGCAGGCTGTCTGATCATGGCTCCAGTGTACTGAGAAAACTTTCTACCTCGATGGTATCCAATCACTAGTGAAACACTGGGATAAGTGCATTATTGTAGCAGGGGATTATTTGTACTCATAACTGTGTCCTGTTATACTGCACAATCAAAAGAATCCAGTTTGACTGGAACACCACTTGTATGGTTCACACATGTAATATTTGTTCTCACTTTCTTGGTCTCTTTTTGTGCACACANCACACACACACACACACACACACACACACACACACACACACACACACACACACACACACACACACACACACACACACACACACTGACCTTTCCGGATCTCTTCAGGGTCTGCATTCAGCCACTCATGTGCTTCCAGAACATTCATTCTAAGCATAGCTGCATCCGTAAATGTCTTGTGGAGGAGCACACAGCATATTTGTATGGGATTTCTGTTGGATGAAGCAATACTTCGCAACAATTTGACATTATAACATGTTTCCCATGTCCAATCTAAAATCTATAGCCATTTCAAATTAAAATGTCTTTCATCGGGTAACGAGGAGAGCACTGTTGAACTTTGTTTACTGTCTGTCTTGTGTTACAGCTGCACAAGGGTAAAACTAACATGCTGTATATCACTCTGTATCTACTGACTGTAGTCAGTCTGTTGCTATGCACAGTTTGGCAGATTTCTCCCAGAACATGCCAATGTTGTCGAAGTACAATTGTCCCTAGCTGTGAATTTGTGTGTAAATGGTGGCCTACATTAGACTGGTTTCCCATACAGTGTACTGGGATAGGCTCTGGCTTCACTGCCACCCTGACCAGTATAAAGCATTTCTTTATCAAGGAAATGAGTGGGATAGGTCTGTGTAGTTTCAGCATAGGGAACTGGGATGGAGCTTATCAGTCTTCATTATCCATTCATATGCTTAACCCATATAAGGTCAAAGGGGGCCTGGAGCTTATCCCAGGAAACACAAAGAATAATCAGTTACCACCAGATACAGTACGATATCATCACAATATCTAGGTGCAGACTGAGTATCAAGATTTTATAAATATCTCAAATAGATATTAGATATTATCCAGCTAGGTTTTCTTATATTTTTCTTATATTTTTTATATTGTATATTTTGTATTCTATATTCTTTCTAAATTTACTTAATATTTTATTTCTTTTAATTTCTTTTATTATTCATATTTATTTCCTATTATTAGTCCTTTATTTTAAGGTCAGAGGCGTTCATTTAATCATTTCACTGCATATCATACTGTGTATGATACTGTATGTGTATGTAAATAAAATTTGAATTTGACATTGTTCCCTGATTTTGTTACAATTTTAAATGTTTAAAAAAGTACATTGAGTACTTCAATGTAGCTCAGTCCTGATAACATTAGTTTTCTCACTAAAAACCAAGCAAATCATTAAAAAAATACAAACTAACTTCAAATACAAGATGTTTAACATTTTACAGAGCAAATGATTCACACACAATGAAAATGTGTAGATGGTTCAGAGTGCCTGACCTGTAGGATTATAAAGAAATWGTGACGTTGTACCATCACAGATGCCTCCAAACTCAATTTGAGAACCRTGAGAGCACAAGTTGAATGGCTGCAAGYACGCTGGCTTATGCAGTTTCTAATGCGGGCAGGGAGGGCTTCTAATGGCCAATAAACCACTTCATCTCTATTATTAAAAATATTTAAAAATAGCTTTAAAAAAATTGGACTACACACTGTAGTAAACTGTAGTATTTAGTACAGTAATAGACTACACTCTGTAGTAAACTGTAGTACTGTACTTAGTATAGTCATTGACTACACAGAGTAGCAAAGTGTAGTATTTAGGATAATAGAGAACTACATGTTGTAATAAACTGTAGTATTCCGTATAGTAATGGTAATGGTAGTATTTGGTATAGTAATGAACTACAGTACACGCTGCAGTACACTGTAGTATTTCGTATAATACTGGACTACACACTAATAAACAGCAATATCTAGTACAGTAATGAACTACATGCTATAGTAAACTGTAGTATTTAGTATAGTAATGGACTATACATTGTAATAAATTGTAGTATATCATATAATAATGGATTACACCATGTAATCAACGGAAGTATTTGGCATACTCTAGGAATGAACTACACACTGTATTTAGTACAGTAATTGACTACATGCTGTAGTAAACTGTAATATTAAGCATAGTAATTAATTACATGCTGTAGTATTTAGTATAGTAATGAATGCCATCCTGTAGGAACCTAAAGTATTTGCTATAGTAATTTTATTACACTAATGTTCAAAAACCGTATTTACTATAGTAGTTTTTTTTATTATTCATCATCTTGTTTCGGACAGCTCTTCATCGAATCTTGCAGTACCTTTATCATGCATTTCAGTCACTGTGTGATTTTATCCACAGACTTGTGTACCTTGGCAACAGCTCATGCTTTCATTTTGGTTTGTGCTTTGGTATTATCATGTTTGCACACATGTTGGACTTTGACTTTCTCAAATGTGCTCTGCCTCAGCGTTGCGATGTCTAGTTAAAAGCCGAAAAAAATGCACTGAAGTATTCCCTGCAGTGCATTAGCAGCTCACAGGCTCACTGAGCTGAAATATAAAGCAGTGGATGAACTTTCCACCTTATTGATTGAGTTTAATGAAAAGTTAGTTACCGTTGTTTCAGTTAGAGCAGCTATAGAAATGAAATCGCTGAGCTAATGCTTATGGCTGTGCAACATTACCGCTGAGGCTGCCATTATCTCATGCTAAGCGTAGCTTTCCATATTTTAGGTCAAACTCATATTTTAAATGGTATGTAAGAGACTTGAAGATTTAGGGTTTTTTATTTTACTTCTGTGTGGAGGCCATCTAATGTCTCTACATAAATATGTATAAACAGAAGTTTATCCTAGATATTTTTGACAGTGTATATAATATATTTCAGAAGAAAAATCTCTGCTTTCTTCTTACTATATTTCAAATCATATAGAATGTGTAGTGACAGGTGACAGCGAGACCTGATCCCCATTGCTGTAACCGCTGCTATGTACATGGTGCATTCAACAAGGTTTGTTTTGTGTCCTAAAAATCAATCCTATCATCGCAAACTGTTACTACATCCAAAATGGGTTTTCTCGCATTAGCATCTGTTACTGAATATATTAAGGCTACAAACACGACACAGCTGTCAGAGCAGAAGTACATTGTTATTGTAGGCCAACTAGTATTCACCATTGTACACATAGTCCTTGTGACAGATTTTGCATATCATGCTCTTTGTGTTAAGATTTTACTTTGTCGATGGCCCACTTGTATGAATTTTTCCCAAAACCAGAGTAAGCTCATATCCAGGAATGGTCTTTTTTCCAGGTAAATTGTTCAACAGGTCACCTTGAGATACTGTACATCAACATGCTACAGTAGGTATTTTTAACAATCAAAATCAGATGCCAACTTGTCGCTTAAAATGCACAAGACATCAACTGATCATCGAGTCTAATTATGGATTGGTACTGTATCAAAAAAAAAATTAATTCCCACTCAAAAGCCAGTATCATAGGGAGGAATACACAACACTTACATCTAGTCCACTAATTGCATTGCTTAAGTGGTGTTCCAAGAGTGCCTACTATATTGTTAGTTATTATAACCACACTGTTTCACTTAACATCGTTTTGCTCATTGGGCCCCAGTTCAACAAAACCAAAATTCTGTGACCAAAATAGTAGTTTTAGAAAGAAAATATTCCAGTTGCAATAGAAGCACCTTTGATGGGAATGTACAACTCTGTGTAAGCTATCTAGCCAGCTAGCCAACATGCTGTAAAGTGAGAGATCAGTTTCAGGATCGATTACCGCTGGAGGAGCAAAAATAAGCAGAACATTTGGTTAGACTTTGTCTGAAATTCCGTCCACTCAGTATTAATTTCCGGGGTATTGACCCCTCGTATAAAAGCCATATTGTATGAACATATGGGCATATTTGGTTAAACTGCACTTGTGATATTGTGTGAAGTTTTAAACTCTGTAAAAAGTGTGTGATTATAATTATTTTAGGGGTAAAGCGTATCATATTGACAAATATTTATAAACAATGTTCACGGGCTCATCATGTTGTTAATGCTAGTGGTTAATGAAGGAATATTTTGTTCTTCAAATTTAAAAGGTATGATAAAACAGTGTAAAGTAAACAGATTGTGGCAGCGCTCACGTGCAAACTTCTCTAAGTTGAGTATGAGCATGAACTTACATGCAAGTTGCAAAAGAGAAAAAGTAGTCGTCACTTATCCAAGTGATCTCAATGAAAGTGGTAACTTTCCAAAAAAAGTGGTAGCATTACAAAAAAAAAACAAAAAAAAAAATCATTGCAATTCCAGGAACAGTTTCTTAACAGAACCATTGAAAAGGTGGAGGTACCACAGGAGCCCTGCAGGTTATAATCTTCAGTCACAAGGATCTAAGTGGTGTTTGTGTAAGGGAGATTGATGCGTACAGTGAGGAATAATAACATCTGCCTGGGAGAAAGCTAAGAAGACTATAAAAACTTTGGATACACTATATGACTTTTAATATCCTAAGTGATAATGGGAAGACTTGGCATTGCACATGTACAGACTGATTTATACATAAGTGTGTAATCTTCATACTGTAACTAATTGTTGGATGCTGCATTATCCTACTTGTGGCTTGTTGATGAACTGGAATGAACTTGCAATTACTCACTCACTCACTCATCGTCTATACCGCTTTATCCTGTATTCAGAGTCGCGGGGGCCTGGAGTCTATCCTAGGAGACTTAGGGCACGAGGCGGGTAACATCCTGGACAGCGTGCCAATCTATCGCAGGGTACACACATACACACACTCACTCATACACACACTGTGGGCAATTTGAGAGCTCCAGTTAGCCTAATCTGCATGTCTTTGAACTGTGGGAGGAAACCGGAGTACCCGGAGGAAACCCACCAAGCACGGGGAGAACATGCAAACTATACGCACACAGAGACGGGAATCGAACTCTGACCCTGGAGGGGCAAGGCGACAGTGCTAACCACCATGCCACCTACTGTAATGTACTACCAACAAAAAATATGCAAAACCCACAGACAGTTACCTGAACTCAGGATCAAACCTCAGACCCTCAGCAAAAGTACAAGGCAACAACACAAACAGCACCAACCTATTAAAAAGTATTATTGTGAGATTGTGGGTATGAAGTGTTTGTCTACCTTCACCTTTCATCTACAATAATTCAATAACCTATATAATTCCATATTCCAAATAACCTTGACTATCCTGACCAGGGGCACTAGATTTTAACAGCCTTTCTAGGGAATATTGGGTTTGAGTCAGGACATCACTCTGGATGGACAGTTATTCACACTAACACAAACACAGGGAGAACATGGATATAATCCAATTAAATTGGATTTATTGGCAAGCCAGAAAGCAKGCAAGATCTGACTATTTCCAGAGATGGGTTAAGCGTCTCGGAAAGACTCACTGACTGAATTAAGAGGAGAAATGCATTCATTGTGTTCCCAAAGGCACTGCCTGCTTTGTGCTTTGAGTTTTTCATCACCCGAGAGACAGAGAGATCTGTCAAGGTTTATGGCTCAATCAGACTTATCTCTCTAGGTTCAGCAGCGCCATAAAGATGGGTAAGATGCAGACAATTCCAGTTTTCATGAGTAGACAGAGGTTTACAACTGAAAATCTAGAAAATGACATACAACTTCACAAAAAGGAGTCTCTCAATGGACGCAATTGATTGTTGCTCAAAATGTTTCCTTAAAATTATGAGCCGATGGTTCCTAGTCTATCCTACTCTGGGTGCACGGCAAGTAACAATGGTCCAAAAATGGGATTGTTATACACAACAGTATACACCCAGTGTATCTTGGTGCCGGATTCTGTCCATTAATCATAAGGTCTCTCTTGATGCAAACTGAAATATTTTCCAAAACATAACTACCACTTCTCTAAAATACACTATGGTGTAGTCCACTAAAGACCAACATGATCCCTAAATTATAATTCATAACAATACTCATGACTTTCTGTACACTGTATGAAAGCGCATGGACTTGTCAAGGGTTCCAAAATCTCTGTTGTGGCCCCTGTCTAGATATACACTTTACATACTGTTTCAGAGGAGCAGTCCCAAGATCTGTCTACTTCTAAAGCTTGATTAGACCTACAGTTCTGCGTCTACAAAGTTGACACAGTTCTATTGCACAGTTCATCTCTTTGTAGCTCTGAGCTAATAATGCTTTGAAATTCAATGGTGCTTACCATGTAAGGACCATAATGCTCAGTCCTTACTTAATTGAATCGACATTTAGTGAAGTGTACAGTATGGTGGATTTACAGTACTGTATATTGTTTTTTACCCATCAAGGTCTGAATAATACTTACACTTGTTTAGCGTTAGATACACATGCGTTGAGTGTTCAGCATAAAGAAACCAAATGATTTCTACTCATTATGTGTCTGCACAGCTTCTCCATAAAAGATATATATTAGGTTCAGGTAAATATATTTATAATTTTGTCCTTAATCAAAGAAGATCATCAGCATTGCACACTTGCCTCAAAAGACATTTATATATGTTTTAAATTAAAACCAAATTCATGACTAATCGATCATTAGACTAAATCTTCTACTTACTACTTACCTACTGAGGAGAAAAATAATTTAGCTGCAACATAGCCATTAGCTACTAATATGCTACCACTCTGCTGTGCTAGGCAGAATAAATTTGTTACTGTACATTTTTAGGGATAATAGTGTACTGTATTTGTGTCACAATCAAATAAGCAAGTTTGCCTTAGATTAATAAAATCTTAAACAGTGTAAGGTATGTGTAGAAAGATTTAGACATTCACTTTGTATGATGCTAAGCTGCTAGTTACAGTAAGTTTCCCTCACTCTTTAGCTAACGCTTTAGCTCCAATGAAGAGCTAAAGAAGGAAGCCTTAGGAGCAGCACATGTCTTGATTGATCAACTATTATCCTGTTAGGAGGTAAATGGTTTGAATTGCCTTATTGAGTACACAGGGCAGAAAACATAGTGCTAAATGTTTCCTGTCAGATATAATAAATTAGGGGAGTATTATATTAATGTAGAATTAACAATGCTATAACAACAAACCATGTGGATATTTATAATGGTATAAAACAGTCTTGTGTGTGTGTGTGTGTGTTTTTTTCTCATGCTCAGTTAGCTTAGAGAAGTTTGCAAACTCAAATTATTCTTGTCCTTTCTTACCCGAGAGCAAATCAGCCATGAATTTATATAACTCCTATAACTCTTGATTACTTTAAATCCCTGCACAGAGGTGACAGTCAGTCTCTCAGTCTTGATTACGAAATACAAAATGTTCCTGCTAGATAATTGAGATCCAGGAAGACATTTATTGCTTCAGTTTTAGTCGCACTGGCTTCCCATTTGATATTTAAGCTTATTCACTACCTCTCACTCATCGTCTATATTGCATTATCTTGTATACAAGGTCGCAGGGGCCTGGAGCCTATCCCAGGAGACTTAGGGCAACGAAGCAGGGTACTGGCTGCCAATCCATCACAATGCACACACATACATATCCACACACATACACGGACACACACACACTATGGGCAATTAGCGCGATGCCAATTAACCTAATCTGCATGTTTTTGGACAGTGGGGGGGGGTACCCGCCACTTGCCTGTGATTGGAGGAAATCCACCAAGCTCAGGCACAACATGCAAACTCTATGCACAAAGACCTGAGGCGAGAATCGAACCCAGACCCTGGAGGTGCAAGGCGACAGTGCTAACCACCAGGCTGCCTATTTTAAGTGTGTGTATGTTATTTACTGTTACTTATGTTGTCCATGCATAAAGTTCAAGGCTTTAGCTTTCACACTGAGATCTTGCTTGAGGTTATGGTAAAGCATAAGCAAATATAGAATATGAATCAGTGCATGGGGATGAGAGAAACTCAAATTTCATGTCTTTTTGAAAAATCTGACTATCAGTCAACCTATTCACCTCTGGCACAACCAAGCATGGGCCAATAATAAACAGTTTGGGGCAAGTCATCTGGTCAATTGGTGCCCAGTCGAGTGAGGAAGAAGCATTAACTTCCACCCACAAACACACCTACAGTCCAACGAATCAGTAATGTACAGTATATTAGTGCACTTTTAAAATAGAGGCTACATGACTCTGTGAACTTGGGCTATAATAGGTGTGATGGTTCAATTTATTGATAGTAATGCAAACATCTTGATTATTTCATATGTTTYGTTTATTAGGGCTGTATCTGAATATGAAATTTTAAAAAATATATTAGGAGTAAATGCACTCACGGTATCTTTTAAAACATGTAAATTAGTTACTTTTTTTCAGTTTATACAGTTTTTCTGCAGTATATAGGTATAGGTATATTGGTATTATACTGTACCAATATAATATAACCATTGAAATTTCTTTTACCATGCATTATGCTAAAATAAATAACCATCATGCAAAAATGTCATTTTACACAGCAATCATAGTTTGTAGTAGAAATGATCTGGAATAATGGAAGTCCTATGAGCTGATTTACTGTAAATAGAGATGCAAAAGAGACACAGTGCTAACCACTACGTCACCATATGAAATTCATTTAATTTCATTTTAACCCACTATATATGTTACATAAGCAAAGAAATACCATAGGCACATATGAACACCTGATTTATGGGTGTTTCCGGTTGTCACTGAATTTTCCGATAGATTTTCCTAGCATGTCCCAGATTATTATTATTATTATTATTATTATTATTATTATTATTATTATTATTATTTCGTCTATGTTGTCACTGAAAACTACTGTAAGCATTTGGTTATTAAATATAAAGAAACTAAGAGGTTAAGGTCTGAACACTGAGCTATTCATCAATCACAGTCCCTGCACTGAATCACCAGCTAGAAATGCCCCAAATCCTTCAAGACTAAATAGAAAATCTACTGAAAGAGATTATTTATTTTTGTAATTTCACTCATATTGCAGTGTAGCAGCTGGCTTGACGTTGCCTGAGGTCTGCCATACAGTAGATTTTTT
The DNA here is from genome assembly GCA_003987875.1 of Clarias batrachus. Classification (NCBI taxonomy): domain Eukaryota; kingdom Metazoa; phylum Chordata; class Actinopteri; order Siluriformes; family Clariidae; genus Clarias; species Clarias batrachus. The sequence goes on along the minus strand of QMIH01000255.1, from coordinate 53,667 downwards.
TTCAAGGTCACACACTTAGTTATTCTCCTCCTGTTTATCAAAATCTGGCCCTGTGGTATAAAAGAACCATCTATCAAATTGGAGAAATGTAAGTTTTGAGTGTTGTGAAGAAAACATGATCATAATACTTTTTTTTTCTGAAGGCTTTATACCAATCCTGTCAGTCTGCGTGAAAAGGTTACACCACAGTGGATTTTAATTTAAACGATTTGAAATTGCTCTGTGCTGGTGCCAAGGTTTTTTACGTACCCATAGCGAGAGATTATTTAAATACTTATTTGTATGCACTATTCTAGTTATTTCTTGCCAGTAATTGTTTTTCGAACAAATTCTATAAGTTTTTAAAAAATTCAAAGTTTGGAATGTACTACCGTAAGTGTGTGTGTGTGTGTGTGTGCGTGCGTGCGTGCGTGCGTGCGTGCGTGCGTGCGTGTGTGCGTGTGTGTGTGCGTGCATTTGAGAGTGCTTCCGCAAGGTTGAGCAAAGACTTCGTCCTGGTGCATGCTGGGAGATGATGGTAAATAGCAGCATGACACAGGGAGGATGACAGAGAGCTGACTGTCAGCCAGCACAAGTCCTTGACATTTGGCAAGCAAAATGAATCACCTTTCTTACACGGCCACCCAGACCTGAAAAGGCAGAGAGATTTAATACCTCTTCACACATTATAAATCACTCCCGGCTTAACAAGACCAATAAATACAAGTGCAGCGGAGGCGCTTTGGAGGGTGACTTTGCTTTCGTATGCTTGCACGCCTTACTTTCTGCCTGTAAGAACGCATTAACCTTTCCTCCCAAGTCTTGCAGTCAGCATAATGGACTGAGGGTTTGGTGAGTGTGGGCTGCTGTGGCTTTTATTTTGGGCTTATGTGCTTGTTATTATTCACTTTGATAGACGCGAGGTGTAAATCAGACAGTGCCTTTACCTGCCTCCTAATTATCATATCCAGACAGTTTTTTTAGAGTATCAGGCTATGTAATAGTTATATAGTATCTAGTTGTATAGTTATCAGATTAGCATTTCATTTCATATTATACTGTTCCATTTCATATGGCTGTGTATGTGACAAATAAAATGTAAAGAGAGAATAAATCAGTGCTGTTTAATAGTAAACAATTACAGGATAACAAGTTTAATATTAAACAAAAAAAAAATTCTCTTTGTCAATCATGCCCTGCCTGGCTCCGCAAAAATCTTTTCAAAAGGTCAGTTTATTGGAGCTGTCCAACACATTATTAAAAACCTGAAAGGATAACGCTGAACACTTAAATTAGTGGAAGAAATGCGGTCAGAAAATACATCATGAATGACCATGATCAGAGATCACTTACTGTACACGTCTGGTGCAAGAAATTGGAAAAAAAATTAACAATAGACAGCTGTGGAGCCGAACAAGTTGTTATTCAGATTGATCATAAATCTGGATTCGAATTTGGAGCAGTAGACAAAGTTCATGTGGTCTGATGAATTCCTTTACCAGAGTGTTAGGGTAAGAAGGGAAGAGCCCACTGTACAAACCTCAATGATCTGGGGTTGCTTCAGTTGGTCAGGTCTAGACTCAGCAACGTTATGTGGCAATAATATGAAATATGCTGACGACCTGAATGTACTGAATGACCAGGTTATCCCGCCTATGGAGTTGTTTTTTTTTGTAATGGTACTGGTACTGTATATAATGTATATTCCAGGACTCAAATCATTAAAGAGCGGTTCTCTGAGCATGAGGAAGCATTTTCACACATGAACTGGTTATCATACAGAACTATATATGTCATGTGGTTATCATACTGGATATCATGTCCCTGTAACCAAAGTTAAAGGCAGTTAATTGGTGTGATATTGGTGTGTGTGAGACCTTATTTTGGACAGTCAATATATGTGTGATCATACAGTATGCATAGATTTTTCATACACTCAGGAGCACAAGTAATATTCAGACCTTTTTCATGAACTTCTTTTTTTACTTTACAGAAACAGAAACACTCATATGAACAACTTATGAATAGATACTTTTGAGTAAAGCTTGATAAATCGGGCACATTGATTAGATTATTGACAAAATCAAAACCAAAATTTCATATTTGCATACAAATACACGTCAAGCATTATTCTGGTCCTCCATGTTACTGCTCTGGCTCCACCCTGAACACACCTACCGCTCATTAGTTTTCATTTTCTACTAAAAGTTTTTATACCTTTTGTATATTTTGTATTTTTGTATATTTTGTTTAGTAAATGTTCATTATTTATCAGCAGAGCCACTTTCCATGTGAACACTATACAAATACCAATTAAAGTGTTTGACTTTTTGACTCGTGGATAATTATTTCGCTCAGTTTGCCATGTCTGCCCACATACAGACGGTAAAAAGGTTTTGTCATGGAGCTACCGCGGATCTACGGAGGTGTTCTGAGCCAAGATGTGAAAACAACAAAATCGATTTCATTGTGACAGCAGCTGGTCAGACGGCAATATTTCCCTCCGTTTTGAGAAAGAAAGCGCATTACTTTATATATCGATAAAAAGCACAACGCCTTAAGGAGAACAGGAAACCAGGTGTCTTGCAACATAGTCAGGGTTGTCAAAGATAGAGAGAGATCGATATATATATTTTTTTGTCACATGCTGTTCCTTGATATGCACACATCTGTAGTGAAATATAATTCAGGCTGATTCTGACTTGTCAGAAGATACATTTTCAACCGCAGCTCTGACAGATGTGCTGATAAAGAGTTCTTCTGAATACATTAATGTTTATATTATCAGACTTTAAATGAACTAAACCTATTTAACAAAACCTTCACTTCTTTTCAGTAATCTGGCAGTATTATTATTATTATTATTATTATTATTATTATTATTAATTTCAAAAGTAGAAAAAATAGACAATAGTCATGAGAAAATTATTTATTTGTAACTGCTTTGACATATGATAAAACAAGTATTTATTTGTTTCATAAATACAGAAATGTGCTACATGGACATACACCGATCTGCCATAACAATGTGCCCAGTATTGTGTAAGTCCCTTTTGTGCCGCCTGGGCAGCTTTGGCCCCTCGGGGCATGACTTCACAAGACCTCTGGCGGTATGTTGTGATGTTTTGCAACAGGACGTGGGCAGCGGATCATTTAGGTGCTGTGGATTATGGGGTCGGGGCTCCGTGGAACAGATTTGTTTATCCAACACGTCACATCGGTGCGCAATCAGATTGGGATCTAGGGAATTTGAAACAAACAAACAAGTAAAAAAAAAAAAAACAACAACACATAGTACCAATTTGGATATACAGTGGAACCTCGGATTGCGAGTAACGTGGTTTACGAGTGTTSCGCAAAGCGAGCAAAGATTTTTAATAATTTTTTATTCGGAAACCGAGCAAGTATTAGTTTACGAGCGCCGAGTATCATGCTTCACACATGCGACTCTTATTTTGACGTCACTCTCTCACCTCCCCCCCACGGCTTTGCAAACACACAGAAACTCTGCTCATGCGCGCGCAATTTGACACGGACACACACACGCACAGACGCTCACGCCTTTTCACCCCCTCTTTGGCTTCACAAAGACACAGAAACTCTGCTCTGTCGCGATTCTTTTCTAAGGTTTTTTGTTTTACTTTACAGCAGTGATTCCCTTAGTATGCGCTCACGCCAGGTCAGAGAGATTTCTTTTTTTTTCTGTTAAATGGTGTTCCCGTGTTTATGTGTGTTCCCGTTTGTTGTGAAACTTAAGTGATTCCTTTAGTATGCGCTCATGCCAGTCTCGCTTTTTTCCGTTAAAACAGTGTTTCCGCTGTGTTTATGTGCTTGTTGTGAAACTTAAAAAGTGAGTCTGTTAATATACGCTCATGCCAGTCTCAGAGAGATTTCTTTTTTTTCCTGTTAAAACGGTGTTTCCGTTGTGTGTGTGTGTTTGTTGTGAATCTTAAAAAGCGAGGTGAGGAGAGGGAGGAGGAGTGTTACTGTGTAAAACAAGGCGAGGGAAGGGGCTAATTCCACACACACACACACACACACACACACACACACACACACACACACACACACACACACACACACACACACACACACACACACACACACACACACATGGCGCCTGCGTGCACCAACGGAAACACTTATCTGGCAGGATTTATTTGTACTTTTTTAAAAAGTTTTTTTAAAGTGCAGATTAATTTGTTTTATTTTCATTTTATAAATTGTATTTATTATTTTTATGTATTTATTTTTGTGGGCTGTGGAACGAATAATTTGAGTTTTCATTATTTCTTATGGGAAATGATGATTTGGTTCCACTTCCGGAACGAATTATGCTCGTAATCCAAGGTTCCACTGTATGGTGATGCATTTGTACTCAAAACTGTACGTTATTCATACATGTAAATATTTAATCGGGAAATAAAATCTAAACACASTTCAGGAAAAGAAAAATAGTATGATGTGTATTACATTCATATAATATTAATAATATTATCTGATTATTTTCATAATATTAAATGTATAGCAATAAATCAAAGGACACACATACCTTAGTATAACAAAAAATACTAATAAATCAAGCAACACACATTATTTTGTCACATTATTGATTATTTTCCTATAACAGCATGCTCCAAGTACAACCACTCCATTAGGTGGTATTTCTTTCTTTCATCTAGATTAATAAAGGCTATAGAAAATAACAGTCTGGTTGAAGTGACCTTTTTAGGCTCTCAGACACACATTGATACAACCAGTGAGACTTGGTTAATAGAAATGTTCTTTCTGTGATCTGTATGAACTCTGAATTCAAGGGCTTTTTGTCAAAGTAACAGGACTGTTTAGTCATTCTGACTAGAAACACCTCTCGTAAATGAATCAGAGGAAGAAACATCTGGATGAACAGACAAACAGAGATATCATCATATTACACGCAATGTCTGTTTGCAGGTTTTGAGGTACCTCCAGGCAAAGAAGCACTAATAGAGAAAAATGCCTTAATGGAGAACATGAGGAAAAACACTCCGCAGTATTTAGGACTAATGGACAGTTATTCGTGTTTTTACCTGAGCCATTTTGTTATTTGCATTTGACGATTATGTGCTCAGAGATGAAAGACGCTTTGAAACTGAAAACTGCTTACTCTTTAACGCAAAGTGTTCCACACACATCTTTACCTCTGTCTAAACTGCCTTGCACTCTGTATGCCATTTTTACTGAGGTAAACTTCTGATCCACTAATGCATATTGTGTGTTTTTTCAGGCCTGAGCCTTTAAATGGTATTCAAATTAGAATTACTTCAGAATTAGCCTTTGCATCTGAGTAGATACATTTTAAATGAATTTTAATTATTTGATCATTTGTTGCATGTTTTTGCCCATGTGGAGTTTGGTTTGCTTTAGTATCAACATAAAGTATAAAATGTGAATAAAGGGTTGATGGTGGTTAAAGGTCTTACTGAAGATATTACGTTGTAGGACAAATTTGTAAAAATGTCTTGAATGTTTAAAGTTTTGTTATATCGAACATGGATTTATATATATATNTATATTTATACATTATTTTATTTTGAGAAAATTACAATGTATTTTTGAATATTTTATATAGAAATAGAAAAGAATCATACGATTTAACTTCATTGTACACTTTATGTCCTAACAAGTGTCAGTTTATTTATTTATTTATTTATTTATTGTAATGATATTTTTATGCAGGAGTATATTTTTAAATCTACATCTGTTTCATATTTGTTTCATATATTTCCATATATGAGTTTCATATATTTCCATCTATGCTTCCTAGATAGTGTACCAATATGCTGACTGTATAATAAACTTACAGCTGGCTCCATACATTTTTGAACAAAGATTATTATTTTTTTCATATATATATATATATTTTATTTCTGTTTTCAATTTGAAATTAAATTTATGACTTTCAGCTTCAGTTCAAGCGATTTGACAAAAGTGTGCCATCAACCATTTAGAAATTACCGCCATTTTCAAACACCTCATCCCCCTATTTTTTGGGTGGGCTCATAAATAATAGAACCTATAAATCAACCAGTTGCATAAACAGCTGTGGCCTATTTCCTCACTAGTCCATGAATATTCAAATAGATAAAAGGTCTGGAGGTGGTTCTGAGTGTTACATTTGAATTTGGTAGCTGTTCCCTCGAATTCTTAACATGAGTTCCATAGAATTGTGTGTGTGTGTGTGTGTGTGTGTGTGTGTGTGTGTGTGTGTGTGTGTGTGTGTGTGTGTGTGTGTATGTGAAAGTGAAGGAGGCCATCATGAGGCTGAAAAAACATTGAGAGTGGCCAATATAACTGTTCAAAAGAATTTTAAAATGTTCAGCAAAAGGCCTGGAAAGCAGCAGACGTTGATGACTGCAGAATTCTGCCCTGGGTAAAAAAAAAAAAAAAAAAAGAACACTTTCACAATAGCTAGCCAAGTCAAGAACACTTTTGAGAAGGCAGGCATGTCATTGTCAAATTCTACAGTCAAGAGACAGGTTAATGAAGTAAATACAGACGCTTCCCAGCAAGGTGCAAACCACTGGGAACACTCAAGAATATGGGCAGATTAGGAAGGCCCAGAAAAACTGATGGAATATGCATTGGTCTGATGACATCAAACTTTATGTCTACCAGAATGATGGGAAGAGATAAGTATGGATAGAAAAGTGTAATCATTGTATAGTGTACATACAGTATATCCTCACTATAATGTGTACTTATTATATTATCACTATATAATATACTAGCATTAGTACTCGTCGTTGAGTAATAAGAGTTTGTAGACATAGTTAAAAGGTTAAAGCAAAAAAGTATTAATATTAATATTTTAATAATAATAATAATTATTATTATACAT
>QMIH01000255.1:6072-46653 GCA_003987875.1 Clarias batrachus | reverse complement strand
TTTTCAGTTAAGATTTTCTAATCAATATCTGTTGGTGCATGGTGTTTGTTTATATCTTATTAATAGCTTATTTTAAAGTTTTAAGGTAGATTATTAAATCCGGCACATAACTGTTCATAGCATACCAGGTTAAACTTCAGGCACAAGTTTTCTAAAATTTTGTCCAACGGTCAATTTAAGACGCGCCCATAGTTAGACGCATGTACAGTACAGTACGCTGTCAAAACCTGTGGTTTCTAATCTGGCACCAAACTGCTTATAAGTTACCTTAATTTATGCCATAGTTTTAACTTCAAGCAAACACTTACTGTAAGAACTGCAAAAGTTGCATTACATTCTGTCTAGCCAATTTTGTATCGAACTAATCCGGTTCAATTCCCAGCCGATACCCAGACTCCAGGCTCTGGATACATYGACGCTCCCAAGACCAGATAAAATGGGAGGATTGCATGAAGAAGGGCAAAATTTGAAGGGATTTCCAGATGATAAAATTATATTTTCATACAGAAGGATGTACAGTGCTATGACATACTTTTTTTAAATTAAACAACCACTACAGTCTCCCACATTAAGCTAGTGTGCCTGAATCATGAGTAGAAAAAGTTTTTTTAGCAAATGAGTTAAGAACGTGTGATTTTTAAAAAAAAAAATTATCATTCAGTTTGCTGTTCAAATCTCTTTCAAAAGTGAAATCTGAAATAGTTCCGTCACGCTCGTGCGACGGAAGTGAAGTGAAGGCAAACTTTTCATCTTATTAGTAGTGTAAATATGTCTCCTCTCTGTTATCTGATGAAAGATAAGATGAGATAGGCGACACATGTAAACACCGCTCCAGCACAGGCTGGAAATCCTCTTCGAGCATGTAGCTCTGATTGAAAACAGAATGCGACTGTTGTAATCATCGTTCATCATGTTGCGTTCATTATGTCGGAGCTATTAAACTGGCTGCTTCTTTAATTGCTGGGTTATAAATAACGAATAAAAACATGCTCCTGTCATGTGCATATGCAAATAATGCTTTCAGCTGTTAATTTAATATCATGATGATCAAGCGTCGTCGTGGTTTATTCAGTGTTTACAAATCTATTGATGGGCCCTGTAACACAGCGTGGCAGTTTAGCGTCGAGGAAGAGTAACCTCGCTGCGTGTCTGATAACGGAGTCATCTATTTTCCTTTTGGCTGTGGTTCAGCACGTGGTGTAAGAGCATCTTCTCTCAACTGCTTCTGCCTATTGTTTATGATCTAATAATAAACACTTGCAATGGCGCTGTCAAGAAATATGAATACTCATAATTCCTCAGCACTACCTGTCTCTGATAAATCCTACAGGATATTTTATTTCTTTGTCGCTGCAGCGGTTTGTTTGGCTTCGCCTGCAGCGAGAAAGTGGGAGGATTCGGTCTCGGAGGAGCCGAGACAAAGGGTGCTTATGTGTTTCGACTGGATGAAATGAAGCCGACGAACTGACTGAGACTGAGAACCGGCCTGATTTCTGACTTCGTATATTCCTCTGGCGGTGCGTGTGTGTAGGAATTCAAGAGCGAGCTCGCCGCGTCTTCCCACAAATAGTAACAGAGCTGAGGAGGCCTGGCTGGTGCGCGCAGGCTTGCTGAAACTTTACTCATCTCTTTCCTGTATCCATGGGAATTTTCACCTCATATCAAGATATAATAATGACGCAGTGGGCGGCGAATCGCCTTTTCGGGCAGGAGCTGAAATCTCTACTGCGCGTGTAGGCTTCTCGTTGGGTGAGGGGGTTTCGGTTTCAGTAAACGGACTAGGTTGCGCTTCCACTCCCTTGTTGTTTGTAGTTTATGGAGGAGATTTTATCTTATCTGGCTGGAGTGGAAAAACAGAATACGCCTCCGGGTGTGTTCTTCTTTTGTAGCGCACACTATGAAAATGGATGTCTTTAGTGCTAAATATGGATCCTTGAGGACTGTTTCAAAAATGCCAGACCGAGCTCAAGGACTTACTGGTAAATAGGTTTTGATAAGAAAAAAAAAAAGAATTATCTGCAGATGAAGTGTTTATGAAGTGATATCTTGGCATGGGACAGTGGTGGAGGCTCTGGATTTAGGGTTTGCCATCGCTGGGTCACCACTGTTGGGTCATTTTGCAAGACCATTAACCCAGGCACTGTGGAGGGCCTGTGCCAGATCTTGCGGATGAAATGATACAATGTGGAGACCTCTAGGATAAACAGGACAAAATGCAAGAAAAAAGTAGCATCCTGGCAAACTAACTTTCTTCTTGCTACTTTTTTTTATTGATATTTTTAATACATTTTACTTTTTGCAAGACAGCAACATATACTTTTAGCTGCAGAATAAACTTGTTAGACATTTTTACACTATGAAAAATATCTGTATTCTGTACATTTTAGATTGAAATCGACATAACATTTTTATCCTCAGTAAGCTTCTGTTAAAGAGTAGCGCTAAAGATATGTAAAGGGTAGCTTAGTGCATGGCATGGTTAAGGGGATGGACTGCTTATCAAAAGGTCAAAAGGTTTAAATCACCATGTTGCCCCTGTTGGGCCCTTGAGATGGTGAGACCAGCCGAGTAGTGCTGGGTGATCGGAGGTGCGGTACCTGGTTTGAGTAGAGCTGAGAGGTCCTGAGCTGTCAATATATAATGTTCCTGGCTGAAAAGCTTACTACTGGTCCCAATAATAAATGTCATGATCATGAAGAGAAATGCCATGATCACTTTTGTTGAATGCTAACATTTGTGCTTATTTGTGGAAATATAAGATAGGGCAGAACAAAAGTAAAATTATTTACCAAAATGGAACTGAAGAAAACATGTAGAAGACAAAGAGTATAGAGAATGTGAAGATACACGTGTTGCATGTTGGGATGGGGTCTCGGGTCACCATCTTGTGAGAAGTAAGGAGATGGAGAAGAGGAAAGAGAAAGATAAGGCAGAATTTAGACTACAACTCATCTCAACCCAAGCAACAGTTTGTTTCTTGCTCATGTGTTTAACAAATTAATAATGATTAAACCGGTAGCTCCATATAAGCCAAGAGCCAAATACTTGATTACAGACCCTGATGCACCTCCACTCACACACCTGGACTCTTCAGATTAACTCACTACTCAGGCATACATAAGCTCATAAGCAGTTTAGCAGTGGCTGGATGTGGGATCTGTGAACTCAGAGAGGATAGTCACAGCTCGTACAGCTAAAGTGGCACTCCCGTCTCTGTGTGCATGGAGTCTGCATGTTCTCCCTGTGCTTGGTGGGTTTCCTCCGTGTATTCCGGTTTCCTCCCACAGTCCAAAGACCTGCAGGTTAGGCTAAATTGCCCATAGTGTACCAATGAATGTGTGTGCCCTGCAATGGATGGTCATCCTGTCTCCTGGGATAGGCTCCTGGGATAGGCTCCAGGGCCCCTGTGATCCTGAATACAGGATAACGTGGTATAGATGATGAGTGAGTTTACCAATGTAATGATTTCATTAGGTTATAGGCCGGGGGTCTGATCAGTCAGAATATTAAAAGAAAAAAAAAAAAAAGATTTGTTGTAACCTTGGTGCTTAAAAAAATGCATTCCATTGTCTGGTTTTCTCCCTGAACGATTGCGTGACCTGCTATGACAGTTAAGGATGCAGTAGCACTGACCTACCATGGCCAAGTTTTCCAGAATCACAGCAAGAAATCTAAACACACAGCCTCCACCTCAATAACAAAACATAGCAGAGTGATCCTCACGACATGGTGCATAAACACAATATTAGCCAAAATTTAACACAACGTGACAATTTCACCTTCTCTGCATGCGGGGTCAGTATAAAAAGAGTCGCTGCTTGACAATTTCTAAAAGCACATTTATGAATAGGTTGTTTTTAGAAGTTTTAGAAGTCTTTATTTTTTGATTAAACAAGAAATCTGTTAGCGAGGTTAAGTTAAGTTTTCACAGTTTAGCACAGGTTATGAATATTCATTAATGAAATTCCAGTGTCTGTGTCAACATGCATTAACATCTAATTAACTGGCAATGAAAATGAGTACACCCTAAGTGGACATGTCAAAACTGTGTCCAAAGTGTCAATATTTTGTCTGAGCGCCATTGTTTTAGCACGGCCTTAATCCTCCTGGGTCTGGACTTCACCAGAGCTGCACATGTTGTTACTGGGATCCTCTTCCACTCCTCTACGTATAATGATATCACGGAGCTGCTGGATGTTAGACACATGGAGCTTCGCCACCTTCCGCCCACGGATGCTCAATACGGTTCAGGTCTGGAGACATACTCGGCCACTGACAAACACATGAACATGATGAATACAGTAGGACATGTGACTAAGCTGTACAGCTGTTATCACTTAGGGTTACTCACTTTTGTTGCCATCTACTTTGACAATAACGGTTGTATGTTGAGTTATTTTCAGTGGACAGTAAATCTATAATGTTATACAAGCTGCACATAGACTACTCTAAAATATACCCAAGTTTCATTTCTATAATATTGTCCTTTGAGAAGATATACTAAAATGTTTGCTGAAATTAGAGAAATATAATCACTTTTGTCAGTCGGTGTACATTATGTAGCCAAAAGGGGAGGAGAATAAACCGTGGATGTGGTTGACAGTCCTGAGAAACGTACATGTATTAGATGTACTATATATTTCCATTTATTCCACTTTAGAATATTAGCTAACCTTTAGATTTCCCAGGGTTGAATCCCAAATAGTGTAACATTAAAAGCTAGTACTATGTACGTAGGGTGTACAATCCCTTGTTCCAAACACCAAGTAGTGCCCTTGATCAGAGGCTTGAGTGGGATTTGTTATTCAGCTTAATAATTATTAATTACATTAACCATTGCATTAGCTGTGAACAGAACAACCGACCGACAGTTAATTAATGATTGTTAGAACACCTGTGAAGGTGGCACGGTGGTGTAGTGGTTAGCACTGTCGTTTTGCACCTCCAGGGTCTGGGTTCGATTCCCGTCTCTGTGTGCATGGAGTTTGCATGTTCTCCCCGTGCTTGGTGGGTTTCCTCCGGGTATTCCGTTTTCCAAAGACATGTAGGTTAGGTTAATTGGCATTCCTAAAATTGGCTGTCGTGTGTGTATGTGTGTGTGCCCTGCGATGGAATGGCACCCTGTGCAGGGTGTACCCCGCCTTGTGCCCTAAATCTCCTGGGATAGGCTCCAGGCCCCCCATGACCCTGAATACAGGATAAAGTGGTATACACTATATGATGAGTGAGTGAGAACACTTGGGTAATGATGAGTAATGGGTATAATAAAACATCCTAGAGCTGTATATTAGCACTCGTGAAATGCCTTTCATCCATTCAGGATATTACATAACTAACTTATCTCGTTCGCTAGTTAACCGTTAGCATAAATTGGTCACAGTCATAAAAAATATGTGATATTCTAGTGTCACAATTTACAGTATTTACCTGCAAACATTGCAAAATGCACCATAACCCAAATATTTCATCACTAGCAAGGGTAGCTCCCGAGCATTTTGCAACTTAAAGGTTTTGGGTGGCATTTTAGAAATAATCTGGCATCAGTGCAGTGACGGCTCACCATGATAGACCTGCCCTCCAGGTGGTAACATACTGCAAACCACTGACAGGCTTGCAGTCATTTACACTTTATAAAACCGTTTAATAATGGTTGGAACGCATGGATTAAATAAAAATTGAAAAAAAAAAATCAGAGATGTGGKCTTCTGGAGAGCACTTACTTTGATTACAGCCGTGTATGCTTGCCCGCTGTTCTGCGCAATGCTAAATCATTCAAAACATTCATTTTTAGTCATTTGAATAATTTTAGAGGTTGATCCTTTGCATCTGACTGTATTGATATTCTTTGCATGTTTTCTGTCTAATGTAGTGTTATGATAACCACTATGGATTGGTGGTGAAGGTTTGTGTTCTCTAAACTTAGAGCCATAAGTGATTTCCAAAATACAAAAAAAAAAAAAAAAATCAGGATTCATTATACCAACATTGAGTGGCAGGGATTGGGCTCTGTGTTTTCCTCAAATCTTTCCATTTTTTTTCATTTCTAAATTGAAGGATTTGTTAGCTCTGCTAAATTGATCATATGGTACATTTGCTTTCGAGCCACTTCCAGGGGAAATTCCTCTGTGCACAGGATAACTTGTGATCATGTTTCCAGAGCACACAGAACGATGCCTCTGCTGAATATATTAACAACATTACTTAAACATTTTGCGAAGCAAATTAAACTGAAGTTCCTCTCAGCCCATATGTTTGGGATTTGGACAGAGTGCTAGCCATGGTAAATTGATTATGTTATTCTGGCTAAGGATTTTAAGTCTCTGCCTGCAAGACCACCTGAGAACCGGGATAGTCAGACAGGAAAGACTGTCAAGCATCGCCAGGCAGTGTAGCTCACTTTTCATTTGCGGTCTGTTTTATTAATTATTGTTTTCAGTCCTGGTGAGTGCTTCTGTGCCAGGCGGGTGATGTGATTGCATGCACAAATGCTCAGAGGACCCCCAGAGTACCGGGGTTTATTTTTAAAACACAATATCTTGCCAAGACAGTCTCATAATTGTAAATTCAGAATTTTTTTTCATCTGTCAGTTGAGGACAGAAGTTACATATTGTCCAGATAAGCAAACATTGTTCTTTCTAAAACGACTCATTTATAAGTCAAACTGGGACTTTTGCTTGTACAGAATATCCGAACACATTTATTAAATTAAAAGCTACATTTATTTCTCTATATAATCCTCTGCCTCGATAATGCATTTATCCCAGCGTTTCACTTGTGCTTGTAGTCCATCAATGTGGAAATTTTGGTCAGAATGCCGGACCCATGATTGGACAGCCTTCTTTAAAACGTGTGCACTGTTCAAATCTTTTACTGCGACTCAGAATCTTATTACCATACAGTGCTTGAAGTCTTCTGTAAATTGCGATCGGTTTTATATCTTAATTCACAAGAAATTTTATCACAAATCCTGGTTTAACTTGAACAATCCTTGTGTATTTTTATATTATGAATCAAGCAACCCACTATTTTATTAATTGGACAACTCCAATTATAGTTTTCCATCCCCACATACTGTACATTATGAGTTCYTTTGTATCTCATGGCATAATTATGTTGTGTTTAGGATTGTACTACTTAATTTGCTCACTTTGTAAAAACAGTGCTAAATAATAAATAAGTGTTGGTTCATACTGTATGCCCTTTTTAAGCTCCTGATTAATGAAAGCGGAATCCGTATTGTGCAATTAAAACTAATTCTTAATGATTAATTGGATAATTACCACTAGGGCCATTTCTGCAGCAGTATATTCTACCATATTGGATGATTATTTAGTTCCTTCCACTTTCTTCTTAATATATGATTGTATTCGTCTGTTTTTAATATTCACCATTTGTTTCTTGCTTTTCTTGCAAAGCATGAGCTGATTTGTTAGTCTACATTTATTTTTATTCCTTTATTGTTGTCTGTGTTTAAAGGCAAGTTGTCTATTGAAAAAAGTAAAATGTGTGTGTAACTCAGCAACAACTGAATACCGCTTTCTTTACATAAATACTGAGGATATGCAAAGGTGATGCATAGAAATAATTTGTTAGTTTTGTAACCAGTAAATGAAAATGATATTATATAGATCATAGAGAAATATACAGAGTAGAACATTTCAAATATCTAATACATAAAAGCTAGAGTACTGTGCTAGAGTACTCATCATTTCTTCTTATTTAATTTCATTTAACTTAAAGAAGGTCTGGCTCTTTGGAAGAAAATATGAAGAAGGGTAGGGGTCTGTATTTGTATGTGTATGAGTATAAGTTATTTACATGCAAGAAGCCTAGGGTCATCACGTCTTTCTAATTTGGTATGAATGACCGCCCAGATTAAACTGGACTCCCAATTGAGTCTGGTTTAAGTAAGGGTTTCTTATTTTCCTCAGGGTTTTTGTCCTTGATGTATGGATTTTACAGTTGATATATGGATTTATGTAGATTTTATGACAATGTCCATTGTTATTGTACACGATGTACAAACAAATTTGCATAATTTTTTAAATATACATATATAAAAAGCTGGTTTAAATATATATATTTAAAACTTTTCCATGATATTGTGATTTAAATTTAAATTTGTACTTTTTATTCCATTGTTATTGGTCATTGGATGCAACCATACTGTAGCACAAATGTTTTTCCTGTACAACATTATACACCTTTATGCAACCTAAATGTGTTTTTAAGACTTACTCTAGTTTTACTTTTGCCAGAGGAAAATATCTTCCCCTGATGTTACGTCCAGTGGCAAGAAATAGTACAGGTTACTTTTTTTCCAAGAACTAAAAGTAAACCCACACTACTTCCTATAGCAACTCACAATGCAGCTCTGAGCATTTGTGTCATCTGAGGGCTTTTTGCTCACTAACCCCTCAACACCTTAATGGCGCTAATAACTCAAACAAACACTGACTGGGTCCCATGAGTCAGCTCGCTTGTCTTCTCTGGCAATTGAGGGCACTGGTTTGGGTGTCAGTGTACAGTAGATAGTGATGAGGCGATTGCCACCTGTGACTCATAAATATAGTTTCCTTGAAACCCCTGAGCCATGATGACTTGATTGTGCTGGAGGCAGAGGTGGCTGCGTTTCACTTTGCTGACCTTGTGAGAGGGCTCACGAATGATAGAGTTCCTTGAGCTAATAATGTCTTTTGTGGGCCCTGTAGGAAAGCCTCTTCTTGATGAAGAACACTGAAAAACAGACTTTTTGGGGGTTACAAAGTCAAAATCTTAAAAAAATCTTGACACAACTTTTTTTTTTTTTTTTTCCATGATAGCTTTCGTTTAGTCCTCATATATTGAGCTGTTATTGACATCCTTGTCTCCATATTGATTTATTTTAAGCTCTGAACTTCATATATTCCCTGATTACTGCCGGTGTGTGGCATACTTAAGATGAACTATTTATGCACTATACTGTATGTCGCACTTCAAAGAAAAACAAAATACTCTCGCTTGTTAGGAAATCAGAGATTGGTGTGAATCATAGACTGGAAGCTGTTGCGAGATTATAGCAGTTTAAATAACACTGCGTGGTCGTTCATTTCCTGTAAGCTTTTTTTTTTTCTAAGCATACCACAGATTTGCATATTTCTACGCACCACTTTTCACACATCACTGTCACCGAATCAGAGTTTCTCTAATCATTAGAAGAGCTGAGCACTACTGTTTTGTTGTGTAAATCTTTCTGAATACGCACACTCATACATAGGCCACAAACTGCATAATGGGCAGAAATTAATTACTGAACACTGGTTAAAATCTGAGGTTCAGACCGAGAGCTTGCTGGTGCACAAAGTGTTTAGCTGGATAATGAGATGTGGAGGCAGCCTGGCTAAAGCAGCCCCAGCACTTTTAATGGGAAAGGTCAGGGATGTCAGCTACCATTATTGTTCATCTGCCAGTCTGGAAGAACAGTGATTTCAACATGCTAATAGTGTAGCCTTCACTAGGGCTGTGTTAAAAATGCCCAAAACTTCCTTCTGCCTTTCCTGAATTGGCTCAGCAACTGGGGCAAAAYGAGGCCTCCCTTAAAAGAATGAACCTTGTCTTGAGGACAAATACAAGAACGAATGACACTGTTTCTTTTTCAATGTCTGTTTAAATGATTTTTAATAAAAAGTCAATGGATAATCTATATAATATATAATATATATAATATATGAATATAAATTCGTCTGTAAATTGGTCAGAACTCGCTCTTTCAATGATATCTTTACATTTCATACATTCATACAGAATTTAATGAAACTTGGGAAGTACTTTGGTATTTGGTAACACAAGTTTAACCAGTGCCATAAATTAAATTAAAAAAATGTTAAGTAGAGGTAACGTTATGAGCAGTTATGTGCCAGATTAGAAACTTCAAGTTTTGACAGAGCACTATGCATGTGTCAAACTGTGGGCAAGTCTTAAATCAACCGCTGTAAAAAGAATCTTGAAACTTTTGCCACATGTGCCTGAAGTTTAACCTGCAAGTTTAACCTTAGTGGGATTAGTAAATATATTCACTGCTGAAATAACAGACCTGAAGTAGTACAAGTGAATTTTAATGTGCCCAAGTTGTTTTAAGACAAAACTTAAACGTTATCCGATCTACATTTTAAATTTCACATCTGTGATTCACCCTTCCATTACCGAACATGGAAGCGGGCTTTAACCTGATTATATTAAAGCTGATCAGCTTATTTTTAGCTTTAACATTTTAACTCTGTCTATAAACTTTGACAGGTACTTACACTAATAGATAATAAGACTCCAAAGGTTTAATTAACTGAACTACATGATCACCATACTGTACATGCATCTGTGGCATTTTATTTAAAAATAGGGATGTTCAACTCAGAAATAAATTAGTAATTTAATCTTTATAATATTTTGAACGGTTAGATTTCCTCTTAAATGTATTTTTCGTTCACATAAAATGACGTTAAAACTTATAGCTTAGCATAGCTATATATAAAAATGCTTTGGCTACCAGCCACTCTTTTTTGTAAGGGATATTATTTTATTATTATGTTTTTCCTTACTAATTTTGTCTTGTCCAATTCCCACATTAGGCCACTTCCCCATTAAGGCTACAACTTAAAAAGGGTGGTTGCTATACACCAGTAGCTCAAAGAGAGTTTTAACCCTATCTGGTTATTCATAGATTTCATTATTATGAGCATTTATACAGTAAGTAACAGTTTACAAACTTATGAGAAAAATCTGGCTAGCAATAGCAATAGATGTATTTGGGATTTTACTATTTGGATTACTATTTATAGATATTAGTTTAAAATGCTGTCAGTTAGCTTATGGTAGCTAGCCAAAAAGCATTAGTAGTAAATATTATGAACATTCATGAATATAAATTATATTATAATTATAATATTTAAGGATGAATTTGTCCAAACCTGTCACGTTAGTGGCGTATTAGCTAGCTGTCTAGCCTTATCAGCATGAACATAATTATGAACAGTTTTACATATAACAAAAATTGTCAGTAATCCTGTCAGGTTAATGTCATATTAGCTACTTGGCTAGCCTTACCAGTAAAAATTATGAACATTTCTAAATAACAAAAATTCTGTCAGTAAGTCAGGCTAGTGCCATGTTAGCTAATTGGCTAGCCTTAGCAGTACAAAATAATGAACGTCTCTACAGTAAATATAACTAAAATTCTCTGAGTAATCCTGTCAGGTTAGTGCCATGCTAGTTGGCTAGCCTTATCAGCATGAACATAATTATGAACAGTTTTACATATAACAAAAATTCTGTCAGTAATCCTGTCAAGCTAGCTATATTAGCAGTTTGGCTAGCCTTAACAGTAAAAATTATGAAAATTTCTAAATATAACAAAAATTATGTCAGTAATCCTGTCAGACTAGTGCCATATTAGCTGCTTGGCTAACCTTAGCATTAAAATACTGAACGTTTCTACAGTAAATATAACTAAAATCCTGTTAGTAATCCTGTCAGGTTAGTACCATATTAGCTACAGTAGTTGGTTAGTCTTAGCAGAAAAAAATCATGAACATTTAGTTAATGTGAGTTAAATCAAACATTTAGTTAAAAACTAGTGCGGAACTAGTTTWAAAAAAAAAAGATATCCTGACTAGTTCGTTTACATGTTAACATGCTTATTCTTTTTTTTTTCTGCCAAGACTGCATACCTTTCCTTTTAGTTATGGTACCTTTCAGTTAAATTAACTGAACACAGTTTTGGGAGGACATGTTCTGAAAACGTTCAATTGTATATGTGCTCCTCACCTATGGACATATTCTTGTTTCTGTTTGGTTTTAAACTCAGCTGATGGGGCTGATGCATAACTTTGTCAGGAAAAACTGTAAAAATCAGTAGCAGTCTTGGCATCCATTTGAGCAATTGTTTTTTTGACTGTGTGAGAGAGATTGCCTGGGTTTCACTAGTACTGCTCATACACCCTGTCTTCAGTCAGTCAGAGGGCCTGCGTGACCTACTGTACACTGCAGTTATTTCACTCGTAAAAAAGTTTAATTGACAGGCTTGTAGGGTTTGTTCAAGGTCCTAAATTACCTTGTAATTAGCTAACATTTCATACACTATGTATGTTAATTAAGAAACTTTAAATCAGACATCACCATGGATGCTGTGAAATACTAAGCACTGTGTAAGACAAAATACTTAATAAAACGAAGCTTCTGTAGTCGCGTTCGTAAAAAAATAAAAAAATAAAAAAATAGGACACTGCAGAATTAAAATACAGAATGAATTTCTTTCACTGCGACAGATACTAACAGAATAGCATGACTAATAGTCTGGCATAAATGTTAAAATTTTGAGTTGTTAATATAACGCTTCAAAATTGGAATAAGATCCTTTTCAATTTTCAGTTTGCAGGGATTGATAGGGAAAAAAAAGAACTTCAGATAATTATCATAACTGGACACACTAGACTTGCATTATCTAATAATCATGTCAGCCCTTTGCTTATTATTCCAGAAATCTTATACACAATAATATCCCACCAAATGTTCGGCACCCTTTCAACACATTTAGAACTGTTTCCCTTTTATGATTTTAAGATTTATAACCCTACCATCTGGTGTCACAGTGCAGAATATGGCTTTCCTTCTTGTTTGAGGTTTCTTCCTGTCAAATAATGAAGAGGCTTGGACATATGCAAATGCAGATAAGAGTCTCATTATGAAAAACAGCACAGGCTTACACATCCAAAATGTAAGACAGGAACATCAAACAGGGACAGGCAGAAAATTGGTTGATGAGCAAATAGAGTATTACGAGGAAAAGCCAAAAATCCAAGGAACAAATAAGCAGAATAGGGTCAAATAGCCAACCGATACATTTAAAAATTCTGAGTCTGTTTAAATAGAGTGTAGCTGATTAGAACCAGGTGTGTATGATTAGAACTTAGGGGTGTGTGGGTGTGACTGTGAAATGCAGTGCTGGAGATTGTAGTCCATGTTGGCCATTGCTGTAGATTATGATGTGTTGTGGGTAATGGAGTTTGAGGTTTCCTTTGTACTGTGGAAATATTCACGAACAACATAATGGCTGCATGCAATAGACAGGTACATTGGAATTCAATATGTTGGGGAAAAATGTTTTTGTCTTATGTGTAGAATGTACATTGTCATATAGGCAGAAACTAGCTTGCTTTTCTTGATCAATTTAAAAATAATTAGACTTGACTACATTTAAAAAAATTAGTATTAGACGTTTAATAATATAAATTACTGTTGCTGCTTAGCGCTAGACTTTTCTGCTTCTTCATAACATCAGGCAGCGTTGTGGCCGTGATTCGATGTACACCAATCAGCCATAACATTAACACCACCTCCAGGTGAATTGAAGAACACTGATTATCAATTATATGCCAGTGTACTCACCAATGCCTGTGGGGACCATAGACCAGGATGCCTGGGTCGATCCCAAAGAAACATCAATGTAGCACAAATCACTAAGAAAAACCAATACTGGCTGTGATGGGAAGGTACCAGAACACTCAGCGCACCACAGCCTCCTGCATGCAAAGAGCTCAAGGTTGTTCACCCAGCCTTTAAATTCACTAGATCTCAATTGAATCGAGCCACCCATGGGACAATCAAGCRCAATCTATGGAGGGCTCATCCCACAACCCAAAATTAGTGTATAATGCATTTATTATTAAACATTCATGTTCTTCAAATGAAGACCTTTTGTACAGTATGTATTTTTAATACACAGAGTTGCAGATATAACTTCAGTACTGTAGATAACAAGGGAACTAATCTAGACTGTTGTTAATAGGCATGTTGTGAACAATTTCCTAATTTGTTAAATGCTAAATTAACGGTAAATAGAATTGTTGCTAAAAGTGAAATATAATTTGCAATATGTTCTGCAAAGTTCCATTCACATTATCAGTATTAAGGGGACATGACCAATGTGTAGAACGGTAATTGAGAGTTATTTCCCATTGTTAGGTAGAGGACAAACGGGTCAGTATGGCCCCTAGTGTTTAATTCATTCTTATTATCTGGCCTATGAAATGAAAGGTCAGAGCTGCTGTATTTGGTTCTCCTAAACCTCAGCATATCTAAAGACCTCTACAGCCTAGACTGTGCATTGACTCATTAGTCATTTCGGACGAAACCTCAGCTTTACACATTTATAGACAAACCCACACTTACATTGGGAATTATTAAAGGCCTGGTTAGAAAGCCACACACGTCCTATGCTAAGCAGCCCTAAAAAACGTAGGTTCACACACTACAGCTCATTCTCCGCTCTTCCGTGACTGGTAATTAAGTGCTGAAATTTTGATGTATTCATTACAGCGAAGCCAACCAACGGCAGCATTCACAGCACTTTATGGGTCATAACTAGTGTCAGTGCTGTCAGAAAACTGTTGATGGAGGGAAATTATCATGCATTTAGAGAGCATAATTAAAGGAGCATGGACACTTGGGAGCAACTGAATGCTGGTTGCATTTTGAGCAGTATTCTACAGGGGGCTTTTTAGAATTCAAGAGCATGGTCGGTCAAACGTTTCCGCTGGACATGATTAATCACTTTTTTTTATATATATATATAAATATTTTTTCTCACTATTTCTCATGGATCAGTCATGACAGGTCTTCGTGTCATGACCAAAAAATGACATTTTTGTTAAAAAAGTGTAGTGATTAGTAAGATAAGTAGTGAGGTAGTTATCTAGTTTTAAAGTCATGGTTTGGGGATCATTTCTCTAGGGACATGAAATGTCTGAGTTCATTCGCCGTTTATGGAGTGACATCAAATCATCAAATCAACATGGCTGTGCACTGCATCAGAAATAACCATTCTACTTACATTTAAATGAGTTATACGTTATATACATCTACAGTACTGTGCAAAAATCTTGTGTCCCCTCATGTTTTTCAATCTAGTCTTAAGGGAAAATTGTCTGGGCTGTCTGAAGATGTTTTGTTTTTTTTGCCTCATATTATCAGCGAGATTTTGTCCCTCATTTTCAATCCAGTGTGAATGATTTTGGTTGGTTAAACTATACAGTGACCAGTGAATCACTCGCGCATAAAAATCTATCTAATTTAAGGCATATTAGTATAATGGTAACAGTGAGTGCTGAGTGGTTGGAACAGATGAGAGGGGAAATGAGGTTGCTGCGGAGGTTGCTACATAATCGACACTTTTTAACTTGTACTGTATCTTTAGGCACTTTTCAGAGAAAAAAAAAACATTTAATTCAATTTAATCTGGAAAAAAAAAAAAGTGCTGACGCAAGCCTTTTACACAGTACTGTATATGTTAGGTAAATATAAAACCCTGACTATAGAGTTAGGTAACAACATGAGCACCTCCAGTTTCCCCACTTAGTCAGTCCGATGTGCCAAGGTCAGAAATGATGTAATTTGCACTGCCGAATTAGTGCAGCGCTATGTTTTAAATAATCTGCACTCCTTTTAAAACTGGGCACATTCCATATTTCCGAAGTGATATTTAAAACATTTGCTAATTTATACCTCCTCAGTCAAGTGCTGCCTGTTTATCCTTCCATTTTTTTTCTTTTCAAATCTAAGCGCAGAGAGTTTTGTGAGCCTCACACACGGTAGGAGGTGTCTGTCAGATTAAAAAGGCTGTGTGTTTACTTCATATTGGTTGAAACCTTAAAATAGCATTCACTGATGTTTTAATAAAATAATTAAATATGTACAGTCTAGAGTACAGTCTAGCTTCAGCTAGTACTGGCTGAATCTTTCTATTGATTTGCCCAGTACTAGCATTTACATTTACATTTAGGCATTTGGCAGACGCTCTTATCCAGAGCGACTTACAAAAAGTGCTTTAAAGTTTACATCACTGGATAGATACTTACACTGGGTTAACTAGGTCAATAAATAAGTGCCATTAGTCTAACACAACTGGGAAGAGGGTTTTTTTTTTATCGGCGGAGGGGTGGGTGGGGGCGGGGGGTTAGTCCTGTAAGAACTGGAGAAATAGATAAGTTTTGAGTCGCCGTTTAAAGATTGTCAAAGTCTCTGCTGTACGGACATCTAGAGGAAGTTCGTTCGTTCCACCACCTAGGTGCCCTAGCAGGAGCTAGACTGTATTCACCAGGATCATAGTGCACACCGAATGGAAATTCCTGTGCGGAATATTACTAATTTATAACACGCGTATCGTTACACTTGTAGTTTACACTAATTGTTTGTCCTTATTGACTACTAATAATGCTCAACTTCTTAACTGTATACTCACTCCCAATTTCTGTACAGGGTCAGGGGAGGCGTGGAGCCTATCCCAGGGAACTCATCGCACAAGACAGGGTACACCTGGGGCGGGGTGCCAGTCTGTCACAGGGCACACAAGCACATACAACACATCAAACACAATGCCACTTAGCCTTATCCGTCTTTGGACTCTGGGAGGAAACTTGAATACCCACAAGAAACTCAAGAAGCACTGGGGGAACAACCAAACTTCATGCACTCACCCACTATCCTGGAGGTGCTAATCACTACCACTGTGGTGTTAAACTGCATSCTGTTAAACTGAATTGTATTTAAAAATTAGTTTTCTGTAATAAATATGGTAACCCAATCTGTGCCTTTACAGACTATGATCCAGTTTAAGCTATAGCCGTTGATGGACTAGAATCCACTCCTACCATCTGGAGCCAACACTTTTTCATTAGTAATATGTCACATTTTTTGACCCTAAGAAAACAGAATGTAGGTGTATTTTAATCTGACTAATGATGACTGGATGAAGGCACCAGATTGCAGAAGGACAGTACTGCTGTTCGTCAGTGACATGTGTTGATTTGAAGTAAACATGCTGAACACAGAGCCCTCTGAACCGACATGGGTTTGCGTTGTACCCCATAACAGCGGTCCAGCCCTTGGCCAGGCTTGATGCTGCTCGTATAGCTTTCACACTCCCTGGCAAGTAAACAAGACACACCAGCAGGCTGGAAATGAAAGTCTGAAGGGTGATGGGCAGCAAGAGATATTGGCTGACACAGAGAGAGCGCAAGAGATGAAGAGATAGGGTAGGGARCGAGGGTAAACGAGATTGGACGAGATGGTGAAGGCACAAGTGAAAGGAAAGAGCATGGAGGCGAAGCATATTAAAGAGAGTGTCTGGGAGAGAAAAGGAGATTATAAGTATGTCAGGATGTCAAGGCCTGACTCTGAGAATGAGAAAGATGTTGTGGCATGGTTTGGGGGGAAAGGCTGAATGACTGTACGGGAATGTTTAAGGGAGCGGATTGATGGGGTCTATTGGGGGATTTGCTGAAGATTTTAGTGGATTGTTGGGCAGTAATCTGAGCGCTCTAGGGAATGGGTTTGGGTAACTACTATAATATAAATATATTATATATATTCTGAGAATTGTGGCACAATGGTGGGGAAATTCTAAGGATTTTGATGGAGTGTTGAAATTGCATTTGGGTTAGTTTAGGACTGTTGGGATATACTTGGGGATAGCCTGAGAATTGTGGGGCTGGGTTTTAGAATAATAAGTGTTTGACTTGGTTGTGTTATATATAAAATGAAGACTATTGGAATAATTTCAGAGTTAGGGGTTTTCTGACATTGAGCTGCACCTTTCCCATGCATCTATCTCTTACAGTAACTGTCAACCTATAAAGCAACCTCCTTGTTGCCTTTTCCCATTCCTTGCATTGTAATTCTTCCTATAGCGACGAAACCCTTTTGTTTCCCAGGAACTTTTGTTTCTATACACCATATTAATGGCTTTGATGTAGTGCAGTCAGAAGGTGGATTAGTGCTTGTATACCTCTTTTTTTGTGAAGATTATTGAGACCTGCTGTCGTGCATGCTGTGTGTGTTCAGTTCAATTCAATTTTATTTGTATAGCAGTTTTACAAAAGTGGGTGCAACAGTATAGTTTGGTATAGTTTTGTTAATTTATGTTATATGTACTGTAGCACCTTGGTCCTGAAGAAACATTGTTTCGTTTCACTGTGTAAAGATTTAAGTATGTTATACAGTATGTATGTGTATATAGTTTGTAAAAAGAATATATATTTTTTTGCATATTTATCACATGACAGAGATCAGCAATATAACCAGAGTAGATACAAAATTCAGTTTTTAAGTAATAATTTAATTTTTTAAGAGGAAAAAAGCTGTCCAAACCTCCCCGGCCCTACAGTACTGTATGTGAAAAAGGTTATTGCTTACTATAACTGTTAATAGGATTGGGGGTAATTACTTTTTCACATAGAGCCCGGCATGTTTGGAAAGCTTTTGTCYCTAAATAAATGAAATCATCTTTTAAAAATATATTTCTTTTTGATTATCTCAAATATTTAAATGTGACAAATATATAAAAATAAAATATCAATACTTTTTCACAACACCGTATATAGAGGCAGCAAGTAGAGAGTCGGTCGGTAAACGTATTGTGGCGCGGCGGACACTTCAAGCATTTCTTCCATTATTTTTAAGCAGACCAATACGGATTATGGGAATGTTTTTTTTGGATGAGGCCTAGGACGAGGATATCTCAATCTTTTCTACTGTATGTTAGACATTGTGAGCATGCAGCTGAGAAAAAAAAAAAAAAACTAAGAAATGTGTGGCTAAATGTTAAGATTGATGAGAATGGGAATTGTTTAGCAGGTTGTCAATGTGGGATGAGTGCTGCAGAAAAACTTATAGAGATCTTGGAAAATAACCGATTGGCAAATTGCTAGCCCGGAATTCTGATGATTGTAGAATCGTGTTGAGAGAAAGCTGAGGATTTATGAGGAAATATGACATTTTTGGGGAACATTTGATAGTAAGGGAGTGAGGATTGTAAATGGATTGTGGGTAATTCAGTGTGTTGGACTGTTTGGAGAAAAGCTGAGGATTTGGGGGTGGTGTTAAGGGTTGTTTTTAGTACTCTGTATGTGGTAATGATTAGAATTGTGAGTGATATTTGTTTTTCTGTTGTGTGTGTAATGGGTGGAATGGCAAAAAAAAAAAAAAATCACTTCACCATATGACAACTCTGGGGAAGTGAGTGAAAAGTTGAGGCTTGTTATGAAGCAGGGGCTACAAGGTAGATAAGAGAAGTGCATCGTGGTTGTTGATGGCACCTGGAGGGGTGGCTGGAAGACAAACTGTCCCTYGCTGTCAGGCCTTCAGCTTTGACTGATTGCTTATCTGTCTTTACAATTTATCAGCTTTATTGCACCATCCCTGTGTGTGTAGGTGTTGGCCAATCTGTGCATGTGTGCATTGGAGAAGACAGACAGCAACCAACATGTCTGGCAGAAACAGTATTTTCCAGGGAAAGGTGTTCCTGGATGAGCGCCAATATTCTTAGGTCCTATATATTTAATAATATTTCTTGTCAAACATTGACAACAAATGCATCGAGACTGATTATACTACTGCATACAGATTACTGTGATTAATATGCGGCAACAGGACACACTGAACAACTTCCCTTCTTCTTTTTTTTTCGTTTACAGTATAAATGAATATTCCCTCACTTTCTTTAACACTAAATCAAAATGCTGATGTCAAACTGCAAGATGCAACGTCGCACGTATACTTTGCATCCCAATCAGACATTTTTCTTTGTTAAATAGCACATTTAAGAATTCAGTTCACTCTTATGTTTAGATTATATTGAGTGCTGTCAAGCAAGTTCCTGTAAATCTGTTAGGACAGAATTGTAATCATGTTCAACCAAGTGTGGTAATATTGTCTACGTTTACATTACCAGCTTGAAGTTGCTCAATTCCACTTTTTACCCTAATGTGACACAGATTAGAGTTTTTTTTTCTCCTGCTGTCTACTGTCTTTAATCCAAATCTGATGCTTTTTAGATCAGATCTGCATCATTTTGKAGGTGATCATATACAGGATGGGTGAAAAGTAACTTATTTCCATATTTCTAATACATTTTTTTTTCTCATTAATTTAGTCGTGTCCAATTCCTCCCCATCACTAGGGGGCTCCCACATTAAAGCTAATACTATCACTGAGCCAGGAGGGCCGAAGACTATCACGTGTTTCCTCCGAACCACATGACGCCAGCCGACCGCATCATTGGAAGCAGCGTAACACACTTGGAGCACAGCGCTATTCGCTCCTTCCACTTGCACGAGCTCACAGACGCCCCTGATTGGCTGTAGAGCCGTGATGAATGTGAGAGCACTAAGTACCTCTCATCCCTCCCCTCTGAGAGAGCTCGGCCAATCAGCTCTCTTTAGGCCTCCGGCTGCGAGAGGTTACACTACAGCACACACATTTACTGTGCTCTATTTAGAGACTGTTTTCATCATGACTCCACTGATACTACAAGTTCTATAGCCATTAAAATCTGCCTAGTTCATTTTCACCCACCCTGTATAATACTGTATATGCAATTCTCACTGACTTTTTGCCTCTGCACATGTGGAGGGTGCTAACATCTTCAGCGTTAACAATAGCTGCTGAAAGAGCTAAAGCGAGGCATCTGGCTTTCTTACTTCTTCTTGACCTTAAAAATAAACCCAACTATCTGCTTGCCATCCTCCAGAGCAACATTTTTCGCTAGAATTGCATTCACTATACCATCTAAACCACTGGGCACGCACAAATACTCACACACTACAGCAGGGGTCTCAAACTCAGTTCCTGGAGGGCCGAAGCCCTACRGWGTTTTGTTCCAACCCTSCTCCAACATACATACCATGTAGTTTTCAAATAAGCCTTAATGACCTGTTTAGTTGGATCAGGTGTTTTTAATTATGGTTGGAACRRAAHTCTGTAGGGCTGCGGCCCTCCAGGAACTGAGTTTGAGACCCCTGCACTACAGGCAATTTGGGAATGCCAATAATCCCACCAAGCACTGGGAAAACATGCAAACTCCATGCTCATGGGAATCGAACCTGGCTGGGAATCGAACCCGGAGCCTGGAGGGGCATGGCGACAGTGCTAACCGCTAAACCTCCATACCGCCTGTTAGAATCGCAGCCATTGTTTTGTTTATGAATGAGTGGTTTTAATCCAGATAGCGCGGGCGAAGACTTATCAATGTTTTAGCGGTAGATAAAAGTTACTTGTAATTATGATTGTGAACTTTTCATGACACGCAAAAACAATCTAACCAAAAATCTGAATTCAGCACCGTGCCTTGTACTGTAATGTGCACGTAGCCTTAAACGTTAGGCTTGTTAGCCTGCACCACCTGACTAATCAGACTTCAGAATTCAGCCCATGGAAAAAGCCAACAGCGGCAGAGATTTGGATCTCAGGGTCATATGAAAAATATACACTTCAATAACAGGCGGTCTGTCTTTCGAAAGCGTCGTTGTTGAGTCACCAGTCGACATAATGAAATGCTTTCATTTAATACCAGCTCCCTCTTGTTAAATACTCCGTATTTGCTTTCCTCAAGATAAAGAAATAGATGGAGCATTTTATATTCCCATCAGATGCCTTCATGCTGTGTGTACTGTATGTCAAAGAGGCCTATACGGGAGCGGTATCCTAAGTAGCTTGAGCCTGTACAAGTTGAGTTGTACAAGATGGATGGGAAAAGCCGATGAATCGCATTAGCTAGAAAGCATTGAGGCGATCCAGCCTGTACAGTTGAAGTTGAGAGGGTCATGGGAAAGAGGATGGTGACATGGTATCATGCAGGTATAATGAGCAGCATCATCGTTCTACTTGTCCAAATCCTTGCATTTAAACACGGCTCTTACAGTAGTAATGCTGTACCATCCCTCTGCCCTGCAGTACTTACTGTAGTACTGTAATTTATATGATCGGAGCGTTTTCTGATTGTATAATCATTTTTCTTCTCATCATGTCATATCAACATGGTTTAATTTGCATGCTAATAATTCTTGTCTAGCATGACTGCCAGTTGGAGTCTTCAATCATATTTCATAGCTCGACTTGATTCCATGAAGTCGTCTTCATGATAATCATTGTCGTCATTCCGGCTTGTGACTTGAACCGCTCCAATCATATAAGGCAGAGGTCACTGGAAGGCCTTAGGCAACACACAAGCAATCAGTACCCTCTCATTACTGCACATCTATGACAAGAATGAGACACTTTGATTTTTATTAGCGGCCTTTATTTCTCCCAGGCCGTCGCGGCTCCGCCAATCAGCGGGAAATTACGCTGATTATTTTCAGCATATGGGGAAATAAAATCCCATTTCCCCCTTCAATCTCTGAGATGATTCAAACCAGCACATCATCCTGGATGGGAAAAAAAAGGTGCTTATTGAAGACTGATTGAGGTTCGCTATTAAAGGAAGACCGTTTTTAGCGCTCTTGATTTATTCGGACTGTTAAAGCTGAGCGAGTGCTTTCGCAGCAGAGAATTAGGCAAACAAATGGTAATGTTTGACTGCAGCAAGATCATAGTCATCGCAGTCCTGTGTTCTGTGATAAAGGCTGATACTAATCCAAATGAGTGTGTTCCCTAAATTAAAACACAATCATAAAAGCACAGTTTTTCGATGCAAAAACCCCGGCCTGAATCTCAGGAGAATGTGTGCCAGGTATTGATGTTCATGTTTGATCAGCGTTCGCCGAGAAACACAAAATCCTTTACTGCAATAATTGTTTTTTGTCTTGAAAGGAGGTCCGGTTTTATGTGACTAGTCCCCTGGGGCATGTCGGCGATTTGGCTGAGGGAAGTATACGATTAAATTAACACCTCAAAGAATATGCAATCACTTATGCTTTTTTTTTTACTTGCCATAAAACCAGTCACTGGTTGTGAGTTGGCTTAATTAGACAGAATATTATTTCTTTATTTATATTCCCATTATTATTACAGTCCCAAGTACTTACACAGCAAGAGCAGGAACTGAGCAGGAACTGTGGCGAACTTGAAATCCTACCCAGTGGGTGTGACTTTAACTGTCCGATCATCCTGTCAAACGGATAACACTAGAATTCATAACTGTATAGTGTTTTATTGTAATATTTTCCAGGCTTTAAACTGTGTTTATTTAAGATCCTGCATTGAAATCCCAGAGAAAGATGTAGGGATTTTCACCGGAAATGAAGAACACAATGACAAGTAGAACACTCACCAGCTATACTGCTTTATCCTATCCTATCCTATCCCAGGAGACTTAGGACACAAGGCGGGATACACCCTGGACAGGGTACCAATCCATCCCAGGGCGGTGCASGGCAACAGTGCTAACCACTACATCACCGTGCCGCCTACAAGTAGATCCATTTTAGTTCTAGATTAAGTAATAATGTATGTATCAGCCAATCACCAATAAAAAAAAATCACCAATTATATTTATATATATATATATATATATGAAACAAAAACATAATACCTACCTGCTTTAACTGTCTGGAGTCGGTTATACCCAGCACTTATGCCAGTGAGGGCCCACTGCGGGCCCCGCATAGGTGAACCCATCAGGGGCTCCCACAAAAACAAACAAACAAAAAAAAAAAGTCAAAAAGGGCCAAAATGGCAAAACAGTTGTGGGCCCTGGATGGGCCACCCCCTATGGGGCCTGAGAGGGAATAGTGTGGTAATGCCGGGCCCAGACTGCCCTACAATAAACCCACAGTTAACCACAGTTAACCATTGTGCATGTTTGCTGGGTAGCTTACGTATGTGTAGCCTTGACATTCAGTTAAGGCTCTTTAAAGGGGTCAGGGGTAGCTCAGTGGGTAAGGCATTGGGCTATGGTTTAGAAGATCATAGATTCAAATCCCATGACCTCTGGGTTGAACTGCTTAGCATGTACCTTTGAGCAAGACCCTCAACTGTTCTGATGTGTAAAGAGATAGAAATGAAGGTTGGTCTGCATAAGGGTATTGCCTATAACTCTTTCATTCACATCACAATAAAAAAAAAAAAACTTCCACAATATATAAAAACAAATAATACATCATAATCACTGTTACTGTGAGCTAGAACATATCCATCTTAATTAGCTGAGTTCTGACCAAATCTGACCCTGGACAGTTAGGTGTTCCTGTGTTAAAAGTGTGATATTGCCCTGAAACGGTTGTTTATATGCTGCTGCTGTTGTCGATCCGTGTGACAGGATGAGTGGGAGTGTGAGCACATCATGTCAGAGAATTTATAATTAGGCTACACAGGATACAAGAGCCAGGACAGAATGTCATAGTGCCTAAAAACATTTCAGCATGAACTGCTTAGCATGTACACACATCCTTAGAGTTTTTACTAGATTTGGCCTGAAAAAGTTCATGAAATTCATACTGGAAGACTAGAATACTGTATGCTAAGGGGATAGAGCTAGCGTATGTCAGTGGACAAGAGGAATGGTAGACATACTGTAGGTAGCATATATCAGTGAACGAGACTGGTGTATGTCTCGTGGAGGAAGCTAGCTTATGTACTGTACAGTAGCTGGGTGAGACTATACRGTGATACTATAGTGATACCCTGTGGTGGGGGTGGGGGGTCTTACAGTTGGTTTTATGCCTTCATGCATAAATAATTTTACGCCCAAATAAAATAGTTTATATTATTTGATATCCAGTTGGTTTACATTAAGTTATACAGTAAAGATAATCAGTTTATCTATAATAAGCAGTTTATCTATTAATAATTGTGGACTGATTTGCAGTTTAAACTTTTTGCCTTACTATACAGCAGTTAAATAAAATATGAAATAATATTGAATGGTACGAAAACTAGTGACACAGCAAGTCAATGTGTTATACAGTACATGCCTATTTTACTACGTGCATAATATCATAAAGCGATAAGAGCAACTGTACATATTTTTCAAAAATGTGACTCTAATGGCTTTGATCTTTTCTTCTTATTCATTCATTCATATATTCATTTTAATATTTATTTATGTTTTATTCAACGAGCAGCAGAACATTACATGCTCCAAATTAAGTAATGACTAAACCATTTCCCCTTTGGGGTGTGTAGACTGGTTATATATTATTCTTAATGATTTCACAGGAGAATGCACTATGTCTGTGAAACTGTCCAGTACTGTATACAGTATATTCACAGTGGTATGAATGATCTGTGGTTTATCTGGTGGTAGAAGTTATTTTACTAATTGCATAGCTGTATAAATATTACTGTTGCCATGTGCTTTTTTACCTGAGGTGATGTCCACTATCCTCCTCCCTCTCCGTCTTGTACTCCTGAGTTAGAGAGCAATCTGAAAAAGAAAAAGAATAAATGTACAATAATAGATGTCAAGGTCATGAACAGTACAGGCATGTATGTGGCATTCTTTTTCACCTTTATTGAGAAAATGTACATAGCGCAAATGTGTCATTCGCTCATTCACTCATCCCAGTGGAATCAGGGCAACTAGGCAGGGTACACCCTTGATGAGGTGCCAGCCCATAGAAGGGACACATGCATGCACACTCAAATAGCCTACTCTGAATATCTTTGACCTCTGGGAGGAAACCAGAGCACCCGGAGGAAACCCACAATGCCCGGTTGAGAACAGGGAACCTACAAGCATGAAACGAGCCCTTGTGCGAGGTCACAGTGCTAACCACTACACCATAGCTAAAATGCCTCCAAATCTGCAATCCAATTAAATTTAATTGCTTCCATGGAATTTGTTTTTCAATGTTGCGAATTTCAAACAAGGTAAGTAACCGCTTTATTCAGGTCAGGGGTTATGGTGATGTTTGACGTTTGATCTTCTTATTTCTTTTGTCTGTCCAAACTGTGCAGAAGTGTCCTCGTTACGTTCAGATATGGCACTGAATACTGTGGCTTGTGTTCTGTATATCATCATTTATTGAGAAAAAAAAAAGAAAAACAATTCTCACTGCTGAAAATATCACAAATTCTGTGATGTTTAGAAAACAACATGACAACATGCCAGCCATTTTGGAGTGAAGAGAGTCTGATCCTCTCTAGGGGTTGAGCCGAATGATCTGACACACTCAAAAAGAAAAAAAAGAAAAAAAWTTTTTCATTTGATGGCATAGTGGTTAGCACTGTTAGCTCGCCCTACAAGGGTTGGGGTTTGAATCTCGCCTTCTGTCTGTGTTTGGTGGGTTTCCTCTGGGTACTCAGGTTTTCTCCTACAATCCAATGACATGCAGTAGAATTGCTACTGTAGTAGTGTATAACTAAATGAGTGTGTGCTATCAAGTTCCCTGCCATAACTTCCAGACGCCCTATGACCCTACACAAGCCAAACCATATAGATAACGTATGGATAGACGTTTAACCCTGCTTATCTACAGAATAAARAGAGCACAGTCTAAAAGTGAACCTGAACACGGTTGATGCAAGCGAAAGTAACCTCTAGCAAAACACAAATGCACCTGAGGCTATTTCCCTTTGGCCCTAGGGGAGTGTTATTGACATTTGGTGCGACCTCTGCTTAAAAAAACAAAGCAACGGACGAACGGCGATGTTGCCGATCTGTGCTCAAATGTATCTGTCCTTGCATGGGATTGCCAATGCACGAGTTTGTCCAGTAGCTTTTCTGTAGCCTTTCCACAGCCTATAGACAGATATTAACAAGCTCAGAAAGTGCAAACCATTCCAAGTAAACTAACCTCCTGTTCCCTTGCTGCGGTTTATATTAATGACCCCCCCTGATGGAACTGACTGATCGTCTCTAGCCGCACTGGCCTTGAAATACGCAGCAGTAAGGCAGCGATCACTTAATTTTGCAGCCGTGCCACGCTTTTAAAAGAACGGATCAGCCAAAAGCGACCAATTTCCTTCTCGCAATGGGTGCGTCGCATTGATGGAGTGGACGGGCCTAATGTTTTTAGCCTTCTGGGTGTCCATCTGTGAGCATTTCTCCAGTGTCATCGCTGGTCTGTTTAAGTAGGTASAATGGCTTCTTCAGGCAGAGGGAAGATAATGCTGGCTATTTGTCATACGGGAATTCAATTTCAGGCCCACGATTCCCCTCGTAAAAGAGTTTCCAATCCATATATCAACCATTTAGTTGTCTGTTTTCATGAGCAGGAAATCATTTGTATGCATTTTATTTATTTATCGCGCTTGGAGTAGTAGTGGGAGGGGTGGTGGTGGTGGGGGGAGAGGGGTTTGATCGCCTTAAGGGTCAGGGAGAAAAATAGTACTGCAGACGATTAGCTAGGAAGGCTTGAGCGAGAGAAAAAAGTCTACGATCTCTTCAATCTCTTTTCTCCCAGCTGCAGCTCAGTTATTGGCCATAACCTATTAGCATTTTTTTTTCATACCTCCTGTGAATGTCAAGGGTCTCCAGATCCATATTGAAATGGATTTTAATAACAGCCTTGTCTTTTTAGCTGAAATAGAGTCACTGTGATTTGAAAGGAATGAAACTAGCAATCAGAGTGAATTATTTATCATCACTGTATCTCAGGTTATCGGATCACGGGTGCAGCTGTTCGGCTTCACGCTCTCCATGTCAAATTAAATCGTCAAGTAAGAGGATGATAAAGTGAAATGAAATAAAAAAAAACATGATGCAGCAATCGTTGTTTCTCATTCATTTAACTGGAGAAAAAAATTGATTTGCAAATCGTTTGTAAGAGCTTTTACACAAGAAATTTTTGTACTGTATTTATGAACATTGAGTTCTGTGGTGTGATGCAAGAACTTGTACAGTATGAGATTAGGTTGGTCAGGTGATATTATAGAATTGACAATGGTCTACTGTAATTGTAGATATGGTTAAAGCTGACATTTCAAAACAAATCCAGAAGACTACCCACTGGCAACTTCATTTTGTCTCGCTCTCGTTTCGCTTGTTGCCTTTTGTGGATTTTGTGGGCGTCATGATGAGCAATTTACCATATGTACCTGAAAATTAGCTATGCATTTTGTTTTCCAGTTTTCTTTCCTTCTTATCTTACCCAATTTCCAGCTGACATTTAGACATTAAGGCAGGGGTTTCAAACTCAATTCCTGGAGGGCCGCAGCCCTACAGAGTTTTGTTCCAACCCTGCTCCTACATACATACCATGTAGTTTTCAAATAAGCCTTAATGACTTGTTAAGTTGGATCAGGTGTTTTTAATTATGGTTGRAACAAAACTCTGTRRGGCTGCGGCCCTCCAGGAACTGAGTTTGAGACCCCTGCATTAAGGCTAAAACCACCAATCAACGAAGGACCGAAGACCATGTGACGGAAGCCAACTGCATTTTTTTACGCACTATTGGGAGTGGCGTAACACACTCAGAGGACAGCACTATCTGTTTTTTTCAGCTTGCGTGACCTCACAGTGCAGTGCATCCCTCCACTCTAGGAAATCTCTGCCAATCAGATCTGTCCAGGCCCCCCTCCCGCCTGCGGGTTTTGTTTTCCAGTTTAGCCTGATAAATATTTTCATTTATTTGTTAAAAGACTGATCTACAGTAAACTATGAAGCTCATACTTGGTAAACCCAGTCCTTCCCCTCGGTCCTTCCTCCACCATGAACCCGCTTTCCTAATGAGCCTCTCGGAACCCATACACCACCTCTCCGCCGATCATCCTGACCTCCGGGCTCCCGGTTCCTCGATTAACGAGGACACGGCTCTGAAAGATCAAACATGCCTTCAGAACCTGCGCTAACATTCCTCTGATGAAGCTCTGCCACTATTAATAGCCACCAACTCTTCATGATCATCCTCGTGGGTGTGCTGTCTGGTCTTTGTGTGCATCTGAGTGTGTATTCGTGTCACAGAGCATGCGGGACCATGTGTGTTCAGCAGACTCCAGCTGTCGGTGCTCAGTGTGTGTTCTGGTCAAGGTCGTCTGTTTGGAGCGGGTTTCGTGTGTGTGACAGTAATTAATTGTGCCATTCTCTGCATCATGTAGATCTCCACCGAGGCGGCTGACTTTCAGAAAGCCTCAACTTTGTTAACAGCCGCACAAATAGACGCTAATAGAACTAGATAGAGAGCCACGTCAATCTGTGCTGGTTCTGCTCTTTATCTCGCTATTGTTTCCTCTCCTGTAATGAAATGACAGCTAAGATATTTTCTCATGACTTCTAATGGCGAATTTGTTGTAAAGGTAATTTCTTCTGTCTCCTTCACAATGGAAACGAGGAAAAGGATGCTTTTTTTATTGTAACCCGCAATTTTTCATTTCGGCTGCGAGTGATGCCTATCATGGCAGTTGAGTCCAGCATTTAATATCCGTAGTTTGGCAGCTCTAATGTTGTTTGAGGAGCATTTGCTGAACAGAAGATATTTTCTCAATTTCATTGTCACTCTTAGTTTATGTGATGCACACGCTATCACTAGACGAATAACAACCCATCATCTAACATCTGTCTATCTGTTCAAACCGTCATCGCGGCCAGTGGTTGGCTGGAATAGCAGCTATGGCTTCACGCCATCGATCGTTGCTGTAAGGGGAAGTTACAAC
The DNA here is from genome assembly GCA_003987875.1 of Clarias batrachus. Classification (NCBI taxonomy): domain Eukaryota; kingdom Metazoa; phylum Chordata; class Actinopteri; order Siluriformes; family Clariidae; genus Clarias; species Clarias batrachus. Next base: position 17,312 of record QMIH01000255.1, on the reverse strand, counting down.
GCCGAGGACCTCAGCCTACACATACACATTCAAAAAACATTTGAAGAACATGCAAACCCCATACAACAGGGGTCTCAAACTCAGTTCCTGGAGGGCCGCAGCCCCACAGAGTTTTGTTCCAACCCTGCTCCAACATACATACTATGTAGTTTTCAAATAAGCCTTAATGACTTGTTTAGTTGGATCAGGTGTTTTTAATTATGGTTGGAACAAAACTCTGTGGGGCTGCGGCCCTCCAGGAACTGAGTTTGAGACCCCTGCCATACACACAGACTAGAGGTGAGAATGGAACCCCCAAATCTGCAGGTCCAAGGTGACAGTGTTAATCAAGTTGAAACTAAGCATGGAACTTACAGTAAGCTGCTCTGTTTTAGGAGGTCGAGAAGAGTATTTTTTTTCCACTTTTGGATCTATCACTACATTTTTTAATTTTTGTATTTACAGTATGGCTAGATTAACTATGCTTTTAGGAGGAGCAGCTGAAAAGGTGCTCTCACTTACTCGCTCATCTTGGCACTTGGCTCAGTGGTAGGATTCTTCCCTGCCATGTGGAAAGCTCAGGTTCGACTTCCAACCAGTGCCACCTTAGATACAGGGTCATTTTGAAGCCGGGAGTGGAACATGGGAGGGTTGCGTCAAGGAAGGCACCCAGTGTAGAACCTGTGCAGAGTTGCATGATGATCGGATGGTTCACTGGAGCAACCTCTTGATGGGAGCAGCCAAAAGACCAACAACAACATTCTCAATGGAATTACCATATCTTATACTGTACTATGTAGTATTCATGTGACTTTGGAAAATCTTCAAATGCTTAAATTATGACAGTTTTTTACTATAAATTCTACATATAATAATTCCTATTCGATCATCTTGATTATGTCAAGCTCTAGCATGTACCACAGTTTAGTATTAGGAAAGTATCAAAGGCAGTGCAAGAGCATCGGGCATTTCAAACTGCTCTACTGAGCTTAATATTGGTCCTAGATTTATCAAAAAGCTTGTTTCGAGTTGCTTGATAATTTAAATATTTTAATGTACGTATTCCTGATCTATATTAAGGAAGCTTAAAATTACGATTGCCTTTCATTTTCACAATAAATCTTATTTTACTTTTAGTGCTAAGAGTAAACTTGTGGAACATACAGTACATTCCTGCCAGTGATTATGTATGCTGATATATTGTATATGCATGTAGCTACCCCTGTTTTTACAGAGCCTTGATTCAGTGTACCATGCACCTTATTTAAAATCACAAATGCCAAATGAAACTGGGACTTTTGATTGTGCAGAATAACAGAACACAATTATGAGAGGTAAACTCCATATATCTCCTGATACACTATCACATGTATCGCAGTGCATCACTACTGCTTGGATACCATCAAGGTAGAAAGTTCTCTCAGGAGGTCTGAGCCATTTTTTGTATGTATGTACTGTATGTCTGAAATGCCGGCCTCCCTGGAACCCCTTTAATGCCTCATGCGGAAGGTTAGAACACACATTGCCACTCATTACTCACTTAGAAATAACTTTCGGTCATTCACATTATACATGTGTTAGCAGTTATACATTAAAGTATAGTATATAGTATATATAGTTTGAATCGGGAAATCTGATTGGATAAAAGGCATTCTACTGGATGTGTGCTGATATAGAGCATTATAGCACTGGGACATTTAACTATACTGTATGTATCAGTCCATGTCACAGGTGTTCTAACAATCGTTAATTATCCAAAAAAAACCTCACATTCAAAACCAGTCACGGACTCACTTTCAGCAAGAACATGTTACCAAAGTTAAGGTATCTTACACAACTCTTTATCTTCTTAGTAATTGGTTCTAAGTCGTTCCCAAAGGGGTCTCAAATCCCTCTCTAACACCTGAGCAAAGGCACAACTTAGCATGTGGAACAAGGGATTTTACGTCCTACATCCTGTAGCTTTGCGTTTAATGCTAAGCACTTGCTCTCATGTGATATTACTTTATGACACTGTGTTTTTGCATGCAGTTCCTGACATCTTGTAGTGTTCTTTCTGTTAACTGTTAATATAATGTTGGATGTGATAGTTTTGGCCGGTGGCTTAGTGGTCTGGGTTCGATTCCCGCCTTTTCTTTTGCTTTTGCCTTTTCTCCCCGTGCTTGGTGGGTTTCCTCCAGGTACTTCGGTTTCCWCCCACAGTCCAAAGACATGCAGATTACGTTTCCAAATTGCTCGTAGTGCATGAATGAGTGTGCAAGTTTGTGTATGTGTGGTTGCCCGATGATGGATTGGCCCACTGCCTCGTGCCCTAAGTCTCCTGGGATAGGCTCCAGGCCCCCCGCGACCCTGTGTACAGGATAAAGCGGTACAGACGATGAGTGAGTGAGTTAGTGGTCTTTTGCTGCTCTACCACCTACTCTAAATTAACCCTTGGGATCAATAACGTGTATCTATTCAACCATGCATGCATGCATCCTTCCATCATCCATTCATTTGGACTATGGATTTGCATAACGGGAATCCTTGACAGTGCATACTACTGATTTATCAATATGTGCAAAAAACAAACAAACTGGCAGATATGACAAACCGATATGTGTAAAGACAACACAGTTACCGATTTACTGATTGGAGATCTGTATGGATCACTGGATACTCAGTGTGTGACTGTAATGTTCTGTTAGGCAGATAATGCTAATTGTGTATCTCTCTAATTGAGTAGCTCTTATACTGTAGGAATCCGCGTTTACAGACAAACGAAAGACAAAGGGAAGTGTTTACAGCATCTTTGCTGCAAGTTTATCTCACAGGCTATGTACCGTATTATTTTAATCTTATCGTCTCAGATACGCCTTTGGTATTTATGCTACAGCGCGCTCTTGGCAGTCTGCCTCTCGGATCTTTATAGTCGTTCCCTTGGGATGTATTATTATAGGCTCCTTTTTTCTGAGAACTTTTTTATCTCATTTGGTGTCCCTTTTTTTCTGTGCTTTCCTTAAAAGTCTAAATTGTAACAGAACAGCACCGAAAGGAGTGAAGGTTTATGTAAGGGTTGCAAAGAGGGTAAAATGTATATATTATATATTGTAGGAGAGTTTCAGTGTTTAGGAGAGTTTTGTCAGTGATGGCTCAGTTCTGGAGCTACTGTATTATGCGGCTGTGGAATCTTGGGACAAAGCCAGTGTGTGTGTGTGTGTGTGTGTGTGTGTGTGTGTGTGTGTGGCATCACAGCTAGTCTTTTCATCATGCTATACAGTAGTGATCGGTTCTTGCACTTGTGCTTTGTACATTTTGTCTGCCACCTGTTTTTGGGCAAAAAAAAGGAAGTAATAATAATAATGATACCAGGATTAGCTTTGCGTTTTGTATTGCACTGGAGGAAGCTCGTTTGTTGCAGTGCAGAATTATTGTTTTATTGGCCTGCACTTGCAGTATTTGTATASGTCCCGTAATGCCCTCAAATTTGCTCCTGCTTGCATACTAATCATACTAATAAGAATAATAATAAAAAAAAAAACACTCCTAACTTTTAAATGTTAATTGTCCGAAGCGAAGTTTGCATGACGGCAAACAAATGCTCCGCTTGATTAATGGCTTTTTTCAGTAAGAACCCAGAAGTTGCACAGTGTACTCGGCCGCCTAATTCAATGCATTGTGCTCGCTCAGCCTACGATTAGCATTGAAATGGCTGACATTGTGACATAATGGATGAAATTAAAGCTCCAGTGACTGTTGTAGTCTTTATGCCGGCACAAAAGGGCAATTAATTATAATCCAGACACATAATAAGGCAGAGGTGGATTTTTCTCAGGCCTGCCTCAGGCCCTTAATTCTTTTTCAAGGTCCTTTTGAAGTGCTTTCAGATTTGGAAATTACAACACACACCCCTCTTCAAATCTTGGACTCCCTTCCTTTTTTCTTTTTCTTTTTCTTTTTTTTTTTTTTTAGCGTGGACAGATGCAAATTTCCGATTCAGTTATGTCATTATTATCATACTGAGAATAAAACGTGCAAGCATCCCTGCGAATAAGGCTTCCGTTCTCCGTTCGCCGCGTATTAAAGTCAGAATTAGCATTGTGAAGGTCAAGGGCTCTAAATAACACAACGCCTAATGTCAGCTAATCAGCTCCTCGACAATGCTCATTGAGGCAGAAATGAAAAGGAAGGTGTTTGCATGCACAATGGCCAGGTCGAATTACACAATGATTAGCGTTAGAAACACAAGCGGCACGTTGAGAATACCACTTGGCTGTAATTAAGGCGCAACAGGAGCTGATCTTTGGATTTTTGTCTTTGATCGGCATCGTTTTTTGAAATCGCCGTCACTGTTTAGAGCGCACTTCCTCCCGTCTTAACTTCCACGTTTTATCCTAATGGAATGAGGAAGGTATTGTGCTGATTGATCAGGCGTCCTTTATCCTGGAAAATTACCCACTGGGAAATTAGCGCGGGTGTTCGAAGACAAATTAGCTGCACTGCTTCGAATGACTAAAGCTTTTAATGTAGTTTGGTTAGCGTCGTTGAACTCCACAAATTGGCTTGGATGGTTGTTAATCAGTGCTTCACCCAGACATCATCTGGGATGCTCATGACAGTCCTTTAGCTTTTTTTCCCAGACATGGTGCTGACATTTACCAACCGATCATGTGATCGATGACATGCAAGTAATTGATTGATGGGTCAAGCAATCAACGTCTCTCTCTCTCTCTCTCTCTCTCTCTCTCTCACACACGGCTTTGGAACAACCCTGTCGATCAATTCCTTTCCCACCGGAGCCGTACCATTAAAGCTCAGGAAGTTTCAGGAACAGCAGGGGCTGTTATGCTCAGGGATCTGGTATATATTTGACTCAAGAACAGGCTGTTGACTTTGCCAAAGTCAAGACACAAACACTGAGCGCCACAGGGTGTAGGATTACTTTAGCAGCTCACACACACACACACACACACACACACACAAACTCAGTGCATTTTTTTTGTGGAAATTTGAACCCAATTCAAGGGATCCCCTCCATACCAGAACCTGTCCATTGATTTGTATGTGTGTGTTTGGGCATGTTTTCTTTCTTTAAGGTCAGTCAACTCAAAAATGGCTGCAAATCTTTAAGGGTGGGAGTTAAGGAGTAGACATTAGACTACACTCCTGCATAACCGAAGTTAATTCAGGCTCGATACTAGATAGGTATGTATTGGTTCAGTTCCTTTTAAAGGACATCCTGTGCCAATGTCTGATCCTGACACATTTCTACTACCCTTGGTCCTCTTATCCTGCAGACCCACATTCATCCTGATCCCCTTTTTTTCCAGTTGGAGTTTTTCAGACATGTGATTTTGTTTCCTGTTTTGTTAACGCTGCCACATAAACCGTAAAGATTTACTGCGTTAATTTCAGGACTGTTTTTCAAAATATACTTGTTCTCATTTCACACCCTTATGAATACAGTTATGAGAGAAAAAACTCTCTATATATTTCTCTATATAATCCCCTGCTAAGCTAATGCACTTATCCTTGTGTTTCACTAGTGCTTGGATACCATCAAGGTGGAAAGTTTTCTCAGTATACAGTATATATATATATATATATATATATTTCTCAGTCAATATCAGACTGAAACACTGGTCTCCCAGGAAATCCATTAATGGCCCAAACATGTGGAAATGGCTTGGAGCAAGGTCAGGACTGTACAGGCGATGTGGCAATCACTCTCTGCCGAGTTCTTGTAATCAGGATCAGAATCGGGTTGTTTTTACCAAGCATGTAGACACACAYACACAAGGAATTTGATTTCGGCTGTTTGTTGTTTGGCGGCTTAGCGGTCATCACTGTCGCCATTTTACCTCCAGGTCCTGGGGTCGATTCCCGCGTCGGGTCTGTGCGTGACTGTTCTCCATGTGCTGGGTGGGTTTCCTCAGGGTTCTCCAGTTTCCACCCACAGTCCAAAGACATTCTGATTAGGCTAATTGGCGATCCCAGTGTGTGAATGTGCTTGTGAATGTTGACCAGACAAGGTTGTACAAGATGGGAATAAATACAATGGTCACCACAGTCCTCCACGGTCCCTAGTTGGACTATGGAGTTTGCTAAATGGATGGATGGATGGAAGACACTATACAGTAGATGAGTATAATTGCACTATAATGTGGACGTAGTGTTCATGTACAGTTCCAACAGACAGATGTGTCTCTTCGGCAAGTTGGCAGCAAGTTATCCATTGATTTGCAAGTATCAGGCCTTTCACTCACTGAATATTCACAGGAACGACTGCAGTGGGCTCTGAGCCACGTGGCAGGAATCGTCCTTCACGGACGTATGGCCTTCTATAAAATGTTTGCAGCGCTCAAACCATACTATGCTTGAAGTGTTCTGCAAATGTCAATTGGTTTTATGCTGTAATTCACAAGAAATTTCACCACAATGTGTGCTTTAAACGAGTGATTACACACGTAAAGTAAGATTAGATGTTCCTGATGCAACCCTGCCCATTTTATCTGGGCTCAGGATACTGTAGAACTGACAGTACACCAAGTTGTGCACCAACGTGGCTGGGTCTCTCCACCAAGAAACTGTATGTTCTTTTGTAAGATAGCCAGAGATCTGTCCATGGTACTAATGGGGCAGTTAGCTCCTTAAAGCTACATGGGTGTGGATGGGACAGGGTCAAAGCGTATTCGAATTATTCTAATGTATACAGTCCAACCATTGCACCTACGTACTGTATATGTGGGCCAAACATGGCACCACACCATGGCTGTGAAATGGTGCCATCCATAATTATGTCCTTTGTAATTGGAAATCAGTTGGCATGTTYCTCTGAGACACGGGTACACCAGCACTTCAGCATAAACACAGCCTCATCCATGTTGAATAGATCAGACCTTCCAGATCAACATATGTTCCTCTCCGAAGGGGGCCAGGCACTAGAAAGTGTGTGCTTGTGGCAGCATGACCTYGCTACAGCCTTGGCTGTTGAACATTCCCGCGTCCTGCAGATAGATTTACATAAGAAGTACAGAGCTGCCTTATCCATATTCATGCTGCCTGACCCATCACACTCATCTCCTTGACCCAGAAGATATTCAGCATTAGAGTTCCACTCAAAGGAATAGCACACTTTGTTCAAACCCATCGGGATATTGATGTGGGCAGACATTAGCACAGAAGTGTGGAAGTGTGGTTCACTGTCCCTTTCTSAGAGCATGATGGAACCTTCTCTGCCTGAGAGTTGTACTGCTGAGAGTTTGATCCTTTATTCATGTGCATTTCCTAGGAGTGGAATGAGTGAACCTGGCAGGCGGATGTAGTACATGATATGGACGAGCTAAATGATACTGAAGTAACCTTTCATCCTGACGTTTATTTTTTGTCTTATTTTATCCATGGTCTAAAAATGTTGATACCGTGATGCAGACTATAAGAATATAAAGCCATTCTCAATGATGTTGCTATCTCTCTGATGGGCTTATTTTGTTGTGTTTTTCAGCCAAAGTATGCCCTCTTTTCTTTCTTCTATTGCTTAGACACCACATGTTGAGAGTCTGACTGAACGTCTATCGAATGCAAATGTAACGCTCAGAATCACTTCCCGGTCTTTTAGCTGCTAGGTTAGCCATGGAGCAGTGGGTGAACAGGCCACCCACACCTGGCCATTCAATTGGTCCCTAGGGTTTTGTTCCATTATTTATGACCTCCCCTGTAACATTTTTAGAGCTGCAGTTTTGGGGTTGCTCTGATCCAAAGTCGACCAAATCCTAACGCTTGTCCATTTTATTTTGCTTCCAACACATCAACTTCAGGGACTTCAGCTATCTCACGTACTTCCAGGCACTACCGTAATGAGATATTGTAACTCTACTGTAGCTACTGTGACAAGACCCAAACTGTGATGGATAGATGACTGGGTCAGAGCAGCTCCAAAACTGTAGTTCTTGTGGAATGTTCCAAATAGGAAAACCAGAAACCAACTGCCAGAACCAACTTTTTATAATTCGCAGTATATTACTGAATTGAATAACAGAATAGTTTAAATACAGAGTGCATCCTATTCAGTTTTCCAGCTCTAAGTCATTAGCCAAGCATATGTACAACTTATTAAATTATTTACTTTTGATATTTAAGAATTAAAATTTAAATAATTATTTTTGTTATTTCTTACTCACCATATGTGCACTATATATAAAAAAAAAACTTATGTTTCACTTCAAGTTGTTCTTTCTCTAAGGCTTAAAATCAACGAAATAAGCAATCCATCAGTTACATGCCAGATTCCGCAGCTATAGAGATGTAAAGAAATTCACCTGACTTAGAGTAAGTGATGATGTGATAAAGCATCTTTGTGCCTGCAGTGTTAAGCATTAGTTGAAATCAAAGGTCATGATCGATTTTTACAGCTACTGAAAAAAGAAATCCTGATATTCTTCCACAGAAAAAGTGAAATTATAAGAGAAGAGAAGAAACATCAGAAAAGAACATGATTTCCAAATGCTTGAGGTTATATTAAAAGTGTTTGTGCCAAATGCAAAAATTATTGATTATTATACTGTACAGAGTAGGCATAATTTAAGTAATGGAAAATTGAATGTGAATGTAGCATCAAGGTTAACAAACAGGCCAAAGTCATGTGAGAGTAACTTGGGTCAGAGCAAAGAAAGTCAGGAAAATGGTTATAACCATAAACACAGTAGCATAAAGTTGCAAGGTCTGGTGTGGACCGCTGTATACCTCACAGTGTATGTGTGTGTGTGTGTGTGTGTGTGTGTGTGTGTGTGTGTGTGAGATCTAAGAATCCTTTCATATTGTGATGATGATTGTGTAATTGGTTCCAGGTGTGTGCAATCAGAAAGACAGTAAGCATGAATGTGAGAGGCCGGGTGTCCATGGGTAATCCATGTTTGTAGACCACCTTGTGGTTGGCGGCCAGGTTTGTACTGTATGCCACTCTACTGTATGTTTCATGATCTGTGCAGCAAAGATGGCATCAGTGTAGAAGCATACATTATGTAGGGCTTCCCCTCCTTCGATCATAAAGCAAATGGCATGAGAATGCTCAGATGGTTTGCACAAACTTTGGTCTACTGTGTCAAATATCCATTTAGCTCATATATAAACTGGACAGCTTTATTCGCTTAATAAATTAAATCAGCATTTAAAACTGCATTTTGTATTTACTCAGGTTATCTAAAAATATCTTAAATATTAACATTTAATTGATGATCTCAGTCTTTTAAATTTGACAAAAATGCAAAAAAAACGACTATCATGCTGCATACATGTACAGTATATATTTGAATCCAACTTTTTCAGGCTTCCATAACTAACCTTTATTCATAATCAATAGATTACTTATATTATATATCAATATTTACTATATATATATATATACTGTATATAAAATATCTGTATACTGTATGTGGGAGAATATCTGGATCGAAACCAAGTGATGTTTTTTTTTGTTTTGTTTTTTGCATCTGCATCATTTTTTCCCCCTGAAAAGAGCAGATGTGTGAGTAAGAAAAATCTCGATACTGTATGTCTGTTTTTCTCACATTGGTATTTCATAGTGGTTAAGCTCTGCTCAATAGGGATTTATCTATCTATCTATATATATATATATATATATATATATATATATATATATATAGTTTTTTTGCAATGTTCCTCGGAGCAGATTTTCGGTCAGCACTGCTTGCAAAAAAAAAAAAAAGAAGAAAAAACGAACAAATTCCAAACATCTATCCAAATTCAAAATCACCCCAGTCACACCACTTTCATTATGAAGTGCACTTCTGAAGCAGATTCACTTCAAGGAGTTTTGGAGTGTCATATGAAAACCTGCGCTATGAAAAGGAATAAACAGAAGGAAATCAAAAAGCCTGAAAAGGAACTGTGAGTTTAAGGTCAGCCAATTAGCAGCCACTGGGTCGATATCAGCTGTGTTGAGCTCTCTGACTCGTACGCGATAATGGCAATCTGAGAGCATTCGGTTTGACCTCTAAGTATCTCTGAGCTCCTTAGGCATTTTTAGATGAAATTGATGCAAATCAGATGCCATAGCACCTTTTTTGGGGGGAAATAAATGATGTTTTTAGCAATTAGTATCTAGATAAGGGGGTTTGATTTTTAGTCAGGGACCCAACCCGTGTTACTAAGGGGCTGGACAAGTCAGTGCACTCCTAGTGCCGGTCGCCAAGCTCGGATAAATCAGGGAGGATTGCATCAGGGAGGGCATCCGGTGTAAAATCCGTGCCATATTAAATATATGCAAAACCGGTGATCCGCCCTAACCCGGCTAACCCAGGTTCATCTTGAGAAAGCTGTAAAAACCGGCAAAAGGAAAAGAAAACATTGTATGAGAAACACTAACAGTTTTTCAACACTGTTGCTTTTTTTAAAATCTCATTTCTGCATGTTCTCAAAGGATTTCTGACCGATCCTGCCCGCTCCCACAGACTCTGTTGTCCATTCCTGCACACTCCCACTGCAGTAGGTATTATTCTTTGCACCCACCCACCCTCAAGCTCTTCTAATAAAAAGACAGGCTTGGATCAGTTTCTCCAAATACAAACTCATTAAACAGACTGTAAAAAAGAAGAAAGAAAGAAAGCCAAGGATTTTCAAATATTTTAATGTCTTGGTGCGGCAGGTGGCGTAGTGGTCTGTGTGCATGGAGATTGCATGTTCTCCGCATGTTCTCAGGTTTCCTTCTGGTGCTCTGGTTTCCTCCCACACTCCAAAGACATGTGGATTAATGTAATTTCGGTCCCAAATTGCCCATAGCGTGTGATTGAGTGTGTACAGGTATGTGTGTGTCCTGCGATAGCTTGGAACCCCATCCAGGGTGCACTCTGCCTCATGCCCTAAGTCTTCTGGGATAGGCTCCAGGCCCCTCCTGCATCCTCCTGTATACAGGATAAAGCGGTATAGACAATGAGATGAGATGAATGTCTTGTTTTAGTAGGGTCAAATTCCTGTTCTTGGTGGATAGGACTGGAACCTTACTGTATGTGGGCTTCTGCACTTGGAGTCCGTCCAACTCAAAGTGCAACACTTAGTGCTTTTATGAGCTGTGCTTTCTGCTCACCCATAGAACTGCTGCACAATATTAATTCAAGAATCAAATAATTTAAAAAATATATTTTTAGGATCACTGTAGTGATACAAAATTCCCATACTAATAGATTGTCCCCCATCTCTCTCCGTCTCTGTGTCTGTCTGTGTCTCTCTCTCTCTCTCTCTCTCTCTCTCTCTCTCTCTCTCTCTCT
>QMIH01000254.1:561092-585402 GCA_003987875.1 Clarias batrachus | reverse complement strand
CCTGTTACCAACACTACAAATGCAACTACTACTCTACAACCTACAAACACAACACTGTCACCTGTTGCCAGCACTACAAATGCAACTACTACTCCGCAACCTACAAACACAACACTGTCACCTGTTACCAACACTACAAATGCAGCTACTATTCCGCAACMTACAAACACAACACTGTCACCTGTTAATTTCACTATAAATGCAACTGCTACTCCACAACCTACAAACACAGCCCTGTCACCTGTTGCCAACACTACAAATGCAACTACTACTCCACAACCTACAAACACAACACTGTCACCTGTTGCCAACACTACAAATACAGCTACTACCCTGCAACCTACAAACACAACACCATCATCTGTTAACAACACTACAAATACAACTACTACTCTTCAACCTACAAACACAACACTGTCATCAGTTATAAACACTACAAATGCAACTACTACTCTGGAATCTACAAACCAGATGACAACAACGTCGTCAGTCACCATCACTACAAATATGACATCTACTCCAGAACCTGCAGACACAACAACAGCATCTGTAAACAACACTACAAATACAGCTACTATCCTGCAACCTACAAACACAACACTGTCATCAGTTAACAACATTGCAAATGCAACTACTACTCCGCAACCTACAAACACAACACCAGCATCTGTTACCAACACTACAAATGCAGCTACTACTCCGCAACCTACAAACACAACACCGTCATCTGTTAACAACCCTACTAATACAACTACTACTCATCAACCTACAAACACAACACTGTCATCAGTTATGAACATTACAAATACAACTAGTACTTTGCAACCTACAAACACAACACAGTCATTTGTTAACAACAGTACAAATGCAACTCCTACTCCAGAACTTACAAACACAACACCATCATCTGCTAACAACAGTACAAATGCAACCACTACTCCGGAACCTCCAAACACAACACTGTCATTAAATAATAGTGCAAATCCAAACACAACATTTAATTTAAACATCACTCCAACCATAAACACAACAGAGGCATCCTACATTACCAGTACATCAGCAAACACTACTCTCAATGCTTCAACAACATCTGGACCCTTCATTACAACACAACCAATCACTACAAACATAACCACTACCCCATACCCTTCAAACACAACACAGTCATCGGGTAACAGCACAATAAATACAATCACTACTCCATACTCTTCAACCATAACACAGTCATCAGTTAACAACACCTCAAATACAACTATAACTCCAGAACCTACAAACATAACACTGACAACATTAAATAGTAGTGCAAATCCAAACACAACATCATTAGTGAACAACGATAGAAATTTAAACATCACTCCAAACATAAACACAACAGAGACATCCTTCACTACCAGTACAACAGCAAACACCACCCTCAATGCTTCAACAACATCTGGACCCTTCATTACAACACAACCAATCACTACAAACATAACTACTACCCCATACCCTTCAAACACAACACAGTCATCATTTAACAACACCTCAAATACAACTACAAATCCAGAACCTACAAACACAACACTGTCGTCATTAAATAATAGTGCAAATCCAAACACAACATCATTAGTGAACGATGATAGAAATTTAAACATCACTCCAAACATAAACACAACAGAGGCATCCTCCACTACCAGTACAACAGCAAACACTACCCCCAATGCTTCAACAACATCTGGACCCTTCATTACAACACAACCAATTACTACAAACATAACTACTACCCCATACCCTTCAAACACAACACAGTCATCGGGTAACAGCACAATAAATACAATCACTACTCCATACTCTTCAAACATAACACAGTCATCAATTAACAACACCTCAAATACAACTACAACTCCAGAACCTACAAACACAACACTGTCATCTTTAAATAATAGTGCAAATCCAAACACAACATCATTAGTGAACGACGATAGAAATTTAAACATCACCCCAAACATAAACACAACAGAGGCATCCTTCACTACCAGTACAACAGCAAACACTACTCTCAATGCTTCAACAACATCTGGACCCTTCATTACAACACAACCAATTACTACAAACATACCTACTACCCCATACCCTTCAAACACAACACAGTCATCATTTAACAACACAACAAATACAATGATTACTCCATACCCTTCAAACACAACACAGTCATCAGGTAACAGCACAACAAATACAATGACTACTCCATACCCTTCAAACACAACACAGTCATCAGGTAACAACACAACAAATACAATGATTACTCCATACTCTTCAGACATAACACAGTCGTCCGGTAACACAACAAATACAACGACTACTTTATACTCTTCAAACCCAACAACGTCATCAGGGAACAGTACAACAACTGCAATAACTAGTTCAGCCTCTACAACTAGTACACCAATAAGTAGCAGCACAGCAGAGAACAAAACACAGTACACAACAGTACCAAACACTACTCCTACAGCCACAGCAAGTCCCATTACACCGACGAGAAATAATACCACCACCATCACAACCTCCATCACCCCCAGCCGGAGCACCACTGGAACGAGTACAACAGGTTAGTTGATTTGCTTCCAATCTTTTATGCTTAAGTCAACGTTATAGATTTTATTTATTTTTTAAATACAAGTAGAGCTTTATATAACAGCTAATCATTGTATCCAAATTTGTTCAGACAAATGATTGTAGATCAAGAATCATGGTCAGGAGGAATTCCTCAAATATGAATACAAGTATTTTCATAAACAATTACCTTCACTACCATGTCAGAGTAAATGGCTCTCTCATACCTCATGTTGCAGTGACCATGACAACAGAGGATCCTCAGTCTGTGGTGAATCAGCTTCTGGACCAGTCCAATGACTTTAACAGCCTGAATTCTTCTCAAGTACAGAATTTGGTCAACAAACTAGAGGATGTTGCATTGGCACCAAATGTCAGCTCGCTTGTGGCAGAGGGTGCTATGTCTGTTATAAACAAACTCCTCGATGCTCCTCAAAGCACTGTAGCCTCCTCATCCAACCAGTAAGAGACATCAGAATCCTCTGGATGAATCACCTTACCTAGAGATCAATGCACATGACTATATGAGAATTTGAGGTGATGTTGCAATTGATGCATTGTTTCTTTTTCAGGTTGATCAAAGTTGTAGATGCACTGGCGATGAAATTGGTCCTTACAGACTCATCAGTGAAGATTACACGTTCATCCCTTGCGATGGAGGTTGTAAAAATTGATGGAAGCAACTTTCCAGGGATGTCATTCTCCATGAACGACCCATCAGACATAGCGGTAAAGACTGAGAAATAATCTGAATATGAAAAAGTACTGAGTATACTAACACCTTTTTCCATTTCTAACACAGCAATATGTCAAAGCTTGTTCCCTTTCAAAAGCTACATTCGATGCTGTGTAAAAACGGTATGGGAACATTACGTATTACGAAGGAAAGGAAAATAAAAGCTACTCACCGACATGGGAGAGTTTGTTAAGAGATGCGTGCCTCCATGTGATTGATCTCTTTCGGAGGGCGATCTCCATGAATTTTGTTTTGAGTGAGTGTTTGGGAAAAGAACATGCGCTCCTCGGGCTTCAGGAAGGTTATAAGTATTGTGATCTCCTCCCTATCAAAGTGCTTCGCGCGCGACTCGCTTTCTTTAAAGAGGAGCCGCAACGCATTCCTGCGGTTCACATGGCGATCTGGCAGGTGCGCATGAGACAGAATTCCCCCTTTTTCTCGCGCTCTCCCCAGATCAGGAAGTTTTAGTGTCCGCTTCTCAAGCATGCTCCAGCGCTTCTTGTGAAGGGGCAGAAGAGACTTCCTCTCTTGCTTCCCTGGAAGTAGCCTCCTCTCCTCCAGTAGTGACAGAGCGTATGGGAAATTACTGGAAGTGATAACAGGTGCAGTCCAGCAGTTTCACATCGATTGGCCGCAGAAGCGTGATTCCGCCAAGCGCTCAAAATTAGACTACAGGTTTCTGTCGGGTGAACGGGTGGAGAGGCCTTAACGTCTTTCTCTCTCTCCCCTTCTTTTGTGACCTCCATGAAGAGTTAACTCTTTCATGGATCAAGCCTCATCGCATGTTTTCATGCCATCAACTTTGACTTATTAGAATATCGTTGATGTGAAAGCGCACAGTTATATGATGATGCCCCAGATAGAAGAGACGCTCGCGGGCTATCTCTCTCCCGGGACATCATCCTCCCTGAAAAAGCCCATACTCCTCTCCAAGCCATGTAGACTCACATCTTCCTTGGTGGGGAAAACTTTTCAGGCAGCGGGTCAGGCTGGTGTTTCACTGCACACCATGGCAGTTCTGCAGGCCTACCAGGCTGACCTGCTGAAGGATTTGAGCACTGTTGGCCGTTCTATGGCTGCCATGGTGTCCATGGAGAGGCATCTGTTGCTGAACCTCACGGGCATCAATGATAGGGATCATGCTGTCCTCCTTGATGCCTGCGTCTCGCCTTCCGGCCTTTTTGCCAACGCTGTTAAGTCCGTCGCCACTAGGTTTCAGAAGGCGAAATTATACGAACAAGCATTTGGGAGGTTTGTTCCCCGCTGTGCTCAAGAGTTGGAACTCTTGGCCTCTCTGCAAAGAGGAAGTCCTGAGGCTTGTGCGCCCAGGGCCGTGGGGGTGTCTCCCTCTGGGAAGGGGCACCAGGATTTCCTTCACAGAATAGGGTCTCCTCACTGGCACCCCCAGGGGGCCGGTGATCGAACCCGGCCACTGCTGGTGTTTCGGGGAACACCAGTCTCCAACTGTTGGGTGTTCGTTCACCTCCTGCCACTTTTCAGGATACCAAACATCCAACACCTCCCATCCAGCCGAAGTGTCAAAACTCATGCTGCTTTTGGAGAAGTTGGCAGCGTGGAGACTACTGCCAGATGTATCTCCTTGGGTACAAAGGACTGTAGATAGAGGCTACAGGATTCAGTTTGCGTATCGTCCTCTCCGTTTCAACGGCGTGGTCTCCACTTTCGTAAAACCGGAACGAGCATATCTGCCGGCCCAGGAATTACAGACTTAGAACATGTTCCCCCCCCAGACAGAGAGTCGGGCTACTACAGTCGGTATTTCTTGGTTCCCAAGAGAGATGGGAGGCTGCGTCTGATTTTAGATCTTTGCGGCTTGAACCGCTATCTCAGGAAATTCTGATTCAAAATGTTGACTGTCAAAATGATGTTTCTCAAATCCATCCACAAGATTAGTTTGTGACAATCGACCAGAAGGATGCATATTTCCGTATAGAAATATTGCCACATCACAGGAAGTTCCTGTGGTTCGCTTTTGGGGGGGCGAAGCTTACCAGTATTGGGTCTTTCCATTTGGCATAGCTCTCTCACCCCGCACATATACAAAATGCATGGATGCAGTCCTGGCTCCTTTACGACTCCAGGGCATCTGTATTTTGAATTACATAGACGACTGGCTAATTCTGGCTCAGTCTTGGGAGCTAGCGCTTCGATATCTGGATGTCCTCCTAGCTCATCCTGGCAGACTGCGCTCACGCCACTTGAACAAGCTAGCGCACCAGTTTCTGCTCTGGACACAGGACAAGTTCCTGTCCCTCAGGGCGATTTACATTCCGGGGCATGTAAATGTGGAAGCGGACTTGCTATCCAGACAAGCTGTGACACATGGAGAATGGAAACTCCACCCCGAAGTAGTCATTCAAATCTGGGAAAGATTTTATGTAGCAGAGGTGGACCTCTTTGCCTCGCARGAAGCRGCACAATGTCCCCTTTACTWMTCTCTGACTCCTCCAGCTCCCCTGGGTCTGGACGCTATGGCCTACATGTGGCTCAGTTTACGCCTTTATGTGTTTCCTCCGATAGTTTTGCTCCCAGGAGTCCTGGCGAGGGTCCGTCGACAAGGGTTGCGCCTCTTATTGATAGCGCCCCATTGGCCGACCAGAGTGTGGTTCTCGGATCTAATATCTCTCCTCGACGGCTCACCCTGGGTGATTCCGGTGAGGAGGGACTTTCTGTCTCAGGTGCAGGGGACAATATTTCCTCCCCGGCCCGAGCTCTAGAACCTTCACATCTGGCCCCTGAAGAGGAGCAACTAAGAGATGCTGGTCTTCCAGCTAGCGTAATTGAAATTATTAGCAATTGAAAGTGCTAGAGTGACGGTCCCTTCATAGGACTTGGCAATTATGCTCGAAGGTCTGGTTGAACCACTAGAGTCAGCCCCTTTCAGGCTTCTGAATTTTAAGATGGTTTTTCTTATGGTCATTACTTATTTGAAGAGAATTGGAGATCTGCAGGCTTTGTCAGTCTCCCCATCCTGCCTAGACTTTGCCCGGGCTAGTCAAAGTTATTCTGCATCCTCACCCAAACTATCTTACAAAAGTTCCATTCTCGACCATTCACCCAGTCGTTCTCGAAGCCTTCTGTCCTCCTCCTTTTACAGCTCCGGAGCAGGAAAGACTCCATTTACTGTGTCAAGTATGTGCTCTTCAGGTTTATGTCCACCGCACTAGCCAGTGGCGTAAGTTAGAGCAGCTTTTCATTTGCAATGGGGCCGCAACTGGGGGTGGCAACTGCTGAAATGGCGTTACATCCTTTCAGACAATATTGACGTGAGGATGTTTCCGGTTCACACCTATTTATAACCTGCAGGTGCGCCTTATTGCATGATATCACCTGACCGAGGTTATAAGCCAAAAATATTTGGCGTGTTGATACACACATGCTTCAAAGAGATGTTCCCATAGCATTCTCACACAGCATCTCGTTCCCGCTTTTTCAGGGAACAGAGTTACAGCAAAGTAAACCGAGATGTTTTATTTAATTAAAAAATATATGCCATACTTTTTATTTATCAACATCAATTAGCCATAAAAATATTAACATTAAAAACACTGGCTCCTTGGGGCAGTGCGGCACAGGGCCTCTGGGGGTGTTATCTGGTATCTGGTATTGGACGTTAGCAGCAGAGCTTTTTTATTATTATTTCTGAGTTTCAAGGTCCCCCATGGATCAGACAAGTCCGTCTGTGCGTCCCAGATTAGATTGGGATCTGGGGAGGTTAGAGGATGGTCCAGGGGCCTTAGGATTTTTGCAGTCTTTGGTGCACTGGATATGCTAGCGCCTTTCTATTATGGCCAGCATTGTTGTTTCTGTGGGATTAGACCTGGCAGGTTGGCATTTGGTCCCTGCGGATTTGGGCGCCCATGATCCTGTCACCAGTTTACTGGCAACGTTTTGACTGATCGTTGTATATTTCTATTTAATGTTTTGGAAGGTTGATAAACCAAGTTAGTTATGGGTGTCTCCAAATGTTGTATATATTTTAAATATCTTAATCCTATAAAAAGCTCTGCCAATTTATTTATTAACTGCATATCACAAACTCCTCTGTCTTGAGGACTTCCCCATGTCTGAAATCAAAGGTTCAGCTTTACCTCTGACTGTGATAAGTTTAATCCTGTTCAGATATCGCTCTGAGTGTTTGTGGTTATGTGTTTGTTTCCAGGTGAAAAACAGGAAAAGGAGATCTGTTAGTAGTCCGGAAGGTTCCATCACACTGCCGGCCTCTCTGACAAACGGTCTCACGCCAGAGCAGCAGAAACAGGCGTCCCGGCTTCAGTTCACATTCTTCCAAAAGACCACCCTGTTTGTGGTGAGGAATTCTGAGAGAGAGAGAGATGTCCTTTAGTAGCCATTAATATGACCAAGATGATGATACAGTGTGTGTGTGTGTGTGTGTGTGTGTGTGTGTGTGTGTGTGTGTGTGTGTGCGTGTGTGAATGATTGCAGGACAAATACAATAATAAGACGTTAAACAGCCTTGTTCTGGGGATGAGCGTGGCCAACCTGTCCATCAGGGACCTGAGTGATCATGTGCAGATCTCTCTGAAGAACACAAACAATGGAAAGGTACACATACACTCTCACACACAGCACCTTACAAATCTATCATTTATTGTCTTTGTCAGCCATCTGATTTCTTCTTCTCCTCCTGCAGGGAAATCCGACTTGTGTTTTTTGGGACTTTAACAAAAATGGTAAGATACCCTACTATTATGTATGCCATGTTTGATCATTGAACTGTCAGGAAAAATAGTAGTAGATTGTACCATTGCATTACCTTCCCCATGAGAATACATAAGTTATAAGGGTACAGGTGTTTTTATCAGTAGCAGATAAACAGTAGATATAATACCTTGACTTTATATGACGGGTCACATGTGGTTGTTCCCTTACCAGACTAGTTGAAAATGGAGGGAAACTTAAAGTTACAACTTTATCTGTTACAAAGAGCTGAAAACTATATCTATGGATGACTCTGCATAATTTTAATTGGTTCTAGTGATGTGTACAATAACTGTGAATCATCTGTTACTACTGTATACATATAAAACACCTCCGGATCAATCAGAATAAAGGAATCATCGGAGCTGTGGTATGATTGTACGTGTAATCACTACTATAACGTATTGTAGGTGGAGCAGGAGGTTGGAACACTAGCGGCTGTTCTCTTGTGAACAGCACAGATACCGAGACAACGTGTAGCTGCAACCACTTGACCAGCTTTGCAGTGCTACTGGTGAGCATCAGTATGGGTTCAACTGAACATCCAGGATGCAAGAATTATCTTGGGGGGGGGGGGTATTAGGCGGAGTACAAACAGAAATCTAGGTTTATTTTTATCTTTATTAAAATAAAGAATTAGACGTTAAAAAGAAATACATATTTCTGTCTAAATGATTGCATTCTGACGCATCACACACTGTTTGTTATCTTTGTAAAGGACTTATCAAGGGATACCAAAATTGATCAAGTGCAGAGCAACATCCTCACCTTCATTAGTTTCATTGGATGTGGGATTTCCTGCATCTTCCTTGCTATCACACTTCTTACCTACCTGGGCTTTGAGTGAGTCCAACAAACCCTCCCTATTCTCCATATACAAATATAAAACAATACATGATGTCTTACTTTCTTTTTATTCATCCATCCTCTTATACTTATTTCCTCAGCAAACTCCGCAGAGACATTCCCTCCAAGATTCTCATCCACCTGTGTTTTGCGCTTTTCCTACTCAACATGACCTTCCTGCTCGACTCATGGCTGGCGCTATTCAAGGACGCCGTCGGCCTCTGCATCTCCACAGCCTTCTTCCTGCATTACTTTTTGCTCGCCTCCTTCACGTGGATGGGTCTGGAAGCTTTGCATCTCTACCTGAGTGTCGTCAAGGTCTTCAGAAACTTTGTCTCACATTACATGCTGAAGTTCTCCCTAGCAGGATGGGGTGAGTTCCTCCAGAGAAACAGCTGATGGAGTTACATTTGGGCAGTGATTTTGTTTAATAATGGTGTGTTTATGCATTTCAGGTATACCATTAATCGTGGTTATCATTGTGATTTCGGTGGACAAAAATAACTACGGCCTTGTTCAGTATGCAAAGTACGCCAATGCAACTGGGGACGATTTGTAAGTTGGAGCATCATGAAAAATAAGTTCAACCCATTGGAGCTTGATGGTACTTCTTTTACAATTATGCTTGTTTTTCTTTTCAGCTGTTGGTTTAATAATAACATAGCCTACTACGTGTCAGTTGTGGCCTACTTCTGTGCGATCTTCGTGGTCAACTTAATCATGTTTGTGGTGGTCATGGTTCAGCTGAGACGCATCAAACGGCAAAATCCCCATAACAGCAAATACCGAAATGGGCTTCAGGATCTCCGTAGCGTTGCTGGTCTGGTCATCTTACTCGGGCTCACCTGGGGATTTGCTTTTTTTGCTTGGGGCCCTCTCAACTTACCGTTCATGTATCTCTTCAGCATCTTCAACTCCTTACAAGGTGAGAGCCATGAACATCTTGTAACAACTTGCATGTGTCACAGGCGTTTCTAAAACACGTAGATCCAGTAGCAGAGAGAGACAGTGTGAATAATCCAGAATGAGAAACTTACAGCCAGCAGAGGGTGTCCCGGAGAGAACCAGGAAATGCCGTTGTAGGGAGGTTGCACACAACTCCACGTTAGTCAATGATTAACAATAAACTGTGGCAAAACAAACGTGAGAATAAAGGCATGAGCGGGACAATAATCTGGCAATACTGTAAGTGGGTGTTCTGTAGCGCCTTAAATACGCATGGCTGATTAATCCAAAGCGGCAGAATGTGAGTGCCTTAGACTGCTTGCGGAGGGGTTGTGGGCGAGATCTGGTGTGTCGTAACAGTACCCTCCCCCTTACGAACGCCACTGGGCCGATGGTACCGCAACTTCCTCCTCTTGAGCAGGGAACAGAGGCCAGACAGCATTGGAAGGGAGACATTCCATGGTATTCCATCCATGGGAGAAATTTATCCTGTGCATCCCTGTGATGCCATACACCTTAGAGATTTCTCTAGTTACTGGTTGATCCCTTCTGTCTGTTCGTTGCTCTGGGGGTGGAAGCCAGAGGACAGGCTGGGTGTGACACCAATGAGCCTAAAGAAGGCCTTCCAGAATTGTGCGGAAAATTGCGGGCCCCTGTCTGAGATGATATCTGATGGGGGACCATGGAGGCGGAAAACATGAGACACCAGTTTAGCTGTTTCCTTAACAGAAGGGAGTTTGGGGAGTGGATTGAAGTGAGCAGCCTTAGAGAATCGATCCACCACTGTCATAATGCAAGTGTTGTTGTCTGAGGGTGGTAATCCCGTGACAAAATCAAGAGAGATATGCAACCATGGGCGATGAGGGATAAGGAGCGGTCTGAGAAGGCCCTCTTGGGGTCGATTCGTGGCCTTATTCCTAGGACAAGTATCACATCAAGATATGAAACCTTTAACATCCTCCTCCAGAAACGTTGCTCAATGAGAGAAAGAGTGCGGGCTACGCCCAGGTGGCATGCCAACTTGGAGCTGTRGGCCCAGTCTAATACAGTGGAACGGAGAGGGCTTGTGATGAAGAGTCGGTTGGGGGGAGCATTACTTGGATCTGGCTCATGTTCAAGCGCATGTAGAACCAGGTTTTCTATTTCTAGACAAGTATCGGCCACCAGACAATGTGGGGAAAGGATGGTTTCTTGAGCGGGGGGATCCACAGGGGGGGAGAGAACTGTCTAGAAAGGGTGTCCGGCTTGGTGTTCTTAGAACCCGGGTGGTAAGACAATGTAAAGTTAAACCGGGAAAAGAACAAGGACCATCGTGCCTGACAAGGTTTAAGTCGCTTGGCTCACCTTAAATACTTAAATAATACTTTTTTTTAAAATAAGTTTCTATGGGCCAAGAATGGATGTTCTGCCCCCTCCAGCCAGTGTCTCCATTCCTCAAGCACAAGCTTGATGGCCAATAGCTCACGGTCTCCGATACCATAATTGCATTCAGACGGAGAAAGTCGGCGAGAAAGGAAGGAACGGGGTGAAGTTTATTATTCTTGGAGGACCTTTGGGGAAGAACAGCTCCAACACCTGTTTCCGATGTGTCCATTTCGACCACAAACAGGAGGGACGGGTCAGGGAAGGTGAGGATAGGGGCAGAGGTGAATCAACCATTAAGTTCGTAAAAGCCTTGTCTGCCAGCGAATTTCATTGAAACTGTGATTTTGTGGATGTGAAAGCAGTAAGAGGTGCTGCAATAGAGCTATAGTTCCTAATGAAACGTCTGTAATAGTTGGCAAACCCAAAAAACATTGAAGTTCCCGCCTTGACCTCGCCTAACCCTAACCCTAACCCAAGGGGCTTATGTTGTGGCCTGTCGTGACAGTATGACCTAGCATGCAGGAAGTATGACTTAATGTGTGTTTTTTCTATGTCCAAAGGTCTTTTCATCTTCGTGTTTCACTGTGCGGTAAAGCAAAGTGTCCGGAGACAATGGCGGATCTACCTCTGCTGTGGCAAGTTCCGAATAGACGAAAACTCAGGTATAATTTCTGACATTTACTTGCAAACAGGTTGCATCACACTTCTTATCCTTAACCTTAACCCCCCTACCCCTCAATGCACCAGGAGATTATCATAAATTTTTTATTCATCATATGGAGCTATAAATCCTGTCTTGCTTATGTGTGCAGATTGGAGCCGGGTAGCTGAAAACAAGAAGAAGACTTCAGTCGCGACAACCCACCTGTCTGTGTCCTCGAATTCAATTCCTTCAAGAACCTCATCAATGAGCGGTGACAGCTTAGAAGTACCATCGACCTTCAGAGGTGAGTTACATGTGTATACTGTTTGATAAGTTGAGCTTTTCATTAACCGGATATTTATTTAGGTTTCATTCCTGTAAAGAATCTCTGGTGAGGGAACTGCCACTGATAAAGGTGGAATTTTTTAGGACGTTTTCAGGACAGAGCAGTTTTTGCTTTGTTGCAGTTTCTGAGTAACATGACAAACCTGTGCTATTTTGTCTCATTAACTTCAAGAGAGAGATAAAAGTCAACCTGGTGAGAAAAAAAGGTGTTTATAGCTGCTACAGTATAAGTGATGACAGGAATGAACTAATTTCAAAGATGATTCATGGAATTAAATGTAATAATCAGGTATGAATTATGACTTGATGTTCTTTAAAGGTCTCGTATTTAACAAGCCCAGGATGTTCGAAAGCAAACGTAAAAGCAGCGGCTTTTAAGTTAATACTGCTAAGATACGCCAAGCAATAACCTTGGAAACAAGAGTAAAAATAATTCCTATACAACCTCTGGAGTTTTACTCGATTAGTTTTTATTGCTCTAATTTTATTTATTATATTCATTTGATTCACAATAACTATATTTAATATTTATATATTATAACAGTTTTAATAAAAAAATATACAGTACATTACTCACAATTAGTTAGGGATATTGTTATTTACATGACTGCTTTTGCTATTTGCTCAGAATTTTAATGAAATAAATAAAAGTTTTATTTAACATTACTAATAATGTATGAGAAGAAAGACCATTTTCATTAGTTTAATATTTATTACCCCAAAAATTTAGACAATAACAAGGATAGCCCCAAATAAAAAAAAATTTACAATAGCGGGTGTTTCCACCATTTGCCACAATGACAGATTGACAGCGGCGTCTCGCGCTCCTCACTAGCATCACGATGTTGTTCTGAAGCGATTTGTTCCACTCTTCCACAAGTGCTACACTCAGTTCTGCCAGGTCACATGGGGGTGGGGTACGATCATCCAGTCTCTGCTTCAATAAATTATTATTTAAAATTAAATAAATTAATAATCTTCCACTGTAGAGTTAACAACTTTCCTCCATCAGTATAACAGTAAGTTTGGCGGATTGCACAGGTTTTCTTTATGTTTCGGAATATTTTTTTTAAAAATTGTCTATTTCCACATTTCAGGCTCACCGGAGGACTCCAGCGGGTTCGGGTCACTAGAGGAGTCCAACAACCTCTTAAACGGTAGCGTGCATCGCCGCTCCATGCGCTGACGTGAGTGACGTGTGCTCAGGGGATTCCCACGCAATCTGTGAACACAGTCACCTTTTTTGCACTACAGGGACGAATTGTGAATTCATGAATGACTCTGGGATCCTGGGAAATTTTTTCTAGTTTTGTTCCTTAATCTTAGGAGAGCTTGTGGATGGGCTGCGACCCTGAGCAAGATGAAACGGTTAATGAAGGATTGATAAATTTGAAACAGAGAAACGGTAGTCTATCTAAAGCTGAGACGCAGTTTGTATGTGTCCCACAGAGGGGGACAACAATAGGGGATGGAGACAGATTTACAATTAAGCAAATATATTACTCCAATGAACTTCAGTTTATGTCAAAAATGTAATGTTTTGTTTGTTTGTTTGTTTGTTTGTTCATTTTTTGCCAGAGGCACTGGTTTCAGAAGGAACTGAGTCTTGAGATAAACAAAAACTGAGCAAAAAATACTTGAAAAAAATTTACTATATAAGAAAACTCCTCTGTATATAAAGAAAGTGGACATAAAAACAGTATTATACACGACCTATTCATAAAGCTTCATATTTCACCTACTGATATTATTTAATGCTTTTATATAATTTTAAAATTGATGAATGTACAAAGACACTGTAGAGGTCTATATTTATAGAAACAAAGGGATGTCTGTAAACCACGTTTTGTTCTATAAAATGATTATTTAATCACTTTCACACTTTATGGAGGTATGTCTATAAAAAAAAGGAAAGGTTTCCTTATCGATATTTGTATTCGCACACATGACATCGAGCGTTCCCCGGATGTCCTCCGTTCCCGGACCGAGATAAAGGATTCATAAAAGATGAAGGAAAGTCATTTAGAGGACTCGGGTTTCCACAGCACTCACGTTTATCTGATTCTCTTCTTATCATGGGGTAGCGCTGCACTTTAAAATGCTATGATTACTCGTGTTAAACATAATTTATTGAACAAAATGGAAGAAAGTCTGTACGTTTTGGTCCTGAATTTCCCATTCTTCTAGAAAATGTAAAAAAAAATTTTTTTACAGAACTGCACTTTTATTTCTGGGAGAAATGATAAACGATGTGGTTCTTAAACTTGCCTGTTCTTAAAGGTTATTTTTGACTTTATAAAAAGTTTAATATGACATTTTAGGTCACTTTATAGTCGTTACAATGAACTTATTCACTACCTTGATTTCTTACTCTATGCTTTTTCTTTTTTTTTTTACTTCAAACTGTAAAGCCTTTTGAGCTGCATTGTAAATGTATTACAGGTGCTACATAATGTATCTACTACTACTTATTATTATTATTATTTTTATTATTATTATTATTATTATTATTTACCCTATGTTGTTTATGAAGATATATACAAATAAATAAAGCAAGGTGGGAAAAGTAGTTTTTGTCTGCTATTTGTCATTCTTGTTGCTGGTCTGCTTTTATCTTCTGCATAATTTAATATACTTTATGTTGATTAATGACATTTTCAAAATGTTTTATTTAAAATATTTTTTTTTTAATTAACTATTATTAATGTCTAACTTCAACAGAAAATAAACGTTGAGTTCCATTTTTAAAACATTTTCACTAATATTATAATCACTTTGATGAACAAGGACCATGTTGCGTGAAGTACATTAATGATCAACATAGAGAAAAATGAACTCCTCTATTATTTGACTCTGTTAATTAGACTGACATTGGAGACTCTCTTAATGTGAAATGTCTTTTATTGTCACAAGCTTATTCTGACATAAACTAATCAGCGTGATCGACAGGACTGTTGTGTGAAGGAACCATCCGCATCAGGTTTCAGGTGCTGCTAGAGGTTTCAGGTGTAGATGCTCCAGTAGATGATGTTAAAGGTGAGGTAGGCGAGAGGAAACAGCACCCTGGAGTACGAGTCGATCATGTAGCTGTTGCCCATGAGCAGGTGGAGGTGATGACTCAGAGGGGATGATTTTCGCAGACGTGTTCCCAGAGCAGGAGGAGCTTCAGGTACGCTGGATTTCTGCGAGGACGCGGGAGGATCCACGCCGAGGTCCGTCAGCTGAGGGAAGGTGTTGAGCTCCATGTCAGCGTCATGGAAACAGCCGTCGAAGGCCATGGCCTGGGAAGTCTCGAATTTGGAGAGCTACAGTACACACAGCATGGGAGCAAAAATTCTTCAGGGTGTGACGTTCACACCTGTTTAAAGCTGACATTCACATGTCTACCAGCAGAGGGCGACATTCAACAGTATTTCAATTTTTGGTTTTTGAAACTCAAATTGTAAAAAAAAATTTACAGTTAAAAACAGATTAAGCTAAAATGTAAATACATCTGATCGTATACAGTCACAAAGCCCCGCCCACTCATTGTATCAGCTTCTTAGTGAAGCCGAATCTTGTGCAAAGCCACACCTACTGATTGATTTAACTTGGAAACAAATGGGATTATAAAGCCACACCCACCTGTTCTGTTAACTCAGAAATACATCGGGGAGATTAAAGCAAAGTGTCATGTCAAGTCTAAAGAACATTATTATAAAGCTGAAACATTAAACTTCTAATGGCTGTAAGAGGAGATCTCCACCTTCCCCTTCTTCAACTTCCTCATCTCCTCCACGGTGGTGAAGTAGTTCACAGCAGCGTACTCAATCACCGACAGGAAGACGAACAGGAAGCTGGCCCACAGGTAGACGTCTACTGCTTTTACATAGGACACCTGGGGCATGGACGCCGACACGCCTGTGATGATGGTGGACATGGTCAACACGGTGGTGATTCCTGGATCAGAGCACAAAAAACGAAAAAAAATTTTTTTTTAAAAAGGTCCAGTTCTATAAAATTCTTCATAGACGATGATCAAGAGAATTATTAATAAATGACGACAGCAAAAAACGAATGAAATTCCTAAGCATTAGCAACTCATTTATGTCTGTAAGTGGAAAAAAGCACCTCCAGGTCTAGGGTTCGACCCTGAACACAGGATGAAGCGGTATAGATGATGATGATGAGTGAGTGATTGGGTGAATATCTCAAATGTCCGTTGTATTGACAAGAATAAATACATTCACATGCATCTGTTGTTTCTGCTTTGTAGGTGCATGGTTAGTGTTCAACAAAATGCACTGTGTGTGTGTGTGTGTGTGGTACCAAGTGAGACGCGCGCAGGCACAGCTCGTCTGTCGATCCAAAAGGACACCCAGGAGAGCACGACCATTAACATCGTGGGGAAGTAGGTCTGCAGCATGAAGAAGAAAATGTGTCTCCTGAGGATGAAGTTGATGTAGAGTCTGTTGTACCAACCTGCGCGGAAACGGGGACAAAGCCAACCGATACTCAACACTTTTGTCACAGGACATATGAGCAATCCCGAAAGGAAGATACAGTGAGGGAAAAGCAAGAACACAGGCGTTACCGGTACTGCTGTAGAAGGCCAGGCCGCTGGAGGGGTTAAACTCTTCTATAAAGAACTGCGAGAGAACGATCTCATCGGTTCTTAGCGAGTCGTTCCCGTTCTTCCAGTACAGCATGAGATCGTTTTCATTATAGGCATCTGTGTGATAAAGAAATCAAGATTTTTCAAGATTCAAAGGACTTTATGAATCGGTGAGGGACGTCACTTTCCCTCGTTGCAGCTGTTCGGAAAAGTACAAGAGGAAGGAACCACATCAACGCCGGTACAGTTTTCTGTATTATTCTATCATTTATAATTAAACATTATACATTATGTTATGTATTATTTCTGTATTGTACTTTTTTGGGGTCAGGTTTAGTACAGTCTAATTGTGCTAAAAAAAAAAATAATTGGAAATTTGAAATCGATCCTCCAGGATGGTTCCTCACATTGTTAGGTGAAAAATAGAGAAGGTAAAAGTAGAGGGAGAGTCATGTGACAGACACGCCTCCTCCAGTCCCTCATGACCCTGAAAGCGCGTGTTAAGTCTGCGTGTGTGAGCTGTTCTTCCTCCTGCGAGACAGATTGTGTTTTCCATTTTTGGAACACATGGCTTCTTTCACTCCTTTTTTTTTACACCACACTGTACATCCTCTGTGTACATCGTTATCTCCAACTGTGTGCCCTTTAAATGAAGCTCCACTGCCGGTTCTGGTCACGAGGTTCTGTTCGTCCCGCGCTCGGCCATCCTCAGCGTGATGGAGGTTTTGAAGTAAACAGGTATGTGATGTACATTTTCCGAATATCTATTTAGCTTTTCAGATACATCCACCAGGTCTTACATGTTTACTGCATCACTCCAGGATTGTACACTTGGCTACGTCCATGAGAGCTGCTTCAATGGTCGCATATTTTGCTATACAAACAAGTAAACCTCAGACACCCCCACAGTCTGTCTGCAGCTGAACCAGCACTCATACAATGCATTTTACATCCCTCAAACTTCCTTTATTCCACTCCTCCTTCAAACACAGCATTTCAGTGTCTATGTAAATGAGCACCTGCTGAGCCACGCCCCTTCTAGGGAACAGCACAGCTGAGCAATAACCTGGGGGAGGGGCTCATCTTATAATGAGGTCACGATATGGGGAAATTTTTTAATTGGCTTGTTTAAGCCACGGGGATGCATGGGAAAAGGACAGAAAGCAGGGACTGTTATGTTCATGATTGTTTGTTTGTTTGTTTGTTTGTTTGTTTGTTTGTTTGTTTGTTTGTACACAGACTGTCTGAACATGCACGAGAGCTTAATAGGTCCACTTTACATCTTGTCTGTCTCATCTTAACATTGTCACTGTTGTAGTTTTTAAACGAGTCGCATATTAATATATTTATTGACAAAATCCAGCGTCCGGCCTGTCGAGTGAATCTGCCGTAAACACATGTTCAGTTGTTTTCTTTTCTCCGATGAAAAGTTTATCTCTGCGGATAAAAGCGAGTTGATTCCGGAGTGGAGTTTTCTTTAAACAGCAAACGCGGTCAACACTTTATTAAGATGATCCTGTCAAACACTGGAGTGCGTGAATTATCACAATATGAGAGTAAACACTCACAGCTCTCCAGCTCCAGGGAACAGTTCTGAGTGTCCAGAGGAAAACTGCTGAAGTCCATGGAGCACTGAGCCGTCACCGTGATCCTGCAGCAGGAGACAGATTCAGCTCCTCAAATCTCACAAATGTTAGCCAACAAAACATTTCACATGGCAGGAGCAAATGCAGAACGTCATGTCGATTTATCTCTCACACAATCTAGCAAAATAATAATAATAATAATAATAATAATAATAATAATAATAATTCATTTCAACTGCAAAATGAATGCTTTAAGAGAAACTAAATGTAGTAGCCTGAGTCTGAAACTGCTATCACTAGAGTTAAGTCTTATATGAACCCTTTTGCCCATCAGATTATTCGTTATCAGGATTCTTTCTGTGCATGAGAACGTCTTCCCCCAGGCACAGGATCTCACCTGACGCTGTAAAGGACGTTGCCGTCTGGGTAAACCCTCAGCATGATGTTCTCCATAGTGGTGTCGTGAATGAACGAGCGCTTCGAGTGGACAAAGAAGACGTCAGGCACCCAGATCTTCTTCACCAGCCGGGCGTCGAACGTGCGGCTCATGTTGTTTCCCGAGGGAAAAGCCAGGCGCTCGTCTTTCCAGTAGTGCCTCAGGTACAGCGTCATGGTGAAGTCCTGGAGAACAAACAGGAACCGTACTCACACCAGCATTCAGCCGCAGATTCATGGGTGCAGATGTTTGGATACAACTCTGACGCGTTTACCATGTTGACCTCGGAGATGCTGTCTAAGCTCTCCACCTGGACGTCGATGCCCACGGGAATGGCAGAGCCTGCGGAAGAAAGACGACAAAGTGTTTCAGGCGTGGGACACGAGATCCAGAGGCGTCCAGAGAGAGCCAGGCCAGGACTAAAAAAGTGAGGAACGTAATGAAGTGTGGGACGTAATGTGCTTGAGAAAGCAGAAGCAGATGCATTGTTTCGAGGGTCGGTGTTGGAGAAGGTGCGAGGTGATGTCTGATGTTTTTACTATAAAAAGGCTACTGTGAGCTAATACAGTGTGATTCACTCAAAAGAGGCCCCAGATTTTCTGTAATAACTCTCACTATGATGAAGCAATTCTGACAGACACATTTCGACGTGGCGCTCCGTGTCCCCGAACGTGTCGGCAGGGATATCCGGGGAACAGGAAGAGTAATTTCATGTTGGATGTTTTTCTTCAAATGTTCACAGTCAGAAACACCATATTTCTCAGGAGCATCGTATTTCTTCTTCTTTTAATAGGTTCGCACCTTGAAGACAGCACGTTCACGCTCATTACTCTACACCTCCAATGGCTGTCTGATGCCTACATCATTGCTCTGACTCAGAGGCATTTTGGCTTGTTTGTAGCTCCATATACTGAGCAGCACATTACTGTATATGTTTGCTTTGTTCTACAGGATATTCAAGGCCTCTTTCAAGTGAATCACCCTGTACTACAGTATACCTTTGATATTTGAAAGTGATACTTCACCAGTCAATTTCTATAACAGTTAATCCATGACAGTTTTGTTTATTCCACAGACTATGATGATCTGAGAGTTTTTTTTTAATAAATACATTTTTTTTTTGATTGTGTAAAGCTGCTTCGTGACAATGACAGTTGAGCTCTAAACATTTAATTGAAATAAAATTCATCTTGACTTGAATTGAAGTGTAATCTAACACAAACTGGAGTTAATTCATTCCTAGTTATTTGGCTCATCATAAAGTAACTACACTTACTTAATTATTATTTCACTGAATTTGTAAGTTTTATGTAATATATTTTTCATTTAGACTTTTAATCTCTTCATTCTAATTGGTCAGAAGAAGTTAATTCATTCTCAATAACAGAAGCTCTGACAGCAGTTCGGACACAAATCAAGAGTCCATACTAATTACTAATAGTTAATACTGTACATCATCATCTCCGTAGCAACAGATCGTCCACAAGGACTTGGTTACATTCCAGGCTTTAAAGTTAACATTTATGGAAGGAGTCTCCAGCGTCAGTGCTGGAGGCAGATGTGAGAAATTATTAATTATATAAATCCAGAATGGCGCTGGTGAGGTCGAGTGCCATCACAGCTGCTCTGAACGCTCTTTCTTTGTTTGCATTCTGAGTTAACTTTCAGTCATATTAAACGGACAAACTCTTTACCACTGATCACACAAGGTACAGTATGACGAGATATTCTTATTTCTATTCGTCTACAATTTACTTACAGTGTGACGGTTTTAGACCCGGATCCAAGCTGGCCATAAGCATTTTACTGCATATCTTACTCTGTATGGCTGTGATTGTGACATTTTAAAAGTTTTACTTTAATGAACACCTTCTGACCAATCAGAATTCAGAAATTAGCAGCAATGTGGTGTAAAAGGAGAATAATATTGGGCCTAATACAAAACCTTGTGGGACACCTTGTTGCAAATTTGGATTAGAATATTTGAAATGTAAGAACAATCTAAACAATCTAAAGCTTAACCAAAACAAACTAACCCTAACCCTAACCCTAACCCTAAGTCAGAACAATAAGAAATCTACAAATCATGTTTCTTACTGATGAGATTTAAAATTTTGTCCTTACTTAAGGAATTCAAGTCCAAATAGAGCCAGATTTATTTTTATAGTTGATGCAGTAACTATTCAGCCCTGACTTTAGACACATCGCTTCCCACAAATTCTTTTCCTTTTACACATTTAAGACGTCTTTTTTACAGGTTCGCGTTTACAGTCCTAATTGCTCACACATGTCTAGACACTGATTGTACAGTGTAGTGGTCCACCGAGCAGACGTGAGGCAGCCGTGCATCTGGTACCGCTTAAAGACGGAGACCGTTTGGGGTTTGGGGTTGCGGTGACCATGGGAAGTGTGTATTTGTGGAGAAGGCATGTCACGTTGAGAACGAGTAAAGCTTTCTAAGGGGTTTTAACGAGTGTTAAAGACAGACAGATTTGTTTATAATAAGAGGGTGTGATGATACGAGGAGCTGGAGCTGCTGGTGAAGTGTCGGATGAACACGAGCCCAGGATATCAGATTTACACAGAAGGACTGTGTGTGATGTGTGATGTGTGATGCGGCTGCTTCAGGGAAAAATCCTTCAGCTAACCAGACATAGTGAAAAAGCATAGTGTGAGTTATTGTTTTTTTTATTATTGTTGTTGTTGTTATTATTACTATTATTTATTTATTTATTTATTTTTACTCTTTTGAAGATTTCGTGTCTTATTCTCCTGCATGTAAAATGTTAAATGACTTTGTTAGAGAGATAAATCGCTGGAAAGATGTAGACAAATACAACAGAAGACAGAAAGAAAGGAACGCTCCACTGGCTGCAAAAAATATCAGCAGGAAAGGAGAAGAAGATGGTTTGAGAGACGAGACTTAGGAAACTGTGCTGTAAGTCTATTACACTGTAGGTCATTGTGATCTGAGACGCGTCGCTCTTACACGGTGAAGAGCCTCAGGAAGGTGAAGATGTTCTTAATGTCGACGTTTTATTTGTATTTAATATTAAAAATTATCTCCTGTATTAGAAAATAAAGCAAATCTCTTTTGAAATAAAATAGTTTTTAAGTATTATGTTTTGTTTTGCTTTTAAAATAACCAAACTTACCGTACTGCCCGTTTTAAAGAGAATATAAAGAATTTACAAAATGTATGGTGCTGGGATTCACGACAACATGAATTCACTTTAATATGATAAATAACGAATAATTTGCTTTTTAATCCCTTTCAGTCCTGTCCTTTGGTTCAGGTTTTGTCTTTTCTTTTCTTACGCCTAATGTCCAGAAAGAAATAAAACAATAACACAGGACTTGGAATTATGTATAACTTTGGCAGACCTCTTTATCTGGAACGACTTACGTTTTTGCCTCATTATACATTGAGAGTTAACAGTTGAGAGTTAAGGGCCTCGCTCAAGGGCCCAACAGGAGCAATTTTAAGTCATGGGGTTGGAACCTGGGACCCTCTGAACCACAGTCCAAAGCCTTAAGCACTGAGCTGCTCCTGACCCGGCGTAACATCCTAAAGTCTGATAAACTGCTCACGGGGCATCGCAATCTGTCACGCTTATCATTTTTTAATTTATTAGTGAACACAGTAACATTTTTATCAGTTTGTAGTTGTGCAAAAAAAACAACATACATTATAGCAACTATACACTTTAAAGCAATTTCCTGTCCAGAGCCGTTCTTTCTATTCTTTCTCTTGAAAGTTAATTAAAAAAATAAAAAACTGTAGACTTCTTTCATAAAAACTCAATAAATCTCTCCTTACAGGAAACTTCACCACATCAAGAACTTTTACTGAACCTTCTGACCAATCAGATTTGTCTGATTAAAATGTCTGATTTTTAATAAGAAACACATGTTCTCTGCTTCTTTAAATATTCTCGAGTTCTTCATTTTTCCCATATAGAATATATAGAATATTTCATTTTTAAGAATTTGTCAGGATGATGCCTGCGCTCGCCCGAGCTGAGGTTATTAATTAGTTTGGTTATAAACAGGCACGACTTTAGTTACGTTTCTGTCTCGCATCTGTTTTGATCTGTTTTTGTTAACATACCTTTGCTCTCCATGCTTCGTGTCATTGTTTGGGCCTCCTTAGGTCATAGTTTCATGTTTAGTTTGTTTCTGTTTTCTTTACATTATTAAAAGTCTTAACCTCCGCAGTTACGCCTCGCCTGCACTCCTCCGACCGCGACAGAATATCAGTTCCGTCTTGTTCTTCTGATCTGCTGCAAATCACGTCTCTACTCGTTTTACTTTCTTTCCAACAAAATCAAATGTGTCTCTCTCTCTCTCTCTCTCTCTCTCTCTCTCTCTCTCTCGATCTCTCGATCTCTCTGTGCTATATTGTTTTTTTTTTTTTTTAAATCCTTTGACCATAATCCAGATTAACACTCCTGAACAGAGATCTGGGCCTCAGGTGGCTGCTGCCTGATTTGCGCGGCACAGGATCTGGGTCAGCTCCACATTTAGGACACTGGAGTTCACGTAACGTTTGTGTATTGATCACGTCAGCGCGGTTCTTTTGAAAGACAAAGCGTAATGATGGAACGCACAGTGAACCAGTGAAACATGGAGCGTCTCCTGTCGTGGGTTCTGACCTCCGAATCCCGGCCGCATGGCGAAGTCGTGTTCCTCGATCCTCAGCAGCTGCTCGGTTTTGATCAGGAGAGATTTGGTGCTGTCCTGCTTTTTTAGCTTGTAGTCGATTCGTCTAGGGGTGTGTGTGTGTGTGTGTGTGTGTGTGAGAGAGAGAGAGAGAGAGAGACAAAGAGATTAAAAGTGTAATCTCTGTAAACATGAGCTGGAATTATTCCTACTGTAATTAATTGGCACATAGTAAAATAAATGATTACATGTAATTATCAATTTTTGATCAAAATGTTCTATTTCTTATACAAAGCATGTTCAGGTCAAACTGGGACTTGATGGAATTTCTGCTGACTGAAGGCGTATTGGTGCTTAACATTTACAGAAGTCCTCAAGCACAGCACGGTGATGAGACTCTTATCAGACTTTCCATGTTTTGTATTCCACTTTGAAGGAGTTACACGTGAAGCAGGCGGTGAGGTCACGGCACGTGATGGTATCCAAGCTCTAGTGAAACGCTGGGATAAGTCCCGGTTTGACTTGAACACCCCTCAGATTTTTCATTTGGACCTCTCTAACTGATAATGTACAGCACTCGTAAATTCTGCATTCTGATTGGTGTTTCTATAAGAGCAGCTCTGACAGTCGTGCAGGTTTACTGTATATCAATGGAAATTATTATTACCGTAGCATCAGATTGTTCATGTGGATTTGTTTAAATTCCAAGGTTCAGAAAATGCAGCTGAGTTTTAAAGTTTTCTGACAGGAGACATCGATATCTCTACCGTGTGTGGAAGGAGTCTCCAGTCGCAGCGCTTTGTTCCAGTTACAGTTA
>QMIH01000254.1:518220-554190 GCA_003987875.1 Clarias batrachus | reverse complement strand
ACACACACACACACACACACACACACACACACACACACACACACACACACACACACACACACCCTATCTGCTGTAACACTTCATGTGTGTGATCAGATCCCATTGTGCCGCTTATGAAATCTGATAATACGGGGTGGATCACAAGCTACTCTCAGCCTGAACGCTGTGTCAGCATTCTCATGAACTGAGAGGAGAACTGAACACCTGTTTACTTCAAACTAATGTGAACCCATTTTGAAATAAAAAAGTACTTAAGTTAGCACTTCAATTGAATAAAACAGCATTGTGTGTGTGTGTGTGTGTGTGTGTGTGTGTGATGGATGTTGCACTTTCCTACCTGCTGCTGTAATCATAATTTTGTGCTCATAGACGGATTCTAATCCACAGTTCCGTGTTAATGTGTTAGTTATTTCAGGAATTAAGAAATAAATTGTCTGTAGGAGTAACAGATCTAATAAATAATGTAATCCAACATCAGTGCAAATAAAATAACGTAAATAAAACTGTTGTAATGATAATAAACAAATTAGTCTGTAAGTGCAGAAGAACTGCCGCAAGTCAACAACTTTGTAAAAGAACTATAAATAAATATAAAATGTATAAATAGCTAATGCAGCAAAACAAAAGAAAAGAAAAGAAGAAAGAGTAAATCAAATCAAATAAATGAACTAAATCAATGCCACATCTTCTAAGAAAAGCGGCACCTTTGGGCTGATACAGTAGGTGGCGTCTCTTTGACGCTCGGCCCCTAATTATGGCCCATAAAGTTCTTTCATGAATCTGTGTTGATTTTATGGAACCTAATCCTCCATGGCATGGCTCTCTATGACTGTTTCTTACATACAGTGAATATTTGGATGGTGGAGATTTATACCTGCTGTTATTATAAACACTTTCATGTCCCCGTCCCAGGATTCTCATTCACAAGCTGTAATTACAACACAAAGGAAAAAGTTTCAAAGATTCAAGTTGGCTCAAAAAAACACCAGCCACGACATCAAAACCTGCACGCACTGTGTGCTGCGCCATCAAGCCGACTGGACTCATCTCCCGGTGGTGCCTGGACCCCTAATTATAGACCAAAAGGATCTTTTATAAATCTTTGGTGGTGTTGTTTTTTTTTTTTTACATTTTTTTATGGAACCAAAATAGGCTTTCCTATAAGGCATTATTTTCCTTTTTTTTTTTTTTTTTCTTCCTGAACACAAAATGTCATCACGATGAATAGTCAGGGTTTAGATTTCAGGATTTTCTTCTCCATGCGCTTCAGAGTTTTTGTTATTTAATCTGTCGCACTGAAGGGAGTGTAACCAAACCCAACCCACATGAGGAGGAGACGTGTGAACCGTGCCACTGCTCTCCTAATGCCGTTGCCCTGCTGATATTTTAGGGGTGTGTTTGGGAGAGAAACCTGTCCATCTTGTTGCAGCTGAATTCCACATCGCTTTCAACAAACGGCAGCTGGAGTCTCGCTCACACCCATACACACACACGTGAGTTGTCTTTGTTTAACTTTGTTTAATGCTATGGATTAAAAAAAGTTAAAACCTCACTAATGACATAATTCTGGTAAAATCATGCTGAAGTGCGTTACACTGATGATGAGTAACTCCAGACTGACCGTTAGACGTTGGGGTTGTTATTAACTTTATTTGGAGAATCTGTTTCAATAAGAAATATTTTAAACATGAACCCTTAGAGAACCTTAAACCTTAAACACTTGGTTTCCTCGAATGCAGCAAGATCCAGCAGGTTTAAGTTGCATCATGCAGTTCTATGGCATTGTGCAATGTTTTAAAGATATTTCTCCCTGATAAAGAATCGCTCTGCTGTAAGGATTAACGGGTTCAAAGAGAAACACCTAAAGAAGAACTACAGCTTCTATATTAAATATTTATTTAAGCCTGTACCAAAATTGTAATGTTGAACTCCTGGAAGGTTTGAAGAAGAGACCCTTAAGCATTATTTGCAGTTTGGAAGATTTACTTAGTTTTTCTTCGCCATGTGTATTGTATAATAAAAGGTTCTCAACTTCCTGTGGAGGTTTTACTCTGAACCATAAGAGGTTGTAAGTATTAAGGAGAAAATGATGAGTCCTAATTTGGAGCTTGGACTACAGACACACCCAGTTGCACAGTTACTGGTGGAGTTAAAATTAATATGTTATATAAAACCTCATTTAAAAAATCAGCTCAAATCAGGAAGTCGGTATCTGATCAAAAACTATTTTTGCCTCAAAGTGTTACTAAATCCAGTCTCATCCCAGATCCGATAAGGATCCGACTCATGCCCATGCGGCGGCAAAGGAAATGATTAGGGAAACATCTGTATATTTTTCTTTTTTTTTTCCACTGCACTGTGCAAATTACTGTCATTCCTGAGCGTTGACTGTGTGGCAGCGAGAGGCAAAAAAAATCTTACATTTTAAAGGAAAAAAAAAAAACAATGCAGAACGCCAATACAGGTGGAAAAAAAGCAACAACAGTCAGCAACATCATTGCTCTGGATTCGTCCAAAGTCTTTTTTGCTCCGATAACAATCAGTTACCAGATGTTTTCCAGATGTTTGTGCCGAAGACACATTGATGCTGTCCGTGTATTTTATTCCTGCTGTGACAAAGACAGAGTTATTTTAGTCAGGGATAATGATGTTATTAAAAACAATGGAATCAAAACACACAGTCGTTAATGACACACAGAGTTCATTAACAAATACCAAAGTGACGGATCAGCATGTAAGAGTTCAAAACTAAATACATTAAATTAAACTAAACAGAATGTGAGCTACAGGCTGCTGATGGGGATGAAGTAACTGGTACAGAGAGTCCAATAAAAATAAACAACAGAGGTAATCAATAATGTTTGCTTCTTCAGAAATTCAACAAGTTTAATAAATTTAGTTCTGTAACTTTCTGATCTCTTTTTTTCTGTTGAGCTTCTTTATGATCTCAGCGTTCATTGTCTTAGAATGAAACGTCCTGACACTTTTGAATAGAAAATCCTCCCTTGTTCTTTAGTTGTCCCTCTAAGGAGTGTTTAAAGCTGCTAGGTGGAAAAATAAAAGAGTGATTTTCTACAAAAAAAGGGTTCAGAAGAGAAGTGATTTCCAAGGAACCCACTGAAGAACTGTTTCAAGAGCTACAGCTGCCAGGGTCTAGGTATTAAAAAGAAAATACTGTCATTACATTTAATGTAAAGATAGTGAACTATTTTATTATTATTATTATTATACAGTAATAATACAGTGATAATAATTTAGGTACTAAAAAAATACTGCAATTAAGTTAAATGTAAACAGCTACAGCGCCCTTCCTGATGCCATCCATTTAATCCAGGTTTGGGACTGGAACTGCATCCAGCGGCTGGGGTTTGGGCGGGAATCGAACCCATGCCTTACACATGGCAGGCGAGAAACCTACCACTGAGCCACCAGTGCATAATTCAATCAAGCCTGAGATTTAATTAAATGTAAAGAATTTCATTTTAATAAGATTTTACTGATCACAAGGTTCCAGTATAATGAGACAAAATGATAAGGGTTTCTGCCAAATGCGGTAAATATTCATAAATAAATGAATGTATGAACCACATTAAAGCCCCCAATGTACTTATTACAACATCTACACCCTTCGAGATGAAACTGGATCACTCTGTCCTCTCAGCTCACTGAAAGGTTCTTATACAAATTATATACAAAACAAAACAAAGCAATCTTAAGTACTGAAAATGAGATTTAAAAAAATATTAGAAATTAAGAATATATGTGCATAACCCTATAGAGTATTTGTAGAATCATTGTGTAGGTGGATGATGTAACAGCCATGTCCGCATGCTTCTGCCACAGAGAGCGATGAGAAGAACAGCGGCACATGTCTGGACCTGCGTACTCTGCGTGCTTTTCACATATTTTCTTAAGAAGACGGACGGAAGACCTGAAGGTATGAATGCAAAAAAAAAAAAAACAACAAAAAGGGGAGTTCTGTAACCAGCGGAAAGAGTTTGATTAAAGCAAATCACGGAACTGTGGGAAGATGTTCCTGTACAGAATCTCAAAAATGATCTGTTTATGATGATGATGATGATGATGATGATGATGATAAACATCAGTAAATATGGGTTTGTCCTGATTCTCATGGAAGTCCTACAGCTACATGCAAACAAGCCCCGCCCATAATCGTTTACATGTTGTATACATACAGTATGACCCCCCCCTCCCCCAATCCCTAATTTACATTTACTGTATACACAGATCAGATATACTGTAACATCAACACCTGAGTAATATTGTCATGTTATAATGCATCATAATATCAGGTTATAGTGGCACCTGTGGGGATCGGGTATTACTGTACCCATTACCAAATGCCATATCGTATATTGAATTATGTTCAATTTGCAAAGCGTTATTTACAGTTGTTGTTTTTTTTCCCCACCCACCACTGTCTAATTTATTACTCTTTTCCTTTTCTTCCGAAAAACAATCTTAACCAAGACTTGAGCA
This sequence comes from Clarias batrachus, assembly GCA_003987875.1. Lineage (NCBI taxonomy): Eukaryota > Metazoa > Chordata > Actinopteri > Siluriformes > Clariidae > Clarias > Clarias batrachus. The sequence goes on along the minus strand of QMIH01000254.1, from coordinate 549,690 downwards.
ATTTCCCTTTGGGATTAATAAAGTTCTTTGAATCTTAAATCATGAATCTGAACAGCGAGTGAACAGACAGTTCGTAAGGTTGATGAAATGTGCAAGCTGTTATTTTGGCACAAATACACTTCAAATCTGGTAGGTTTAGATCATCTAAACAAATAAGAGTTTTTTTTTTTTTTTTGGGTAGATTGTATTTGGATTTAAATTATTTTCTTGCCGTCTTATGTAGGTTGTTTATGAAGGTGTACAAATATTTGCATTCCATTCAGCAACGCATGTTAGCGTTTTAATCCCAGTGACGCTCAGAATATTCATCACAGCTCTAACAGTAGAACATGATAGTAACAATAATTGAAAAATAATAATAATAAAAATAATAATAAAAAATAATGTGTTTTTTTATTATTAAAAAAAAATAATTTAAAAAAAAAAATTTTCTTTCTTTTCGTTTTGTTTCTGACTCCCAAGTCAAGAAAATGCAAGAAAATGTACAGGACCGCAGACCTGGAAACTGAGTTTTGGGGAGTTTTTCAGGTTCAGGTTTCCATGTAATTATCAGTAATCCTGAAACGAAAGACGTCTCCTGTGTAGAAGGTTAGAAAGAAGAAAGGAGCATGATTAAGAGCTTTAAAGTTAACCCTGATACATATTTTTTTTTCTTTCTTCTGCCAGAGGTTCATGTAGCCTGTCGGTACTCTGAGGACTGTCTCCTGCCCTGCAGTTTCTCCCCATCAGGCAGGGAGAAGATCCGCTGGTTCAGAGCCGCGGATGAGCCGTCACTGATCTACAGCCATCCGCCGAGCGCAGACCCGCAGGACCAGGGTTATGTGGGCAGGACGTCCATTTCTACTCAGAAGCTGTCACTCGGGAATGCGTCGCTCCTCCTGCAGGACTGCGTCGTGAGCGACAGGGGGCGCTACAAGTGTGAGGTGTCGAAGGGTGAAAAAAAACACAACGTCCATGTTACCCTTCAAGTGGAAGGTGAGTTAGTGATACCAGCCACACTTGAGTGAGTACACTTTTCATTCAATGAATGACTTTTTATCCGTTCGATCACAGAAACGCGTCCTTTATTATAAATGTACAGAAATCTCAGCAGCAACATTTTCTGACCAATCAGAAGCTAGAATTTAACAGGACCGCGCTGTTTCTTCCCCAGCCCTTATCCGCTCGGTGGATGTGGAGATCACTCGTCTGAGCGGTTACGAGGAGATCAAGTGCACCACGGACGATGTTTACCCGGCTCCTCACGTCTTCTGGTCCACCGATCCGCCCATGGAGAACCTCCAGTACACGACGAGAAAGGCGGACAACAAGGAGGGGCTGTACCACATGGAGAGCAAACTGAAGAAACTTGTTGAGCTTCACAACATCACCTACATCTGTACCATCAACTCGTCCTCTGCTGCTCAGACGTGGACCGCATCACTGAGCGAGACAGGTCTGACCGTTGTGTATCATAATTAACGCTTGTTTTCACTCACGTAGACCCGAGACACCGTGAGATTGTCCACATTAAACGATTTTTTAAAATAAATATAAAACAGCTTTGTGCAGCGTTTAAGACTGAATTAGGGTTGACAGCTGCCCGAGCGTTCACCTTGTGGAATGAGCTGGAACGCCCCAGATGTTTCGCCATGTTTCAGGCCTTACACTTTTTCTCGCCTGATATGTGATGCAAACACTGTAACCATGACAACACAACCACCCGCTGTAGCGATTACAAGCTACATCAGTGAGATCATTATATTCAATACATAGTCTACTGACCAGGAAAGAGTTTGTCTCAAAAGCAATTTTTGGTTAAATTCAAAAATACTGACACTAAGATTTCTCAGACTGGAAATAAGCACGAAGCTTCTGACTTAGAAAGAAGAAAGTTCTGTTCTGCTTTGGTTCGATTTTCCTCCATCACACCAGCACCACCAGCTGTAACTCTCTCCGGAGATGACTGACCTCCTGATGCTGATCGGTCTGGAGATAGAAATCATCTGATGCCGCTCGATGCATTACAAAAACAAACAAAAGATAAAAACCCACAGAAATGGCTGCGTTTAGGTTTTATGTTCATTTAGACTCATTTTCAGCAGCGTAATCTCTTCTTGGAAAAACGTTCCATCTTCGTGCAGCAAGAACATTTCCATTAACACTGAGGATGGAGTTCTTGTTTCCTGTTCGTGCTCACTGCAGAGGGTGTAACATATACAGTAACGGCGTTTCAGTCTCTGTGTAAAAAAACAACAACATCATCATACAGGTTTCGTATTTCGCAGCAAATAACCAAACTGCAGATTTGACACAAAGCAAGATTAGTTTAGTTTAATGGATGACTCTGTGAAACCGATTTTAATTAGAGGAACTGGTGCAATCGAAAATGGTTCAATTTTGAGGCAGAAACAGTCCATTGCTGGACTTCACTATTCATGTTCTTCATCAAGCAGCTTCTCACTTTCTCAAACAGCGCTGGATGGAGGCTTGTCACGGGGCATTTCTTCCCTGACTGGTTGATGAGTCTCCTGGGTTGTCTTTCATGTCCTGAAGGACACTTTAATATTCTTTGCTCTGTTGAGAGAAGCTTCATCATTGTCCTGACAAATCATCTCATCAACAAACCTCTTTTTTTTGTTTGTTTGTTTGTTTTTTTAAATACATTTCTAATGAAAAAATGTCCAAGGTTTTTTCAGTTCACACATTTGCACTGACAGTTCAGGTGACGATCAACACTGCAGATCATATGGACGTTGATTAGAGCGTCACCATGCAGGAGCTCCAACATCGGAGCAGATTCCTGATTCATCGCTGAGCATCACTTTCCTCCTCTTTGACCTGCTGGAACCTGCTTTTCTTCTGTTTCGGTTTGAGTCCTGGTTTAGATTTGGAGTTTCTTTATGTACGTTTTCTTTACACACTCATGGTTCATATGTTTTCTATTTTCAAGCCGCACTGCTTCGAGTTCTTTATCCTGACGTGTTTACGATCCCCTCGGCCTACAAATATGTTTTCATTTTATAACCTTCCCATTTTGTTTATACTGGCAATAGCCACAGCAGACCAGGAGGCAGAGACATCTTTTGTCCCACTTCGTCCTGGATTTCCTTCTTGAAGCGGTTTCATATTCCTTCCCATCGTTTCAACTGAAAGCTCTCTTACATGAATTAGCCAATCAGCATTCGCATGAAGGTCTGAAAGCAATCGCAATTTACAGCAATTAAATGAATTTTTTTTTTTAAACACACTGAATCAGATAAACTCCCCATATTAGACTTGTGTCTCAGCAGGAGCTCATTTACATAAACACTGAAATGGCACATTTGCTGAAGGATTCAAATACAGGGAGTCTGAGATATTAACAAGATTACTGGAGTATTTCAGCTTTTCATTCACACTCTGTGGAGTCGACGCTCTGAGGTCTGTGTTAAAGGAGTAGTGAAATGTGGGACCTTTAATGTTCAATCCTGGAGAAGACAGTTTGTGTATGTTTATATTTAATTGATTAAAAAAATAATAATAATTGAGATGCATTTCCCAAGCAAGCCCTATTTAGGCAGAAAGTTCTGGAAACCTTTAAGTTAGTCATCAGTGAAAACAAACTCAACTCCTGAAAATCTCATGAAATGCATTGATACCATGAAAATATTTTTTTAAAAAAACAGTTTGCACTATTTGAGGTTTGCTGCGCTGCTTTACACACGTCTGGTCTTTCTTTCAGTCCTGAACAACGCCACCGTCATATCAAAGCTGCACGCCTTCTCCACCTGGACTGAAGTTAACTCAGCTGAAGGGCAGGACATCACCATCCCCTGCAGAACCTCCTGGAACCTGCAGAACTTTACACTGACCTGGTTTTTCACCAACAACCAGTCCACCGTCATCTGCACATACGACAGCAGGACGCAGCAGATCCTCAACCGCTGGAACGGCACGGCGCGGCTCGAACCCCAGCGTCTGCAGCAAGGCGACGGATCCCTGAGACTGAAGGCCGTCCAGAGCCAGGAACACGCGGGAGTGTACACCTGTAACATCTCAGCACTCCAGTGGAACCACGTTGGACAAACCAGGGTCAAGATTACATCATCGAGTTCTGAAAGTACAGTAGAGCCGCAGATTATCTGAGTTCCATTTCTATCTCTAACAGAGTTCCAGAATAACAAGGGAATATCACCTGGACTAATAATAACAACAACAATAATAACATTAATAATAACAACAACAACAACAATAATAATAACAATAACAACAACAACAACAATAATAATAACAATAACAACAACAACGACAATAATAATAACAATAACAACAACAACGACAATAATAATAACAATAATAATAATAATATCTGTGAAAAGGTTTTGAAATTCACTTTTTTATATTTTAAGTTAAATCATAAATGTAAAAAAAAAAAACAGAACTTTGATTTACATAAAAGTACACAGAAAGCGACGGGTCCATTTGAAGAAGGTTCTAAAGTTTAGGATTTTGACCCACAGCGCGGCTGTACTACAGAGTACAGCTACAGTATAATAATATATTTTCTTTATCTGTCCGTCTCCATCCGCTTATTGTTTCAGAACATTAGAATATGTGACTCAACAAGTGAAAAAAGTAACAAACATCAGAAAAATTAACAGAAAAAAAAGAGTTTTTTGTGAATCATAAAGCTTTAAATCAAAAGTAATAATAGTGAGAAATTCTGAAAACTGTGTAAAGATTTTATTTTTCACTCAAGGTGTTGATGATATTAACATTTGCAACAATGTATGTTTTTATACAAGCGTTTTATTATTTTTTTTTTTACATTGTTCTCAGTTTAAAAAAAATTCTCTTCTTTTCCAAAGGCTGATCTTTCTTTTATTCTTTGTTTAGTGTTTTCTTTTCCTCCAGACGAGACTCCGCACAGCTCCAAACCCTGGTGGATTCCTCTGGTCGTCGTCATGGCTCTCGTCTTCATCATGGTGGCCGCGATAATAGCAATAGTCAAAGTCCAAAGTGAGCAAAATCTGCCTGATGTTATTAGTAAATAATTCATTTTCATGTATGAAATAATCCAGGTCAATAATTCATGCTCTGTACTTTATGAGCATGAGAATTAATGAGACTGATTGTTTCTCCAGCCAAGTGTTCGCAAAGTGAAACCATAGCAACGGCCAGGTATTCCAGGGAGGTTAAAGGTAAAAAAAAATAAGTATTCAAAAAATCAATTAACCTCAACTAGAACTTTTGTTTTGTCAGATGGAGGAAGTTTAACGATGTGTCCGTCCTTTACAGTTTCCGTAGATAAGAGTGGAGAAACAAAAGAAGGAAGTCATTTAACATGTGAGAAGTGACGAGCAGACATGAGGAGGACTGAAGCATCGTCTGTGTATCTACAGAAACCTCAGAGAGCAGAGCAAGTTCTACTGTTTATAACCACAACAATGGATTGTTAATGAGGCGGAGAATTTTCCCTCATTTTGCACAGAATTCTATTAACTACTTTAATTAATAATATAATTATATATAAAATGAAAGATTTAAGGAACTTTATTAATTAGTCCCAGAAAGAAATTGCTTATATATAATTAATTATAGTGCGAGAAGTTACACTGATGGTGTGTTTTGCTCAGGGCCAAAATTTCATATTAAAAATGTTTTTTTTTATCAGAAATGTGCTGAGTCACATGAACATTACAAGCTCTGAGAAGTTCTGAAATGACAAAGCGTCTCTAAAATATATAAACATTTATATTTATATTTATTCTTGAATATATGTTGATTTTTAAAGTAAGAAAAAAAATACTTTGTTTTTCTATTATAGTTTATTCCAAAAAAAAGTTTTTATATTTTACTAAATATTTTTTTCTAAAAGTAAAAAGGTTGTTTCTGTTTTTATAAACACAAGTTTCAAGATATATATATGATTCATATATATATGATAGATATATGATATATATATGATTCAGCCAAAATATCGATTAAATATTAAACTTTTTTATACAAAATAAATTATTGCTACACATTAGATATTGATATATTTGATAATGACATTATAATATTATTAATGTTATATTAATATAATAGACATCATGCTCTTTTCCTTTTCTGAAGTGTGCAAACTGTTTTCTTGGTTAACTCTGTATACAGTCTCTAATTACTGTATATAAAAGGATGTCATGAATACACAGGTGCAATAGCTCTACAAGTCCACAGGAGGGCGGTAAAAATAAAGGATCCCATAAAGAGAATAGATTTCCAGCACTCCTCTGATACAGATGAGTACAGTATAGTAGTTAAAGTATAGAGTTACAGTTTTTCTTTGTTTGTTTGCTTTTCTGTCAGATATCTTACAGTAATATTCGCTCACAAGCACTCAGTTTGTTGGCCCTGTGTTCAGTCAGCGGTTTTAAAAAGCTGCTTTGTGTGAACTTTTTTTTTTTTACTGTACTGAGCTTCACTGTGACCAAAGAAACAACCAGTTTACATACACAGTCACTTTGAATAGATTAGTGGTTAAGTGAAATAACAGCAAGAAGGAACCAAACCATAATCCATTAATGTGCAACACGGAAAAACAGTCAGTTTAAACCTAATCTCACACAGCTACGCGCACACACACACACACACACACACACAAACACGCACACACACACACACACACACACACTTATTTAATCATTGTTCCTGAATCATGAATCATATGTAAGTCATTAAATACAGCACATGTGTCATAAATTCCGCTCACATGACTCTCAACGCTGTGATGTGTTTCAGGTGTGACCGAAGACTCTCAGGTTATTTTTTTATTACTTTTTTTAAGGTCAGATAATGAAGAAATGCAGCTGCTCTGTTCATTTTCTAAACGACATGAAGGATAAACAGCATTAATTACTTTCATGTAAAATGCACTTGTTGTTTATGAAAAAAAAGGAGTTTCTGATCTAATAACTTTCACACTCCCATAACGTCTAAAATAAAATATTAAATAAAGACATGATGATTTTTTTATAAACAGGCATTAAACAGGAAGTTTTTTTCCCCTTACTCGACCTTCGGGAAGGAAGTTTCCTGAAACATAATGTTCTGTATCCTGTAATCATAATCTCTCACAGGAACAGAACCCTGATGGTATTTTAATTACTAACATTTTAATTGTTATATTCAATGATTTTCACTCCATCTCACAGTTCACATGCACACGCTGGCTTTGAGTTAGTTAATCTTTAATCCTGATCCTGCACATTCCAACAGTTATAGATTTCTTTTATTTGTTTAATGCACTAAAATTCACTGTATTTTCTAATTATTTTATTTTATTTTCCAAACTATAATTTCTTATTAAAACTTAAAGCATATGATTCTGCAATTATTTTTATTTTAATTTTTTTTGGCTTTAAACGTTAACATTGACTGTTACAAAGCACTGACACTGGAGACTCATTCCATAAATGTAAATAAACATCTTCCAATAAAAAAAAAATCTCCTCTGTCTTATTATGTCCTATTTGCTTACTTATGCAGAAAAACCTATTTGTTATTAAAAATTCTGTAAATTTGCATGTCCTGTAAATATCCTGTAAATAAGGTTCAGTGGTTCAGTTTAATCTCAGCTGCATCTGTATCCATGAATGTATAACAGCTCAGAAAAATCACTGTTAGGTTAAAGTTTCCTGGAAGGAGTCTCCAGTGTCAGTGTCAGTATCAGTGCTCTGTACCAGTCTGAGAGTTTACACGTTTCATAAACATGACAAGCTAAGATTATTGTCTTATTGACTTCAAGAGAAAGATTTTTTAAAAAAACAGAGACTTGTGAAGGATCGAGTGTTTACAGCTGCTACTGTATAACAAAAGTGACAACAAGAACTAGTCTGTTATGTACACGTTTCACAATATTAAATGTTACTGTGTACATAAGAGTTTACTGAGAGGTTCGACTCTCCCGTCATCACTACATGAGTAAAATTTATGCAACTCTAAAAATAAAGGGAAATAAATGTGACGTTGCACAAGGTTGTCTAAGCAACGCCACGGATCATCTGCACCGCAACCAGAGCCCGAAACTGCCGCAACAAAACATTAGCCGGTGACTTTTTTTTTTTTTCCAGGCAGAGTACAATGCAAAAAAAGGTAAAAAATTACTCAACAGCTCAAAAGTTTGTACACCCCTCTCTAACTCCACGCTCGTTCCTGATGTTTATTTCTCTCTACACTGTAAATCAACACTGAAGGCGTTTCTATAAAACACACAATCATCTCCTCTGAACAGTTGATATTGAGATGTGTATCTGCTCCTTCTGCTCTGTGAAGCTTCATAACGCCTCTAATCTGAGGTGCTGCTTGAGGTTAATTGGTGATTTCTGAGGCTGGTGACTCTAAATGAACTTCTCCTCTGCAGCAGAGCTCAGGTTTGGTCTTGTTTTTCTGGGAAGGTCTTCATGAGAGACAGTTTCATCATGGAGCTCGATGGGGTTTACAAACACACTCCACACACAACACTGTTCCTGTGAGAAACTGATCCAGAACAGCCGACCTTCGTGTCTTAAAATAACACCTGTTGTTGTTGATGTTACATAATTACCGAATTCCATGTGTGTTATTTAATACTTTTGAAATCTCCAGTATTGTTCTAGAATGTAGGAAATAAATCGAAGAACAAAATCAATGAAATCTGCAAGTGGTCCCAGACTCTTGAGCGTTAGTGTGTCTCTAATTACAATTTAGTGCAGTGAGTGATCAGGGCTACACGTATTCAGCACCACGTTAAATTCAGTGTTATGCTCGTGATCTATCGTGCTGTAAGTCCCGGCCTTAAAGGACAATGCAGAGAAACCAGTTTAACACCTTGGTACTTTTGATTATCAAACCAAAAAAGAAAAGCAACTATTCTGGATCTCACGCTGTTAGAGGAAACAGCAGTTCGGTCGACAGGATGAAGCAGAAGATTTGGACTTTGGTGCTGCTTTGGTTAATAACACTGACCACCGGAGAAGGTAGACTTTATTGTTATTATTGTTATTATTATTATTATTATTATCTTTATTCACATATGGAGAAACAGCACAGCTGTAACACATGCTGCTTTGACAGAGTGAATAAATTTTCATTAAAAGATGTAAACATGGAAGGTATAGAACTTGTAATTTACCTGCTCGTGTCTGCTACATCACCCCCTTTAAGACTCCTCATTATTAGACTGACGATTCATTTACCTCCTTTGTTCACGCAGACGTCACAGTGACCTGCCTCTTCTCCAGGGACTGTCTGCTTCCCTGCACGTCCACTTATCACCACTTCATCCAGTGGTCCAAATCTGGTAAAGCAGTCCATACTTTGGGCAGTGATGAAGGTCACCTGGAAAACCAGGATGCAGCGTTCAAAGGCCGGACGTCCCTGTTTACGGATCAGATCTCTCAGGGAAACGTCTCGCTGCTGATTAGAGGGGTCAGGGTGGAGGACGAGGGGATTTACACCTGCAACACCTCGTCTGCTTCGGAGGACCTGGAACACATCGTGCGGCTGAATGTGAAGGGTGAGTCTCGGAGCGAGCAGTTATAGACATGCAGAGCAGAAATGTTTTTACACAGAAAAATTAAAAACGAATTAGTTTAAAGCTTCACTCAAACTTAAAGTTTCACTATGTACTGTACATGTGCTCAAAAGACCTGGTTTGATAATTCAATACTAATTAAGCTGATTAATTCAGGTGTTTTTTATAAATAGGATACAGATTCGTTTGTCATTATGTGGGTAACTTTGACTAAGAGTCAATATGAAGACGTGTGGTGCTCGTGTTTTATTTATTTATTTATTTATTTGAATAAAACTCAGGGCTGGGGTAGATCAGTGGTTAAGATGCTGGTCTACTGATCGGACAGACCCAGGTACGAATCCCAGCACCACCAAGTGACCACTGCTGAGCCCTTAAACAAGGTCCTTAACCCTCAACTGTACAATGAGATTATAAAAATAAAAGTCACTGAGGCATCTGCAAAATCCTGTGGAGGAGCAGGTAACCGGATTCAGCTCAGGGATCTACAGAAGGTTCTGCATGGTTCACTTGTCAGGATGCGAGCTCGTCCATTCCATAACCGCTTTGTTTTTTCTCTTTTCTTTTTTTTTTTCAGCACCGATTCATAGAGTGGATATAAAGCTTTCAAATAATGAAGTCACCTGCAACGCAAGTGACGTTTACCCAGAACCAATTGTGTCTTGGTATGAAAATCATACATTAAAACCAAATTTCACGAATGAGACACGGAGAGATGAACAGGGGCTGTTCACTCTGAAGAGCAACTTCAATTACAGCCAAAATGTAGAAACCAAAACACACAGGAATAGATTTATAAAGCTGAAAACCATAGTCACCTGCTCCATCAGCCTCGAGGACGAGAGCCAGAATTACACCGCTACCCTGAGTCAAGGTGAACATCTCACAAACACACACACACATCTTCTAACACTCACATAACCAACATTTCATCATATTAACCATACAGAGTCATACTGTAGACTCACTGGCAACTTCATAAGGTAGATCTACACCTGATCAAATACTCGCAAATTAGCGCAAATATCTAATCAGCCAATCACATGGCAGCGACTCAACACATTTAGGCGTTCAAGATGAGGGAAGAGGAATGATTTAAGTGATTCATGACTTGGTTGTTGGTGGTGAAAGAGAGGACATCCCCAGTGAGGGCATTTAAACGGCCAGAACGGTTCGAGCTGATAGAAAGTCAACGGGAACTCAAATAACATCTCGTTACAGCAGAGGTGTGCCGAAGAACATCTCTGAATGCATAACACGTCAAAGCTTAAAGCAGATTGGCTGCCGGATGATCAGTTACGATCAAGGCGACAGGTCACATGGTTCACCAACATCAGGCAATAGATGAGTCGGGATTTCGGCTGTGACATTCGGATGGTACAAACAACATGAAAATGAATGCAACATGAAATCATGGATCCATCCAGCCTGGTATCAGTGGTTCTGGCTGGTGGTGGTGATGTAATGGTGTGGAGGAGATCGATGTTCTTGCCACACTTTGAACCCCTTAGGACTAATTGAGGGTGGATTAAATGCCACAGCCTGCCCGAGTCCATTAGCACAGGATAATGCGCCGTGTCATTAAATCATCTCAAAGTGGTTCCTTGAACACGGCCTCCACGGTCACCAGTGGAACCCGGAGAGTCTCTTCGTGGACGTGAAGCCAACAAATCTGTGTCACGTCAATATGGACAGAGATTTTTAGAGAAATGTTTCCAGCACCGTGTTGAATCTCTGCCATGAAACCATGTACCAACGCAGTGCTAGCGATGTGGACCGTATCAAGTGGAGGTGAGTGAAGGACACTCTAGTAAAATAGCCAGAGCAGTGTTAACAAAACCTTTCTACATTTTTGCAGAAATGGTTGACATTTATTCAGGAGACGACGCTAAGATTCGCTGTCCTGTCTCTCGGGGAGACGCTGAGATCATCACCCTGAGATTCGGAAATTCTTCTACCATTCTGGAGTCGCAGCAAACCAACATCACGGTGCAGTGGAGGGGAACAGACGTCCACCTGGGACATGACGGGAACGTCACGCTCCACAACCTGGACATGAACAATCACACAGGAAGCTACGCGTGCGAGAGATCGACCGCACGGTCCAGGGTTATAGTCCACACTACAGTGCACATCATACCAGGTGATGCTCTACAAAACCTGTTCAATATTTTATTTTATAATAGAGGATTAACTAAAATCTTGAATTTCTGCTTGTAGATATCCACAAAAGCACGATCGCTGAATCGCACAGTATCGCTGTTGCAGTCATGTCCGTCCTGTCTCTCCTGATCTACTGTCTGTGCTCAAGAAACGGTGAGGTCACTACTTGTGGTGTAATATCTATGATACAGTAGGTGAGATTTAGAAACACGCAGGTGCGGTTTGACTCCAGCAAGCAAGAGCTTAAAAAACACAGATGGATTTATAAGCTTTTGTTTACATAAAGTTAAATCGCAGTGCTTTCCTCCTCTCAGCTCTCATGATGCGCGTGTCTCTCTCTTTACAGAACATAAGAGAAGACGTGGAAAGATCTCCAAAGAAAAGAAAAAAATAGAGAGGGAGCTGGAACCTCTCTCGAGGGAAAGCCACAGCAGTGACACGTACTCGTCCAACGGCAGTGTCAACGGAGAATGATCTCGTCTCCATGGCGACGTCAGTGACTCGGGATGTTCATCCAAGCTATTTAAAAAACCTGGGTAGATGGAAGGACAAAAAAAGAAGCTTTTATTTGTAAAATATTTATTTATTTGTAAGGTAGACGTTACACAGATAGACTTCCCTTCACACATATCAGATTGTTCGCACGCTGGGGTCGGAGTGCAGCGTCAGCCATGAAGGAGAGACTATTCAACAGCAGCAGCTCTTTGAACCTTGGACTTGAAACCCTGGCAAACCTGATATTAGAGGCGTTCAAGTCAAACTGGGACTTATGATGAAATTCTGGTCAGTAAAGGAGTAAAAGTGATTGACATTTACAGAAGATTTTAAACACAGTACAGTGATGAGACTCTTAGTCGCAGGAAAAAACATTTGAACCGAGGCCGGCGTTTCAGACGTGAAGCAGACAGACGTACTGAGAAAACTTTCTACCTCGATAAGTAAATAAGTGTATCAGGAGATTATATAGAGAAATAAAGTCATTCTTACGCTTAGGACTCTCAGAAGGCTCTGTCCCCCTGCACAATCAAAAGTCCTACTTTGACTCGAACGCCCCTCATACAACTCCTGGAAAGTTATCAGGTCAGACTAGAAGAATGTGTTCTGTTCCTCTACAGAGAACTTGAGACACACTGATGCAGTACGGACTCAGTCAGCTGAAGACGGGTGAGACTCTGCGCTGACGTCTGAGACGAGACAAACCGCGATGAAGTCTGCATGAGATGCTGCTTTCGTTTTTAATACTTTAGATCAAGCTAATTTATTTGTCAGCTATATTTATTGACATTTACTGTAACTTGTATACCACGCAACAAAAAAATAATGGATGCCATTGCTGTTAAAACCATGTGTACATATCATCATACTATTGTACAATAAATCATATCACCACAAATATTAACAAATGTATTGTTAAACTCTGTATTTGCGTCTAATTTGTCGATTTTCATGGCTGTGTGTTGGAATTTCCATCGGGTAAAAGAAAAGAAAATGGATATTTTAATTATCATTCAAGTAGTAAGATCAAGTGAGTAGTGAGAAAACCTTCCGATCACAAAACCACAGCATCTCTACATCAGTATGACTGACTGTCCGCTCAATAGGAGCACCTGCATCAGGACAAGAGCTTCAGTTGATGCTCACATCAAACGTCTGAATCAGGAAAAAGTCTGATCTTTCTCACCTTGTTGAGTAAAGAGATGAGAGGAGAACGGCCAGACTGTTCTGAGCGGACAGGGAGCCTGGGGTCACTCAAACAAACAGACTTTATACCTGCAGAGTGCAGAAAAGCATCTCAGACCGCTCGACACATCACCAGGTGATTTAGTTTTTTATTCCAGTCTGTGACATCTGCTCTTGGCTGACAGGAGAGGAACCTGATGTGATCTTCTGCAGGTGTAGCTCGATCATCTCAAGGTTTGATGTCTTGTGCTTGCTGAGATGCTTTTCTGCTCACCGTGTGATCATCTGAGTTACTAGTTTATTCCTCCCGTTCTGAAGTTTCTTTGAAGTTTCTGAAATACTGAATCCACCGAGAGATCCGTTTGATGTGAACGTTAACTGATGCTCTTGAACTACAGGAAAGTACAGGCGATCCTATTATAGTGGAAGTGTAACATAATGATAAAATAGCACAAAATTAATCTAAACTGAATTTACTGTAGTGTAGTGATTGGTCAAAGCTGGTTTCAGCACCACAATAAAGGTAAACAATAAAAACAAGATAGAAATCTCCACCTAGTTAATCAGTGACGTGCACTCAACCTTCTGGATTCACAGTGCATGCCATGAAACCAGTCAAGCACCTTTGAAGGTATGTAGTGAACTGGAAAAAAGAAAGCAACTCATTAATCTCACACTCACACAGGGAACAGTACTTCATTCACATTATGAAGCGAGCGATTCGGATTTTTGTGCTGTTTTGGTCAAGACTACTGACCGCTGCAGGAGGTGAGTAGGAGCTTTAAAGTTATTATAGTAAACTGAACAGCTGGTGAAAAAAGTTTCTGTGTCAGGATCTGAGCTTTAGTTTAAACAGCTCATAAACTATTAAAGAAAAACAAAGGCTTGGATGTTGTATTATAGTCGATAAACAATTGTGAAAAGACAACAAAATATTATAATAACGTGTGCTGGAGAATAAAACTGGATGTGTTATTAAAAAGTACTGACAACATTGAGTTACTGTGAATTAAAGTCTAAAGGTTACATGCGAAACCTTTCTTTTAGAAAATTTATTTTCTGTTAGAAAATGATTGACATTTTATTATAAAGAAAGAGAGAAGTTAAATCTGAGTTGGAAATAAAGTGACCTTTGAAATCAACGACATAATCATTAACCAGAGCGGGTCACCAAAATCTGTATATAAACAGTCAGCTTTATCCAGAAACAAAGTGAAAAGTTAAGTTTAAGATTTAATGTAAAAGATTTTTTTTTTGTATGACATGGCCTTAGACTTGGCCTTGGTTTCGTTCATACCATTGAGCTTGCATTTCTGCATTCCACTGTGTACTCATCACTCACGTCCTTTATTTAGAATAAGATTAAGACGTGTACTTTCGACTAACTTGCGTTTAATTCACACAGACGTCACAGTGACCTGCATCTTGACCAGCGACTGCGTGCTGCCCTGTGGATCGCTTTACCACGACATCATCCACTGGTACAAAGACGGAAAAGGCGACCCAGTTCATTCCTACTATAAAAACGCAGATCAACTGCAGTACCAGGATGCAGAGTTTAAAGGAAGAACGTCTCTGTTTAATGATCAGATTCCTGGGGGAAATGTCTCACTGCTGCTGAGGACGATAAACTTTAAAGACGAAGGCAGATACAAGTGTTACACTGCAACAGAATCTCAGAACAAGGAGCAGTTTGTCTTACTAAAGGTCCAAGGTGAGAAACAAGGAATAAAGAGGGACATACTTCTAATTCAATAAAGTTACAAAAAACTACAATTACAGTTATTTCATGTGATAATAACACCAGCTTTAGAGTCATTAGTATTCTTTTACATTTCATCTACCCTTTTCTAGCCATCTGTTCATTCTTACATCCGTTCTTTCTTCCTTTTAATTTCATTTTATCTTAATTTTCACGAACATCTTTCTTTACTTTCATTTTCCTTTCCTTGCCATTTTGTCTTTTCCTTTACAGTTTTCCTTTCCCTTCCATCCTTGTTTTCCTTAGTTTAGACCCAAACACCTTCCAGTAGTTTTAATTTATATTTATTTTTTTTTAGTGCCCATTAAATCGGTGGATTTACAATTGACCAGTGAAGGAATTTCCTGCAGCACAAACGATGTTTACCCAAAACCCAAAATCTCCTGGTACAGTGACAGCGGCGCACTGAGCCCCTTTACTGAGAACATTATGGGAGATAAAGAGCGTCTGTTCTCAGTCAGCAGTGTTCTCTCTCTACCTGTCAATGAAAACACCACATACACCTGCTCCATCAGCCTCGGGGACGAGAGTCAGAGTTACACCGCCAGCCTGAGAAAAGGTGAACACCTCATCAAACACCTCACACACTATCATACACCTCATAATGACCCAACAACTCAAAAAACCCCTTCATCAAACCTCAAACACCTCATCAAACACCTCATCAAACACCTCATCAAACACCTCAACCAATATCTCATTTCCATCAACCAACACCTGAACCAATAACACACCATCCACCTCATCATATCCTCCACCAAACACCTCATAAAATTCCTCGCCATACACTCCTCATCCAAAACCTCCTTTAGCAGCTCACCCAATAACTCCTGATACATTTCACCAAACACCTCATTAAACTTCAAACACCTCGCCCAATCCCTGCTGCAAACACCTTCTCAAACACCTAATCTAACACTTCATCAAAATCTTCACTCAATAATTCATCATTTACATCAAACAACACCTGACACACCACCTCATCATACACCAAAGACCTGAACCAGTAACTCATCATATACCTCACCCAACACCCCATCAAACACCTCCACTCACACAGACAAAATATTATAATTCATCTTGTAATTATAATGAATCTTTATTATATTCTTTAACATTCTTTTTTTTTTTCCAGAGAATGTTGGCATTTATTCAGGGGGGAACGGCACACTTCACTGTCCTGTCACTCAGGAAATCACTGGAAACAACATCATCACCCTGAGGTCTGGCGCGTCCTCTACCGTTCTGAGGGAGAGGGGCAGCACAGGGCAGTTGAGGGGTAAAACAGTAAACCGTTCTGATGACGTAACCATCACAATCAACAACCTGGAGGATTCAGGAACCTACACGTGTGAGAGAGAGACTGCACGATCCAGACAGCTGGTGATCACCTCAGTGCAAATTCAATCAGGTGAAGCTCTTCTACATCTCCGTTCACTAATGATGACAAAATACAGAAATATAATTATATCTGTGAATGAGTGACATTTGCATTTTTTTATATTTATTAAACCAAATATGAATTATTCTCCACAGCTGACCACCAAATTAGTGAAGGTGGGAAAACTGCTGCAATTGTCATCGGTGTCATCGGAGGCATTAGTTTAATCTGCATCATAGCTGGTGTTATGGCACTCAAAAACAAGAGGTGAGGATCTGTTTCTAAATGTCGTGTGGAGAAAAATTATGTTTATTTTATGAAACACAGAATATAAGTAAAGTACAAGTGCTTGGACCCCTGTCTCTCCAAGTCACAAGTGGTATATACAAGTGAATACATCAGGTTATTTTATGATTACTTATAACAATTTTTTTACTTATGAAAAAGACAATGTTATTTTGTGGTGTGTTAACGTTATCTAGAATGGTCTCTATCATGGCACACTAATAGTCATGGACTGTGTTCTGTTTTTTTTTTTTTTTTATAGAAAATGTAACGGAAGGGAACCAGTTAAACAAACAGATGAAGCTGAAAATGAAGACAAAGAACCCTGATGTAAAAGAATACAAGTCAGGAACAGACAAATGAAGGAACTCTCTGGAATTGAACTCCCCAGAATGAGCCAGGCACAGACTTTTAGTCTGTGAAAAAAAAATCTCTATTTAATTTTACTTATATTGTTATAGGGAGAAAAAAATGTTTTTTACTTAATGTCACGGATTCACCCAGGAAAGGCGTGCACATCCTGAGGTTTCTGCTCCTCACTCGAGAAGGAAATTGAAGGTAATGAGCTCATTCATCATTCAGCTACACCTTCACCAGGACTGCGAGGGGGCGAGACCGCCAATTATGGCACGGCTGGTGGGACATCTTGTCTGAAGGTCTTGGACTCTTTACTCCTAGATAAAAGTTGGCAAGAACAGCAGTTCAAAGTTCGGGAGAAATCAGAGAGATCACAGCCGGACATGACATGCTGTGAGTGTGCCATGGTGTGTTTGTGGGATCTTCCAGGCTTTACCGCTGGGGTGTATTCTTCGCCATTGGGCAGCTTTCTGGTGGACCGTGAACACAGTCTTGGCACTTTCTCCTGTACAGTAGATATTGCCCACTATCGAAATTCAGCCACCATTAAGTTGTGGGCCACAGTCTCGACTTTACCTCCACTGCAACTGAATAGTGATTCGCCCCTTTGGCCTACAACAGGACTTGCTGCCAGCAAATTTGCAAATGCTGCCTCTGTTTCATGCCCACCTCGCCAGCCTACCACTGGCAGAAATCCCTAGCTTCGTGCCATCTTGCCTGATGGACATCTGCTCTGGATCTACTGACACATTATACACTCTCCTCAACTTATTTCTTATTTCCACTTTGCATAATTTCCCATCTCACCTTTATATTTATTTTTTATTATTTATTAAAAACACAATTTTTTGTGAAGACCTTGCTGCATCGGTGGTGCTCGAGATTCTAATTCATCATCAGATTACTTTGATATAATCAGAACAGCTGTATTTCTTTCTTTTTTGATAATGTAAAAATTAAACCTTTATAGGTAAAAAAATCACTTTAAACACAAAAGTTACCATTAACGCATACTGTTCAATACAAAGTAGCCTGTCAAATTTGTTTTTAAAGGACATTTAACACAACACAGTTGAATGAATTCTGTGCTCTACAATTCTAAAATAGCTGTAGACATAGAAAAAGACTATAAAAAGAACACCAGCAGAGATGTAGACTTCTCATTAATACAAAATATAGAAAACACAAATAGTATAGATGGCAAGCCACACACACACTAAAGCATGATGAAGTGTTAGTCATTGCTGTTAGAATGTGTGTACATATTGTCATTTTAATTCCCACAAATGTTAATAAGCGTGATGTTCAGTTAACCTCGCTCTGTGTTTGTGTTCAATTTGTCAATTCTTATGGCAGTGCACTGGAATTTTACTCGGGTAAAAGGAAGGAAGACAGACATTTTAATCAGGAGCAAGAAAATTTACAAGAACTGTGCACTTCATAGGAGCACTTGTAGGATAAATCAAATTATACATACAGAGTAAGAGCTTCAGTTATTACTTACATTAAACCAGAGAATAGGGGATAAAGTCTGACCTCTGTGACGTCAGCCATGGTATGGATCCCGGTGGCAGATGAGCTGGTGTGAGATTTTCAGAAACCCCTGGTCTCCTGAGTGAGTCACACACGACAGTCTCTGGAGTTTTATGCAAAATGGCAGAGAGTCTGTACCCTGACCAACCTTGTTGAGTAAAGAGATCAGAGAAGGAAAGTCTAGCCTACAGTCACTCAAATAATCACTCTTTATACATGTAACTGTGGTGAGCAGAAAAGCATCTCACACTACTCGACACATCACCATGTGATTTCTTTCCCCAGTCTGTGCCCATGACAGACTCAGACTCCTGCTCTTGGGAGGTAGGAGAGGACTCTGATGTGATCTTCTGCTGTTGTAACCCACCAGCTTAAGATTTGATGTCTTGTGCTGAGTTACAATATGCTTCCTGTTTTGAAGTCACATGATTGGCTGATTGGATAACTACATAAAAGATACAGGATCTATTAGTGTGGAAGTTGACATACGATAGAATAGAATAGAAAAATATAAATCTAAATTTAATTTAGTGTGATGATTAGTCAGTAAAATGGCAGATATAAGTGTTACACCGCAACAGACTCTGGGAACATGAAGCAGTTTGTCTCACTAAAGGTCCAAGGTGAGAAACAAGGAATAAACCACTGTATGTAACACACACACAAAAATAAAAGATTATTTTTCTACATCGCACCCTGAAGTGTTTTATTCCTCTTATATTACACAGTGACACATTGTAATATTTATCCAATTAAACTTTTTAACTACAATTTAACTACATTTACTCACCTCCTGTGATTATTATATTATAGCTATAAAGTCAGTTAAAAGCAGATTATTTTGCTTTTACATTTCTCTCCCCACCCTTTTCTAGCTACCTGTTCATTCTTAGAGCCTTTCTTCTTGCTTTTAATTCTTTTATATCTTCATTTTCAAGTCTACCTCTCTTTCCTTTCATTTTCTTTTTGTTTCATTCCCTTTTCTTTCCCCTTCCTTCCCCATTTTGTCAATTTTAGGGTTTCATTTAATGTTTTATTTTCATCCTCAGACCTAAACACCTTCTAGTAGTTTCAATTTATATAAATTTTTAGTGCCCATTAAATCTGTGTTTTATGTGTTTTTTTGTCCATCAGCATTTTTAAAATAATCTGCTTTCTAACTAAAACTTTCAGAAGGCAAACAGTGAAGAGAAGATGTGAACAACGTGAACTGGGCAGGTGGAGCAGCTTCATTAAGACAAGTTTCTATGATCACAACAATAAGGAAAAGCAAGTTGAAAGATTAGATAAGAAAAGGCAGTATGAAGTTCAGCGGCATTCCAACCCAGGGCTCGTCACTCATCATCTCATGAAACAAAACGGAAACCGCTTTCTCGCTCATTACCCAGTCAGTAAAGCAGAGTAAACACCTTTGCCCTTTACACAGCATGAACACAAAATCTGGAGAACAAAAACCCTGAGTGAACAAAAACCCTGAGTGAACAGTGAGACAGCAGCAGTTACTGAAAAATAATAACACATAAAAACCTAACTCATTAAATATCATATTGCTGAAACTTTTGGCTCTAGCACTCCTGGGTGATCGATGCGCTTGATTTAATCACTGTACAGCGCTTAAAACCGAAATAGAATGTAATTTATTCATGAGGTGCAGCGCCATCTAATGGCTGAAAAGTCAAACATTTCTATTTCTTATTTAAATCAATAGACCAAAAATGTCTAAATTATTTCACTCCATGATGGAACTGAATCACTTCACAGTACAATAGGCGATGAAGTATTTAATCAAGGAAATGATGAAATATTCATTTATTTATTTAAAATATGATGTGAAATGTGCGACAGAAAATTACAGACAGAAAAACGATAGAAAAAGGCAATAAGTTACCTGGATGTCGGAGTTTAAAACATTTAAAAAGTTGTATGTCATCTGAGTTCATCATGGCTGGGTCTGTCTGTCTGTGTGTGTGTGTGTGTGTGTGTGTGTGTATGTGTGTGTGTGTGTGTAGTGCATTTAAACCAAAGACTTGGAGTGTCTGTAAAGGGAGCCAATACTTCTGGAATCCATACATCTTGATATGTGTACAGTGTGTGTGTGTGTGTGTGTGTGTGTGTGTGTTACAGGGAAAGGTTGGCTGTGGCGTCGTTCTTCAGTTTGCCGCTGCTCAGGCTGTGTATCATGGCGATCATGTGTGTGTGTTTGCTCAGCTCCTCCTCCTTCTTCTGCAGTTTGGACTCGAGTTGAGATCTCTGTAGCTCCAGAGACGAGGCCTGTGATGGAGAAATGCTCGAGATGATGCACAGATATCTCATTTTCCCCAAACACACACAAATCCTTTAAGCCTGGAATACGCTACGAGTCTGTATAACGACTTCCGGCGACTGAATCAAGCACCAGAGCTGATTCTAAACTGATTCTAAACTGATCTTGCCAAAAAAAAAAACACCAAAAGCTAGTGAAGCAAATCACCCTAAGACCTGACGACGACATCATTCATTCAAGTTCCAGGGCTGACCCCCAGCAACACCTCCTTAGTGGCCTGAACGAGCCCCCGAAATGCCAATTGGTTTCACAATATCTGTTGTACTACATTGGGTGAGATCTTCTTCAGTCCCAAAAGTAGCAGGTATTGACTTATTACTTCTCTTCCCTGGACCACCACCACACCCCCCCCCCCCAGATGTGACCAGGAAGGTCAGATCTGTCTGCCCGGCTTCACTGGACTGAAGCGACAGAGCACATGTTCCAGAAGGAGAACGAGGCCCTCACAGCTCCCCAGTGGTACTGAACCTGGACTTTGATCTGTCCTTCATGCTACACACAGAGACCTCAGAGACAGACCTGGGTGCTGTGCTGTCACTGGCGTGCAAGAGTGAGAAACATTCAGTTCCTGTCTATAAGCTGGAGTCTCACCCCAGCAGAGAAGAAATATTCCGCTGTAAAAAAGGGAAGTCCTTGCCATCAACTGGGCCGTGGAGGAGCTGACACAGGAAATGCAACACACAGAAACCCACATGCTATAAAAGGACATCGCACCAGCAGCCGGGTGCGTGATGTGCTCCACATAGCACTTACTGCCTGTTATCTCCACACCACCACCGTCCTCACCAGACTGCTGTCTGATGAATATTCATATATTCAGAGGAATATGAAAAGAAACTTTTTTTTTTCTTTTCTTAGTATGTTAAAAAAGGTTAATGATGGACATGTGAGAGGAATTTTTGTTAGTAATTCTGAGATTTTAATCAGGCAGGGGGGAAAGAATGATCATAATAATAATAATAATAATAAAGCCTGTTCTTTTGGTGTACGTTTTAATATTTTCCATCTCTCACCTGTATTCATATCAATCTGAGTACGTCTTAAAGCCACCCGTTATTCTCTTCGCTCTCACCTTGATGCTGGCGTCCTTCCTGGCCTGCTCCGTCCTGGCCAGTTCCTTCCTCAGTGTGTTGATGTTCTCCTCCATCTCTCCGGCCTGCTCCTCCTGTCGCCCCACCTCAGCCTGCAAGTCTGAAACAGAGACCAAATACTCAGGGTCGGCTGCTTCTACATCAGAGCGTCAATACTAGTAGAAAGAAAAGAAAAAAAGAAAAAAAAACTGTGCGAACCACAGCGTCTCCTCACCTGCTATCGTGTCACGCTTCTCCTGCAGGTCCGCGTCCATTCCTGAGATCTTCTCCTCCTTCTGCTGCAGCTCTGATGACAACCTGGGAAAATAGAGTGAGGTCTGATTCAGCGATACGCGATATATAACAAAAATATCATAACACGATTCTTACAGTTTATTATTGCTACTGAAAGTGAGAGAACGATCTGATGATCAGTGTAAACGTGTATTACGACATTGTTTATTATGATATAGATATTCTACTGACCGGACTGTGCGGCTCGTTCACATTTTTTAAATTTTAAATTTTTAAACCCTATCGCTTAGAATTCTCCTGCAGTGTGATAAAGATTTATCGTGACCCCGGTCTGACCTCTCCTGCTGCAGTTTCAGCCCCTCGTTGCTCTTTTTCAGGGTTTCAGCCTGCTGTGTGAGGGACATATGGGCAGCCTGGAGCTCCTTCAGCATCGATTCGCCTTTATTGTACCTATAGATATGAAAATATTACAGGAATTGTACAGAATTATATTAACAAATCTATTTAAAGTGTTTATTGTAGCAGGATAAACATGAGGATAAAACACTGTGTGGATTCTGCAGATCAACGCTCCTATCACATCGAGCGCACTGGGGCTTCAGACAGCCGGGTGCTGAGTACCGCAAGTTCCTGTAAGAGTTGATGGGAAGGAGGCGCACGTCCTGACCTGTTCAGGAGCTGGTTGTAGGTGCTCTTCAGGTTCTGGTGTTCATCAGACACCGTCTGCAGACGACTGTTGTGCTGGAGGAGCTGCTGACTGTCGCTCTTCAGCTTCTCCACCTCCATCACCTGTTCGCTCAGCTCGGCCTGCAGCTCCTCCTTCCTCTTCTCCGTGTCCTTCAGCAGAGACGCCAGCTTCCGGGCCTTCAACACACAGACATCATCAGAGAGCGAGCGAGCGAGAGAGAGAGAGAGAGAGAGAGAGAGCGAGCAAGCGAGCGAGCAAGAGAGAGAAAGAGAATGTGTGAAACTTATAAGCTGATTAGATATCAGAGGAATCAGCTTGTGGTTTTGAGAAAGGAAAAAAACTGTGATATAAACTGTGAACATCTGCATGTCTGTCTGTCTGTCCTACCTCAGCCTCGGCCTGTGCTCTCTGACAGCGGTACTGAGCGATCAGACGATCAGCCTGAGACAAAGCAAGAGCTTTGGCCTCCAACAGGTCCTGCAGACGGCCTTCCTTAGACTGGACACACACACAGGCCAAAATATGGGTTGAATGATTTGAATGAAAAATATATATATTTTAAAATAATATTACTATTATTTTGTACTTGCGTTTGTGCTTTAAACGGCGACATTTAATTATGAAATGTATGATTTTGTATTCAAAGATATTTATCAAAGCTAACAGGAAATAACAGCACAAATGATCACATTAAGATGATGTTTGACAATATTTATATCAACTCAAAGGAATTAAAAGAAAAAAAATGAATAACTGACTGCATAAATTCCCGACCATGTGTATATCACCTGTAAAACATTGCAGACTTCTGTGATTAAATAATTGCACAGACCGACACTGCGATTGAATTTTTTATGCGATTAATTTGTGCCGCACTGGTTTATGTGCAGTTGGATATAATTTTGCTGTTTTTCTTTTTAACACAGCTAAAATATTATCATAATAATAAAAAAACTAATTATGATATGTACAAGATCACGGTACATCATTAATCTAGAGCGAGAACCGATATAAAAGTAATGAGTAAATGACTGATGTCTGGTGGTTAAGGTTACGTACAGCCAGTGCGGAGAGTTTCTGTTCATACACGTCGATGATCTCTGACATGTGCACGTCTTTCATCTGCTCCTGTAACTTCAACAACAAACAACACAGAATGAGCTGAAAGGAAGAGTTACCCCCTCACAGTCGTGTGTGTGTGTGTGTGTGTGTGTGAAATGATCAGTAATCAGTCGAGCACAACAGGTGGCTTATTAAACACTGCATTATTAAACACTAAATTGGGCAACTGGGCAGAAAAAACATTAGAGAGAGTAAAAGTGATTATGGATTTTTTCTCTCTCCACTTCATTATCACACTGATTAACAAACACAATACCATTAAATGTAAAAGACACAGTACAAAGTGATGTTATTGAGCTTCCAGACCGTCTACACCGAGTCTTATCAATGTGTACAGAGTCCAAGGACCTCGTGACTTTTTAATCTAAAGTAGAGTTCACACAGGACTGCAGTTTGGAAAACGGAGATCATGGGAATTTGACACACACTGCATACATCGGATTAGTTCAGTTTTTTGCAAACTTACAGTTAGGTTTAAATGCTACACTTCATGCATATTTTAATTCATGCATTGTACTGTATCAAACAATTCGATAAGCCAATACCTTTAAAAATAAATAACATTAGAAAAATGACATTAATAAAAAGATTCCATAATAAAAACATCACGGTTATGAGAAAATTAAGTCCATGAATTTATTACAAAAAAGCATGTAAGCAGTGTTTCCCCACATAGTGATTACACTGTGGCGGGCCACACAAACATATTGACGATGCCCGCATATTCTTCTCATTCTTTTAAGAAAAAAAATCTACCAGGGAGAACAAGACCAAGACCATCCGCAATCACTGAACTAGCCGCGGACAGTTCCCTCTCGCTCTACCTGTTTATTCTGCTTCCGCGAGAGGCAGCAAACCAGGTGGATATACCTGCTGCATTAAAAAAAATAAGTTTTTAAAAAGGGTGTACTGGGGGTCGCGCACACACACTGTGGAGAAGCACAGTTTCACACAGTAAACGGTCTCAAAAAAAAAAAAAAACGGAAAGAGTACCCCCTTAAAACTCCAGCGGCACGGATCGTTGGTCAAGGACCGATTTTAAAAAGAAAAAAAAAAAAAAACAAGAAAAAAGGGAAAAAGAACTGCGTATGCAGAAGTCAGTCTGTCACAGTGTGTGTCAACGGCGCAGGCTTTGGACATGTTATTTATGTCATGTAGAACCAAAGTCCAAACTACTTTAAAAACATCTACATTTTACTGCTACCAGAATATGGGAATAACATTACACAAGCGTAGAATTAAAAATGTCAAAATGTGCTTATTATTATTATTATTATTATTATTATTTTATTGGTCTCAGAAACAACCTTTTTTCCTTTGCCTATGAGATATTTCTTTTGTTCAGGTCATGTTTGTATTTTTGGTTAAACTAAATTAAAATTCCTTTTGCCTGGAGTGTGTTGAATTAATATCATGTCACTTGATATTGTACAATCCAGATCCCCATATATTTATTAAAAACAGTAATACAAAACAGAATGGCTAAGAATGTTGTGGGTTTTAAAGGCTACGTGCTCAGACGAACACCAAAGAGTGTTCACTTCGTAATGTTCGTACTTCATTGGGTGAAGTGGGGGGGGGGGTTAGTGTGTTAAAAGTCACATATATTTATTGTCTGTTATACCACTTTTGCAGGTTCCCCTGGCTACCACCGCAAGTATTTTTCACACAAGTGGGAAACGCTGTATACATTAGCACACGCTAATGAAGGAAACTAATTATAAGTAAATGATGCACACACCTGAACGCCGCTCTGCAGTTTCTCGATCAGACTGTCGATGCTCTGGCGAGACGGATTGTCCGGAGCAGCACTGGACACGGTAAAGTTCAACGCTGGGACGACCCCGTCCTCCTGAGCGTTCAGCTTGTCCTCGCGCTGCCGGTATGCGTTATTCGCTGCGATGCTTTCACCCAAACTGGAAGAGCAAAAACTGTCACATTATAATCATGTACAGAGAGCAACACATCTAACAAGTCTATCTGACTCAGCACTAAGGTCACTAAGAACAACTTTGTGTCGAGTGTGTTTGTAAAACCCATCAAGCTCCATGATGAAACTGTCTCTTATGAACCCCTGTCCCAGGAAAGCGAGACCAAAACTTACTGCTGCAGAGGAGAAGTTCATTTAGTGTCACCAGCCTCAGAAATCACCAATTAACATCGTCCGGCATCATCATCTCTGAATACGGCGCGTGCCATCAGGGAAGAAAACCTCCATAGATGTGATGTGCTGGTGGTCATGTGACTTCATGTTATTTCCACATAACATTGCCGAGTCTCGACCTGAGCGACTGAAGCGACCCCAGATCATAACACTGTCTCCAGAGGCTTGTACAGTGGACACTATGCATGATGGGAGCATCGCTTCATTACAGCGCTTCCCTTCTCACCCTGACACGCCCATCACTCTGGAATAGACTCAGTCTGGACTCATCAGGTCACATGACCTTTTTCCTTCACTCCAAAGTTCAGTCTTTGTGGTCTTTAACTAAAGCCTTTTTTTCTGATGAGTCTCACTGATAAGTGGTTTTCTTATAGACACACAGCTGTTTAGTCCCAATCCTGTGAGTTTTCTTTGTATTGTAATATATACAAACAACTATTCTTAATTTTTTTTTTGTTCGATGCAGGACAATAATTTGACGCTTCTGAAACAGAATAACATCGTTGCCACAACCACAGGATATGTGAAGCTCCATCATTGGGGTTGAATTACTTGTTGCAGTTGAATTATATTAATCAATGGGAGGCTCCAGTTAAATCCAGAGGGTGACTCTTTTTTTTTTTGGGCTGGGCAGTGTGTGTGTGTGTGTGTGTGTGTGTATATATACAGTACATAATGAGATGATCTATTATAGAACAAATTACAGATACATTTATTATAGATAAAAGAACACAAGTTTAAAACAAACATGATTCAAACGTATAGGAATTACTGCAATAATTAAATTGTATAATAAACATCCCGTTTTCTTTATTGACTTCTATATATTATTTATTCTAATGTTTATGAACAGGCCTACCTTATGACTTTTAATTTGGATTAATGGCCAGTTTAATTCTAATATTTTCTCGTACACTCACATGACGGCGGGAAAGTCGGGCAGTGGAGCAGCTTCGAACAGGACGCGCAGGGCCGCGTGCACTCGCTCTCGGTGCTGAGACGTCAGGGCCTGAGACAGGGGCGTCACCACACGCTGGTCCTGCACCAGTCACAGCGTTCAGTGTTCAACACACACTTTCTAAAAGCCACAAACACACACTTATAACTGCGAACATTTTACCTGCAGCATGCGGTAGAAGCAGGTCTCCATGTCGGCCACATGCTGCTTCAGCTGACTCATCAGCTCCAGAGTCTTCAGGACCGCTTCACCGCACGTGTGGCTACAGGGGGCAAAGGTCACATCATACATACACACACTGAGAAATTTGCAAACGGTACACAAAAACAGACTGTGATTACTGGACTAAATAAATAAACATTTCCCGGTTTTCGTCTTTAAAATCCTGCCTCATCCTGGCTGACGGATGTTCGTCTCACCTGAGCCGAGAGCTCGAGTCCGAGCGGACCGAAGAGACGTAGTCCTGACTGTTAGACAGCAGCACCTCAGTCAGGGACACACACAGCTCCGAGCTCACGTGCTGCGCCACCAGAGACTTCAGGACGTCATCTCCGCACAGGAGTGAGCGTGTCAAGGACATTTGTTCAGATCGTGCTGATGAATTTTTACAACAGCAGCAGCTACGATTCACAGGTTCATATTAATGCGCTCATTCTAATACATTATAGATTCCATAGTAACAGTTCATTCACAAATACGCCATAAACAGATAACATTAGTCATAAACAGATAATATGAATGCTGTTTTCTGTAAGGAGACATTTAAGGTGTCTCCAGTGTCAGGGGTAAAGGTGTAACAGAGGTGTACTGTAGGTATCGTGTAGCAGGATATCTAGCAGGAGGTCGAGCGCTCGCCCAGCTCTCGCGCAGTGCCTCTGCAGCAGCTCGTCTCCTGCGCTGAAGTCCGGAGTCTGCAGTAAACTCTGCAGGGCCGGGAGGAGGAGCTCCAAAAACGAGCGGGCGGAACCGGACTGCGAGGAACCGATCACCTCCTGAGGATAGAAACACACCGCGTCTATAAACAATAAGAAGACAATAACGGGATGATATTCGTAATAGGTTCATGTTATAGTGTGACCTGTTCACATTAAAAATGCTGACTGGGCTGAGTGATATGAGAAGACGTGATCAATATCATGGAAATTTTTACCAGAAAAGACTTTTTGGGAACTGGAAAAAAAAAAAAACTTTAACATCAAACTTTCTTTAGTCAGTTTAAATTGATCATTTTATTTATACATTAATAAATATTTTATTCATACATTACACTAAACATATTAAAATGCTTTTCTGCTTTGTTCAGTTACATTTTTTATGTACATAAATAATTATAAATAGCATTAACATTTTAAGAATTAAAAATAACCTTACATTAAATTGTGTCATAAGATATCATGCTAAAATAAATTGTATGGAAATATTGCTATATATTTAAAATAAATAATATTTCACTAATTAACAATTGTAAAATAATTTTATGTTTTTCATTTCACATTTTTCTTCTATCAATGATAAATAGAATTTTTTTCTCTACATATTATTATAGTATTATTTTAACATAAAGATGTTTTAATTTTTTGTGACATTGTATTACTATATATCTAAAAAATATCAAATAAAGTGTTTCACTTTTTAATGCAACATTAACTGGTGATTTTGTAAAAAAAAAAATAATAATAATAATAATAATAAATACGAATGGAAATTACTACCATGAATCATAATTAAGAATTTCATATGACATTTTGCACCTTCAAATATCCATAATGTAAATATATACAACATATTCAATACTTTGCTTGTTAAATGCAGGATTTTAATTTGTGATTTTTTTTTTTATTAAAAAAAAAAAAGTTATTTTAAATTTGCTAGCTTTACTCAGCAGTGCCTCAAAACAATAATTCTCGCTCTGCATCTCTCTCTCTGCATTTGTGAGTGTGTATATATGTGTATTTATTACATATATACACAACGCACAAGAGGACTGGCACAGAAACCACAGTGAGTGTTGTGGCTGTGAGATTTTTTCGGAACTGAAAACTTGTTTAAACGACAGTAAACTTTCTGTACCCAAGTTTTGAGACAAGTTTAATGTATGTGCATCGTGCAGCAAATATTAAAGAGTGGAAAGGTTTTCGTATCCGTTCCTCTATAAACCGCCACGATAGATCTGAACTGAGATAAGACTGAAGCACAGACTTACTTCTTTCAGAAAATTTATTCGAGAGTTAAATAAAGTGCCTGGAAATTAAAGCCATTTTCACTTCCATTTTCACACACTCAACAGTAACTATACTGCTGACTCCTGGTCTGTTTGGGGACAAATTAAAGGTTAATTTTTAACTGTTTTGATGCAATCTACAGAGGTGCTGATGCAGGTGAAGGAGGTCATCAGTAGGCTGAACAACAAAAGTGACCTATAAGAGAGAGAAACTTTAGGAGGTTAAATCGAGCTCAGGGACACAGAAAGGCAGGCAGACGATAGAAGGCAACTGAAGTGGATGATCACAGAACTTTTTTTAGTCACCAGGGAAACAAACACTTCACAACATCAAGCCACGTCAAGAACACTCTGAAGGAGGCAGGAATGACGCCAATCAAGAGACGCCTACATCAGAGTAAAGACAGAGTGTTTAGTTCGAGATACAGAATTGTGATACAGCCGCGTGAGCACAGATCATGAACTTAAATCTCCATTAACACAATCAAACGCAAACTCACTTCATACTGACTAGTTCAAGGGGTTTAAACATTGCGCTGGTACAGGATGCCCTGCTACATCTACCCTGATCAACTGCTAGTGCTTTTATTCTGAAATGGAAGGGTTAAGGAGAAATAAAAGTTTCGGCCACAAAGTGATAAACCACACGAACTCACAGATCACGCTGATGACCGCTTAAGCATGTTGAACAAAAAAAAAAAAAGCTGGTTATTTTTGTCACTGCAGAGCTGTAAACGGGCTCTGAAATCAACATCGAGACGACACCTGTGTCTCCAGAGCTTTATAAAACAAATGTTTTATGCTCGAGCACATGCAAAGAAGACTAAGATGGTTTGTAGCAGCGTTAAGCTCCGACAAAAAAAACCTGCTGCATTAGCCTTCACTCTTAAGGAAAATCTTAATTAAGGTTACGGCATTAATTTTGTTATAAATTACTTTCAATCAATTATATAATATTTATATATTTTTCTTCTTAAATTTAGTTTTTATGAAATGTGTATTACACGAAGAATAATGATATTCAAATTTTAAAAAGATTGCATGTCTTGTTTTGTGCATTATGGCATAAATCATTTCTGCAATTTCCATTTTGTGTAATAAATATAAAGCATAAAGATTAGTTGGTTTTCTCATCCCACACCTCAAACACCTCAGTGAAGAGCTCCAGCGCGAGCAGGCAGCACCGCTCCGGGTCCTGCAGGGGGCCTGTTGCCCATTGGAGCAGCGCCAGGCCCGGCTCTGACCCCCTGACCTGGGCGGGGTTCCTGGTGGCCGGGTGCAGACGAGGGGCAGCGGGTTTCAACACCGACTGACAGATGAGGCTGCATAGGGGCGGAACCGAGCACATAGACACGAGCAGCTCCAGAACCTGCACACAAACCAGACGTTAATATTAATAGCTGATTAAAGGTTTTAATGGCATCGTTTTATTATCTCTGCTCAGGATGCAGTACCTTCACCGCTGTGTCTGGGTCTTTCCTGTGAAGAAGGCCGACCACCTCGCTCAGACACACTGGGAGGTGTTTGTAGCTACACAAACCCACATAAACGTAAAGAGGAGAAGATTGTGTTAAACTCACTCGAACTAAAACAGGGCTGCTTTCACACTTTAGGCAGATATTTCACCTGCAACAGTGTGAAGAACACTGTGATACTTTCTAGATTTATATATACAGTGTGTATATATATATATACACACACACACATACACAGAGAGTGGGCCAAAAGTAGGGTTATAGTTAACACTTAAACATTTTTCCTTTATTAGAAATGTAGACTTTTATTTACATATATTATAATTACATATTAGACATTTTTACACTGAACATTTATTCTCTCAAGTGCTCAAAGAGTCCACCTTCTTGATAATAATCATTTTTATATCTAAAACGTGATTGTGAAGGTGATGCATATAACCCTAACTGTAACCCTACTTTTGGCCCACCTGTGTGTGTGTGTGTGTGTGTGTGTGTGTGTATATATATATATATATA
>QMIH01000254.1:502048-518199 GCA_003987875.1 Clarias batrachus | reverse complement strand
ATATATAAGGGCTGAAACGATTCCTCGAGTAACTCAAGTAATTCAATTCCAAAAAAATGATTGAGGCAAAATCTTCTGCCTAGAAGCTTCTTTTAATTAATTTTAAAAGCTTGTGTTATGTTTTTGCTCAATTATTTATTTGGCGTGACACAGCGTGCTTTCGGATGCAAACCGCCAGTAAACACTGCTGAAGAAGAAGCGCTTACATCACCAACAGAGAGGAAGGAGACAGTTAGCTGTGTATTGATGTGAGGGAGCGTTCTGTTGCGGGCTGCAAAATGGAAGGGAGTGCTAAAAACATATTACAATTTATTTTAAAGTTTATTTTATTTTATTTATTTATTTATTTATTTAGCATCTGAAAAAAGGCTTTAAAATAAGAATGTATGGCTGTAATGCACTTAATTCATCTCAGGCAACTTTAAGCTCTTTCTTGTATTGTGAATAATGACAATGTTTATTTTTGATCAAATGCTGAATGCATTTAAAAAATAAAAGTAGATTTTTCTAAAAGGAAAACCAAATAATCTTTGTTTCTCTTTTAAATTTTACATTGCTGTTTGATTAAGCAAAAGTACATTTATATATGTATATTTCAGTGCTCTATATATAGCTCTGGAAAAAAAAATAAGAATAAAAAAAAGAATAAATTTTTTTTTAATGTAAAAAAAATAAGAATAAAAAAAAAAGAATACATTTTTTTTTAATGTAAAAAAAAATAAGAGACCACTGCAATTTACTCCAGCAGGCAAGAAAACTTCTGGAAAGTCATCAAGAGGAAGATGGAGTAAGAAAATTATTTAACCAATGCATTAAGACAATATCTTTTGAATTTATTTGTATTTTGTTCTATATGAGTTATTAAAGCTCTGCAAATACTGTATGATCCTGGGTTATTTTAATAACAATAGTTATATTTTGCATTTAGGAGGAATATTGTCACCAAAAATAAGACAAAACCGTTCATCTAACCAGTATATGCACCTGTAATATAAAAAACATGAGAACCTGATTATGCTGCAATGGTCTCTTATTTCTTTCCAAAGATGTGCATGTGCACATAAACGTAATTAA
Organism: Clarias batrachus; assembly: GCA_003987875.1. Lineage (NCBI taxonomy): Eukaryota > Metazoa > Chordata > Actinopteri > Siluriformes > Clariidae > Clarias > Clarias batrachus. Next base: position 517,125 of record QMIH01000254.1, on the reverse strand, counting down.
TGTTAAAAAAGAATCTTATTAAATCTATTCTTTGAGTGTTAGAGTTGCAGTTTGAATGCGCCATCAGTCAACAGACTGTTTTATTTTTGTTTTGTTTTTTTAAACAGCTCAGCAATAAGCCTACTTGGTGAGGTAATCTGCAATCTTGGCGTTTTTGAGCAGATCCACCAGCAGGTCGACGGCGTAGTTCCTGGTCAGGGTGCCGTCTCCGTTCACCGTGATGTTAAAGATGAGCTGGAAAGTCTGATGAATGTTCTTTGCATTGAACAACTGAAACCACAAGTGCACACAAACAGGAAGTTATGGTCTGAGACCGCAGTGCAGTGAGCAGAAGGATCAGACAGATGGTGTCAGTGTGCACCTTTTGGCCCACTTCCTCGCTGAGGGTGAGGCTGGACAAGATGGAGAGTGCGAAGACAACCACAGTAAGACAGTTGTGCCCGAGGAAGTTGAGCAAAGCTCTGTAGAAGGCTTTAACATTACTCTGGAGGGTATAAAACACACATACAGAGAGAGAGAGAGAGAGAGAGAGAGAGAGAGAATGAAAATTAATCATCATTTGCTTCATTTAAGCATGAAAATAAGGAGGCGGGGCATGAATTGAGGGGGTGTGTCCTTACCTGAGACTTTATCTGGACCTGTACAGAGTGGTTGTGTCGACACAGATTAGCCATCAGGCCCAAACACGGCTTGGTGATGTCATCATTCTGAGACTGGCTGCAAGCACAGAAATAGACAAGCGAGTAAGCGTTCAGTATTTTATAGATGACTCTAAAAAAATTAAGTATTGGCCCCTTTGACATCAAACGAAGATCAATTTAAACATTCAGGTATGCTTTATAGTTTAAACATTTTTTAATCAGAAATATATCCTTTTCTTGCAAAGTGCCACTTTCATAACTATTGGCACCCTCACTATAATTATTCGGTTAAGCCTCTTGCCTGCTGGAGAGAATAACTGAATCACTCCCTGTGACGTCTGACAAATCTCGAGGCACTTGTAAAGCAACTCGTATCCTCGTCACGCTCTCGGATTATTCACAGATCATCTGCAGCGCTCATGCTGTTCTTAGGACGTAACAAACGCTGCCTTGTGGTTTTGCTAAAGCGACACAAACGAGTGGTCGAACAGGAAGAGGTGACTGTGCGGCTGAGCCTCAGATATAAAGTTCACAGCACATTTTTTTCCTTTGAGCTTTTTATACACGCAAGAATGCAAATAATAGATATGTACAATATAAATAGGAGTAAACTATAAAATGAATCATACATGTTGAGCACCAGGAACGTGAGGAGGTCGTCTATGTGGGAGGCGCAGTGCAGAATTCTGACGTTGTAAGTGAGATGCTGCAAAACCTGAAGACACTAAAAAAACAAACAAACAAAACAACAACAAAAAATGCTGCAGTTGGTGTCGTGGAGATGTGTATGTGTAAGAATGTGCAAAAACCTATGGTTTAGCTAAGTGAGCTAAGCTGAAAAAAAAAATAAAACAAAAGCAAAATATCAGGTGTTTTTTATCGCCATGAATATCCAGTTTCTGCGTGTAAAATAGTGGGCAAATTGGTTATGTTTTTCATCTGGTCACAGATTTTTACCTGCAGTACGATCGGCTCCTCGGGTGTAGTTCTGTTCCAATGAATGATGCCTGCCAGAGTCCCGACGATGTTAAAACGGCTCAGAAGTGCCTCTTTACTCTCATCATCAGATGCTGGAGGGCAAAAACAAACAAAGAAATGCATAGTACTAAGACACCGACCTACGTCTAATACACCACCTTCCCTCTGATCCACCAGCACCGCTCAACTGGTCTCAGGGGTCGAGGGTGATTTCCGAGAACACTAGACTGCAAGTCTATTTCATTTTGACTTGGACAAGGTCATATCGGTCAGAACATGAACGTGGAAATAGATCGCTGTTCAGACACAACGTCATCAGGGACGTCGGTCTCCTCCAAAATTAATCTCAGCGTATTTAAACATGGAAAGAACATAACCGTACCCGAGTATAAAATTTTTTTTTTAAATTATGTAAACAATGGCCAGTGGGTGAGTGGTGAGAGGGGGAGCAATCGTTCTTGAGTTGGGAACAAAACAATCTTGCGTATTGTGAAAACACCCTTTCCTACACCTAGGATATATGTATTGATGGAAATGTCAAAGCACCTATGTAAGTCATGCAAATGTAAACATAGCCCTAAAGTACTAAGGCACTAGACTAAGTGTAAGAGAGAGAGAGTGAGAGAGTGAGAGAGAGAGAGAACTTTGCTCCTGACAGACCGTACCAAGCTGGGCTAGCAGAGACAGGACACTCCCTGTAAGAACTGGACTGGCGTTAGGATCTCCAGCTACTTCCAGCAGACCGTTCAGACACTCGCTGGGGAGAACCTGACCAGAGGACAGGATCCTGGAGCACTTCAAGGCAGACAAATCCTGCAGAAACACCACAGTACAGTCTGTCATTCAGACACCTCAGGACATGAAGTGCACTATGTAGGCCACAAAGGCAGCTCACATGCAACTAGAAGAGTGTAACATATAAAATTCACTTTGCTGTAGTCTTTCGATTTCACCAACGAAAATAATGGAGGAAAATATTGGTTGATGACCTTTTGGTTTAAAAAAATATCTATCTGTCTATTTTCGTCAACGTTTAATTTTTGTCACAATCTGCTGCAATACGGTGTTCATTCATTATGGCACAAGCAGCGGCTCAAGGGGAGGTTTACTGATGTGGTGAGGGATGACATACAGGAGGTTGGAGTGATGGGGAAAATGTGCGAGTTTGATGGTCCGCAGCCTAAAAAAAGCGATGATGATATATACATGACCATATTTGAGCGCATTTAAGGTTTAGGTGTATTTATATAGGAGCATATATTCGAGTGTTTACGGTAATGTAACCTGTCACTCACTTCGATGTGTTTCTGCAGCAGTGATGTGTTCAGTGTGCCTCTGTTGTTGTTGTTGTTGTAATGTCGAATAGCGAGAAGCAGAGACTTCAGACACGTCGTTACGTCCATCCTGAAAACAAAATATCTTCTACATTAAATAGAAAATCTAATCCTCATCGGCTAAACTTATAAGTCACAACTTAAACGCTGATCTAATTAGCTTGCCTACTAGCTAGCAATGTTTACTAGCCCACTTTAGCTTATTCTTTGACGTACGTTAACATTATAAAGGATTCAACATCCTGATAGACTCATAATATCCTTATTATTTTTACTGTTATACTGTACATCAATCGCTTAATAAAAAAATTTCACTTGAAGTGTTTTATTGGATTTTTTTTACATATATAATATAACCTGAAGCCTCTGTTCTGTGAGCTCGCGCTGGAAAATTGACTTCCTCCCGCTTTCACCTTCGAAATGTTTCTGGAACATTCCATTCTCCACACAGGGGGGGACACAGGACACAGAACAACTGAAACGCTTTAAAACTTTTTTATAACAATATTCCAGCCTGTCAAGAAACTTCACGTATATCTATAATATGTGTTCGGTCATTAAATGTCTGGTTAATTGAAGAAATCTTTAATGAATGATGTTTCTTTATAAATTGATCCACCCTAAGATGGCTCAAGAAGCACGTAACGACGCAGTGACGTAACGCAGAGGTTAGCCACGCCCAGTCTGCTCATGCGTCAACGCTGTGAAGTTTCCAGGTGGAAAAACAAGTGTATAAAAATACAGCTGTCTCACGACTAAATAAAAAATGTTATTAATATTGATATAAGAATTTAAAGAAAATGTAATATACAAATTTTAGGAACGTTCAAGAGTGTGATTTTTGTTTGTTTGTTTTCTTTAAAAAATTATCTCTATTTATTTATGCATGTATATACAATACAGTAGTTGTGCACCCATTTATATATTTGTTTATTCATTTATTTATTTAATAATTCCAATTAAATTATATAATGCATTTTGAACAATTTTGTATGTGTTTTATGTTGGGAGTTTATTATTATTATTATTATTATTATTATTATTATTATTATTTATTTATTTATTTATTTTATTTTATTTTATTTTATTTTTTCATTAGAAAAGGCCCATGAGTGAGAGTCTATTTGCCAAATTTGCTAAAGATAAAAATAAACTGATGATGTTTTAATGTAATCAGTGATATTATTATTATTTCATGCTGAAGCCCATGTACTGTACACGTCTGTCTGTCTTTCTGTACAGCAGGACTTTCTGTCTTATTAATTAAGATAGAAATTAATTAATAGACAGAAATCACATTCTGTAAGGTTGAGTATCTGACGCCTTGTTTACACTAAGTTGTACTTCTTTGGTGCTCAGACAAATACACTCCCTGTTCGGTAATCGGAGAGAGAATCACAGATGAGAAATGGAAAAAGTCGATCAGATAAAGATGAAGTTTTGTCTTAAAACCACTCCAGCGTGTTCAAATTCACTTCTACCACTTCAGCGCTGTTATTTCAGCCAAAGTGAAAATATGAACTAATCCCAGTCAAAATATTCACTTTATCTTTTCTCATTAATATCTATTGCTGCAGGTGTTTGTTTACATTGAGACAGTAGCGCATTAGTAGATTATTTTAAAGTAGATGATTAAATCCCACACATAACTGGTCATAACATCACTTTTACTCCACATTTAGATTTCATTTCTGGGGCATGTTGAACTTCAGGCAGATACATGAGGACTGGTAAATCCTGTCTAGCCATTTCTGCCTGATGCTTTGACATAATCTGGCTGGGTAGACAGACAGACAGATGTAGGGACAGACGGAATTTTTTCTGAGACTGGTTTCTGGTCCTCGAATATATGAAACATAAAGATATCATTGAAAGAGCGAGTTCTGATCCAACGTACAGACAAAAGCTTTTATTTATATAGATGATATAGCAACAATTTTATTCTATTCTTAAACCATCATCATTGTCTGGTGGGTTGATGTCACTGCTGTGAGGCGGCAATTCGTTCCCGACGACCCCATATCCTCTCAACCTACATACGCCCACACACACATACACACACTCACATATCATCATTCCTTTATGGGTAATTTGAAAATGCCGATCAGACTAGAGCACGTGTTTGAAGTGTAAAAGGAAACCAGCCTACACTGCAGAAACCCACGAAGCACACAAGGAAATTTCAAACTTTCTGTGGCAGACAGTCTGGAGGCGGGATTCAAACCATTCGTGGAGGTGTGAGGTGAGAGTGATAACCGCTACATAACCACCTTGTAGGAACTTTTCTTTGCCAAAACATTGTGTCAATGTTACTTTCTCGACTTTGTGGACGATGGAAAACCACTGAAATTAGATTCTGTTTTTGAAAGCTAGAAATAATTTCATAAAATGAGGTCGCATCAACATTGAGATAAAGTTGAATAAATTATGATACATTTTCTTTTTATCTCTTAACTGAATCACCCGCTTGAAATTCCTCACATATTTTTTTTTCCCTTTCAGCATTTGATGCTCCGTCTGGGGTTCGAGTCCGGGTCACAGCCGCTGGTCCACCTTGGAAGCGAGTGCTATGGATTCAGCAGTTAATCAAACCATTCAATCAGGAAACAGCTGAAAGAGAAAAAATGGGCATGGACAGGATATTACGGTCTACATCGCTCAACATCTGAGATCCGTTCTGAGAAACTGAACTCATGCAGTTTGAATGTTGTGCAAACACCATATTACAGCAGAGTACAGCACAGCAATGTAGATATTATACCGAGCAAAGATATATCAGATACTGCGGTGTTAGATTCACTTATTTTTCCTGGTTTCACTTCCAAATCACAGTTTCTTCATGACTAGCACTGATTCACTGTGCGCGGTGATAAGAACAAGATAACAACATCCTCGAGCTGTACAAGCACTTTGTGTCTAAGAGACATGAGATACTCGCACTGTGTGCAGAAAGCAGAAAGCTAATATTGTCTCGTTCTCCAGTCAGGATCTCTGAACTCTGTTAGAGATTTCTGTTAGAGGACCGTGCATGAACATCATCTGCATAGAAATGCTATAGTATATGTTAATATGTTCTTGTATTTGCAGAATCGTTTTGGCTTCCTTCCTTCAACTGTAACTTTCAGAAGTTCGATGAATGATGTTTCAACATCATATACGATAATATGACAACATTAAGCAACTTTAGGGTTCGTGCTGGGTGTGGTGCCGTAGTACACTGCCTGGCCAAAAAGAAAAAGAAAAAAAATCCTCATGCTCCCAGAACCACTCAGTCACACTCCGAGTCCTGGGATATGGTGCGTTCCAACAGGGAAGAGAAACCCTCCACAGATGTGATGTGCTGGTGATTCAGTACATTCAGGTGGTCATGTGACTTCATTTTATCTCCACATAACGTTGCTGAGTCTCGACCTGAGCGACTGAAGCGACCCCAGATCATAACACTGTCTCCAGAGGCTTGTAGATTTTTGCACATCACTGAACTGCAAGCTTTGAACTTGGACACACACACATTATGCACATTCATACATTACAAATGGCAGATTTCAGATTTTGCACCCCAGTGTACTGTGAACTTACACTGTGACTGTAACCTTGCACAATATTCTGCACATCCGCACATTATCTTGCCCATAACTGGACAGAGTTCTACACTACACTACATTATATTACAACTCTTTTACATTTCATATTATTTTTTTTATGTTATTATATATTTTTATACAGTATTTCTATTTTTTATTTTACTATTTTATTCCAGTATTTTATTTTCATGTCTTTTACATTATGTAAATAAAAAAAGTCCTTTACATCTAAAGTTTATTTACATATTTCTTAAATGTCTAATTTGAGTCTGTGATGAATAAAAATTGAATTTGTTTTTGATGTGTACAGTGGACACTATGCATGATGGGAGCATCGCTTCATTACAGCGCTTCCCTTCTCACCCTGACACGCCCATCACTCTGGAACAGACTCAGTCGGGACTCATCAGGTCACATGACTTTTTCTCATCTCTACAAAGTCCAGACTTTCTGCTTTCTATCAAACTGAAGCCTTTTTTTGGTGAGTCTCAAAAAGAAGTGGTTTTCTTATGGACACACAGCTGTCTAGTCCCAGTCCTGTGAGTGTGGAATGTTTTTTTTTTTTTTTTGCCATGCAACATCAGCAGGCGTTTAAGCGATCTCCATTCATAACTGATTTGCAACCACATTTCAGCACAATCCTTCCTCCAGGCTTTGATGATGTGTTGAAGGGTTCTTAACCCAGTTCTGGTCATTTCACATCTCCTTAGTTGTTTTCTTTGCTTGATGCAACCTAATAAAACAATCCTTCTGAAATTAGCTGTTATTACTCATCACCATTAAAAAGTTAAAGTTAAAAGATGCATCTAAAATGATGCAATGATACAAAGAACACAGCAAACTTCTATCATTATTGTTCACAATGCCCCGAGTTAGATTTCATTTTAGCACAGCGATCTTATTATCTTATCATGTGTCTGCATCTGACGCTCCGTTCAGTTGACCTTCCATCCACTTGCAAGTCATCAGCACTATTTGTATTTTCTTGAGTGTTAATAAACGAAGCTCGGTGTCACGATTAAAGCTGCAGTCAGCAGAAAAGCTGATGACTGATTATGCGGTTCTGATGTGGACCCGAAGCCGCGCAGGAGCCACAGGGCATCTGAACACGACCTTGCTTTATTATTCACTTCCTCCATGATGGCAGATACAGACTGCGGACTCCTACACACGTTCCCACAAACTCAATAGTGTACATATATGTAGTTATTACTATTTCCACTGCTGTAGCTTTTTAACCGGGTGGAAACATAAGTGTGTGTGGTTAACCAAACGTACGAACAGACAGACAGACAGACAGACAGACAGACATGCGAGCAGGTAGAGAGACAAAGTCCAGGTTTTGCACATAGACAGACAGACAGACAGACAGACAGACACAGACAGGCAGACAGAGAGACAACCGGAGAAAGACAGACAAGTTTCAAAGTTTGTTACGTCCCTGAAGTCATAAACATGAACACTGTGCCTGTCTTGTGTGCCATGTTTGTGCCCCCGATGTTGGTGGGATGATGGTCGTGTCACTTCCTCCATTTTGGGGTTTAACCCACAACAGCGTGCCTCGTTCCTTTCCCTGACACACACTGAATCATCGCTCGCGCTACACTCGTTGCTCGGCCTCCTGCTTTGCATTCGGACCAGACGATTATATGAACCTCGTCCATCAATGTTGTCGTAGATCAGTGGCTTCACTTTGTTGTGTTTACTGTTGGTTTGTTGCTTTAATTCCTCTGTGCATGTGACCCTCTCGTTTGCGATTTGAATTCGCCCTATCAGCTGAGCCGCGGATGACCTTCTTCTTTGACCTCATTTGCTCTTGAATTTGATTTTACTTTGTAATTAAATAACAGGAAGTCAGTGGGATTAGTTTCACACCTGGTTTTGGTTCACTAGGCAGTAAATAAGAGATGCGCACGTTATTATTTACTTTTCTTATTTGGTCCACTTTGTGATTTATTACAGAGAATTTTGTTCATTATGTCAGCTTTTGTTGGCTTACAAAGATGACCACTTTCGAGAAGAATTACGTTGTACATAAACGCAAAGCAAACACACTATTGGTCTCACCACTATTTTTATCACTCTGTACGTTGTGGTCGGACCTTCTGTACACCAGGTCGTAACCGAATGAAGGGTTCTTCCGGTGCTTTCCTTCTATTTGTGCCCTTCCTCACTCGATGGGTTTGTACATTCTCTATGATGTTTTTTTTATCTTTGTGCTGTTTTTTACCGTTCAGCAGCTGCCCTGCGATAGAGCGGTTTGAGTGTTGCAGAACACAACTCAGATGTTAAGTGGCACATACTGTAAGTTTGTGTGATGTTCACACATCACACCAGAAAAGTCCGGACTCCGCAGCTACAAAACCGCTCATTTTTGTCTATCATGACTTTTCTAACCAAGTGCTTTCGGAATTTTTAAGAATCCAATCGTACCAAACCAGTTGTAATAGTTTCATTCGTGACATAAGCGTTACATGAGCTAGCATTCATTAGATGCATAAGGCATGTGTAGCCTTTCTAAAGTCACACTGATGACCTGAAGTAACAGGCGCTAAGGAACAGGAAATCTAATGCTTCTAGTAACAGTAAGAGACAAATCTAGTCTCTGTTCCTCTCTGACGGTAAATCACAGGACTGTGATGAGATAAGACACATGCATACTGACACATAATGCATAAGATAGAGACCTGCGGTCATTTGAAGTGCTGTTCACTATGACAGCCTCGGAGAGCTCGATCATCAGTATATCTGTCCTCGAATAATATCCGGAATAATAAAAAACCTTTGAGCTAAAAGCTGATTATAAGTCTCACAACTTTCACAAGTTCTAATATCATTCATATCATTCATATCATTCTTTATCATTAATTCTCGGTTAATATGAACCAGTTTAAAATTCACTATCATGCGCAATATTTGTTGAATATAACCTTAACATACAGACTTATTGTATTTGACATCATTTTATTTCAATCAGGAAATTACAGTAAATCCAGACGTGTCACTCCCGTCTCATTTTTTCATCCATACCTTGATCAGGCCTGTGCAGCAGATGAACAAACACTTATGACACTTGCAAATGTTCCATGTGCAAAATTCGACATCTTTCACAAAGTGTGTCATAATTTACACTTAAACACGGCCATGAAACAAAAACATTTATTTACACATAAAAGTCTACAACATTTACATTCATTCACATGATGTGCAATTTTACACAAAGCAAAAAATATATGTTTTTCTTTATAAGTCTTGACCCCCCCCTCATTTCTCCATATTAAATTAAATGAAAATTAAATGATGTAGATTAAATCACGCAACAATGATTTCACTGCGACAGGCTGCAAAGTGCCTAAAGATTTACACAATTAAATATCAGTTGTTTGTGTACCAGCCTCAGCAGCGACCTCGTTTCCCCTCTCGTCTGTTCCAAACACTCAGCATTCGGCATGAACTAATCACCTCCTGACCATCTCTCATCATCTGCACCTGTTTCTCACTGGCTCAGGACTTAACGATTCCTCTGAAACTGCACAGGTACAGGGACTGGACTCAACATGATGAGAGACAAACAAAAGTCCTTCAGGAAGCCTGGAGAACTTTGGGTTCCTCAAGACTACGTTAAATACACAAGAAAGTCTGCAGCTTTGGTAGGAAAATATGAAGAAAAGGGGAGGTCAATACTTTTGCACAGTACTCTATGTATTTAATGGTTGTATCAGTTTAAACAGAGGGAACAAAAGGTCATCAGAGTCCAAGTCTCATGAACCGCACAGTCTGTTCCTGTTCTCTAAAAGTTTGGTTTTGAGTTGATTCGAATCACTCCGGCAGCACAGCAACGTAGTCAGAGTCCACGTCTGAGACAGAAATAGACAAAGGCAGACATATGAAACTGAAAAATGTCCTTTTTATGAGTCAAGTATAAAACACCAGAAGTTGTTCTTTGCTTACTCTCGTAGTCCGGGGACTCGTCAGGCACCGCATACTCGTCTAACGCTTGTTTCCTCTTCACAGGGTGACGCAGACGAGACGATAAACCCTGATTTTTCTTGTAATAGTGATGGACGAGTTCTTCCAGCGTTTTAAAAAACTTCTCCTGCACACCTGCACTGGTCTGAGAAGAGACGCAATATTTATTAGTGGATTTATTTCCCACAACAGCAAGTGTCTTATTTCTCTTACACTCCATCAATTCGCATTCGAAACCAAAGACGTCTATATAATTAAAACACAGTTTTCACTCGTTCAAGTATATCCTTATGCATTTAAGGACCAGAAACCCGGTTTAGAAAATTAATCTGTCTGTCTGTCGGTAAATCAAAATGTTGAGTAGAAATGAAGTTATGAGCAGTTTTGCACCAGATTTTGTCACGGAATCTCAGAAAACTGTCGATACTGGATTTAATGAAACTTTTAATCTGCACCATCAGTGATGTTATGAACAGTTCTGTGTGGGATTTAATAATCTACTGTAAARTAATCTACTAATGCGCTACTGTCTCAATGTAAACAAACACCTGCAGCAATAGATATTAATGAGAAAAGATAAAGTGAATATTTTGACTGGGATTAGTTCATATTTTCACTTTGGCTGAAATAACAGCGCTGAAGTGGTAGAAGTGAATTTNNNNTGATTCTCTCTCCGATTACCGAACAGCGAGTGTATTTGTCTGAGCACCAAAGAAGTACAACTTAGTGTAAACAAGGCGTCAGATACTCAACCTTACAGAATGTGATTTCTGTCTATTAATAAGTGAGACAGAGAGTTCTGCTGTACAGAGAGACACACAGACATGGACGTGGACTTCAACCGCAAATAATAATAATAATAATAATAATCATAATAATAATAATAATCATAATATCACTCATTAGATTAAAGATCAGCAGATTATTTTTTACTTTAACCCTAACTGTTTCTAAAAACCCTTTTCCCGTCAACAAAAGGAAGTTTGAAAAGAAGTTATTAATGTTTTTTTTTATAAAAGTCGACACATTATACGTTGCCGGATGTTGATGAACTTAGTTACATTGTTTCTTCATCAGCAGGTTTTTTTTTTTTTCACACTTGGAGTTCATTAGACAACAAAAAAAATCACGACTTGTCATGTTACTGATTAACTTGTGAACAGTGAACTCCTGTAGACTCCTCCCACTATCGATAAACCGCATAAACGCCGCTTTTAAAATCACTAAAATTGTACAAGCTTCCCGTGAGTGGTTGCTATAGAAACGACAATTTATTAGAACAAGTGATTTAACGTAAACCTCTCTGAGCAACTGTTGTAGAAAACTAATCAACACCTTCTGATTCATCAGAATCCAGAACTCAAGAGCGCTGAGGCAACATTCTACTGTAAGTTCCCGTGAATATCACTTAAACGCAAAAGTTTGTACACCCTGCCTGATTTCTAGGGGACAAAAAATTGCTTGACAAATTGAATTTAAAATAAATAAATATTTGTAGCTGTATATTATCAGTTTAGGTGAAAAGTTTGTACCCCCAGCCCCCCCCCCCCCCCCCCCCCCCCAGGAAATATAAACAATCTAATAACTTGTCCATGTTTTTGCTTTATATCTGTCTCAAATATCCTTCAGAGCCTCACATTCTGTTTTTCCTTTTAAAATCAGGTCCGTAGACAAAGCTCATTCCTACACCACGAAGATCCATGGATGTATCGACACGCAAAACGAGAATAAACACGAAACAGAACTGAAAAAAAGATTTTTGAAATCAATGAAATCATTGATCTGATTTTGACTCAAACATTACTGAAAACTCTTTCACGTGGCAGAGGTACAGACGCAGTCATGAGAGAGAGAGAGAGAGAGGTAAGTACTGGCTGGAGTTAATGATGAACAAGCTAGAGAGCTAATATAACTGACATACAGGTCTAGCAAATATGCAAAAGTCTGATTTCTGTGATTATTCACCATTTTTCACATTTTTGTTATAAACTTTAGAGATGGCTGTGTGCGACAATCCCAGGCCATCAGTAACTCCTGAAATACTCAAATGGGCAAATCTGGACTAAGCCGCCGTGCCACATCACCTTTAAACTGCACTTTGATGATTGTTGAGGACATTAACTACAGCTCGGGACCCGAATATGCATAATTTTGTGTATTGTGCTGCTGCAACCTGATTGGCTGAATGGAAAACCGCATAAATAAAACAGGTGTACCTGTTTCTCAAGGTTATATAAAAACAACGTGACTGCACTCCAGGAGTAATGAATAACTGGCTGATCATTTGCAGTACGTTCTGTGAAACTGGATATTTTGCGATTTCGATGCAGTTTGAACAACAAGTCAGAGTCAATCCTTGACACAGCAGTGTTGGCAGTGTGCAGTGTGAGCGCTGTGGTGCAGGTAGTTTGTAGAAACCTTCTGTTTCAGACACACAGTTGGTTGATGCATGAACGGACGGTAAACAGTCCACGTCTGTGGTACGATAGGAAGCTGTCGTCATGTACAATAGTGAAACTGAGACTGGAAGAGGAGGAAGCTGATGAAGTTGTCTTTGTATTGCTTTTTCATGTTTCTAGAGACATTCCAGAATTTATGTCAATAAAAAAATTAATCGTGCTACAAAATGCAACACTTCTTTTTTTTTTTTTTTTTTAAATATATATATATATATATATATAATAAAAATATTATTTGCTGCCAGTGACTCACTAGGAAAATCACAATCAAAGCGCGAGTCGGCTATATTTTATCTCCAAACTCAACCAACATATTATTGATACGGAATTGTGCATTTAAAGAACCACAAACACAACTGCAGGCTGATTTACCGAAACTCTGTGGGAGGTGGAGTTATAGCATGTTGAAAAAAATCTCGCAAATTTCACACTGATATAATCGACATTTTTCACTAATATTTACACAATATTCTGCCGTTTGTGTTTTTTATAACTTCTTGTGCCTCAAAGAAAACATGCCCCTATAAGGTTGTAATATTTTTTGCTTCATTAGAAAATAATATGAATAGTTTTATAGATACAGCTTTGGAACAAAAATTCGATACAGTATCATTGCAATTTACTCCAGAAAACTTCTGGAATGTCATCAAGAGAAAGATGGATGATCAGAAACAATCACGCAAAGCTCTTTGCTTTTTTGTAAAAATTGTGGTATAAAGTTACCGAACTGCAATGTGAAAAACTAACTGCAGATCGGGGTTATCAAAATTTGAATGTGAATTTGAAGCATTAAGCCCAGTTTTTTTGTAGGTTCCCCTTGTGCCACTACAGAGCGCCTGGGTGTGCTGGGATCCTTTGGTTGCTGTCGGTTGCGAGGTCGAGCCTCCGCGGATCGGATTTGTGTTTTCCAGCGCGTCCCACAGGCCCTGATCGGATTGTGACCTGGGGAGTTTGGAGGCTCGTAGGTGGGTTCGTGGGTTCGGGCTCTTTGTCGGCCCATCTGTGCACGGCGGCCTGTGGTGCACTGGGTCTTCTGGTGTCTTTCTATCGTGGCCAGAATTGACTTTTTTGCGCTGATGTTATACAGGTCCTGGAGCTAATCGGTACACATATAAATACATATAAACACTTTATTTTTAAATTGCTGACTCATACAATAATGGCTTGTTTGACGTGTTTTCGCTCAGATTTCTTTTTTCTTAGGCCTGTGGTGTGCAGGCAAATACAAATATGCAGCAGTTTCAGCCACAGCAATGTCAGCAGTTGCACTGGGGAAGTTCTTATAGCCCGTTACCACTACATAGGCTCACATTACAGCATTTCATATATGCGAAAGGCTTTCGGTAAAATATTTAAATTAAGTAACGCCAGGCCTGTTTCCCATTAGAGATTTATACCCAACTTTATATCCAAGTCTTTAGCCTTTTTTTGGCCATGTTTATAAAGAAAGGCTACATGAAAAAAAAAATCTTAAATCAGGTTGTCAAATTTGTAGAATACTATTGATTAATTGCTAAGATGAAGAAAATAAAAACTGCAAATGCATACTACATGTGCTTTTTAGGGAACTGCGATGTTAAATGAAAGTTACACGCATACTTCCTGTGGAAATATCTCACAACGCGTCTCCTTCTCTCTCAAGCCTTTTGGTTTTTTTAATAGAGTTCTGCTCTGCACGAAGCCCAGCTATTAACTTCCTCGACTACTTCTACCGAACAGATCACTCTATGTTGTATTTATTATTAATTAATGACACTGGAAATCTCTGCACATCAGTGAGGACGACTGAGTCGAAGTCTGATATGATAATAAAGTGCGAAATAAAGTGTCAGACAATCTGCATGCAGGCACTTAGCACTCACTTTACGGCTGATAAAATAAATACAGTCTGATATAAAAATATAAAAATCAGCTCCAGTGTGTGAGCACGATGTCTCTCTCTCTCTCTCACCTGTAATGTGTAATATCCAGCGTGAGTCTGTAGGATCCTGTACGTGTACACCACTTTGTTTTTGCTGTAGGAAGAGAATTTATTAATAGAAACCGTGCACAATTTAAATGAATTAAATAATAATAATAATAATAATAATAATAATAATAATAATAATGCAT
>QMIH01000254.1:490337-501923 GCA_003987875.1 Clarias batrachus | reverse complement strand
ATATACAGTTTATTTAATTACAAAGGCCAGAAATTAGGGAAAAAAATCAAATGTTTTTGTTTTTATGGTAATACAAACAATAAACAAACAAATAAGCAATAAATAAATAAAAATAATATATAAAATATTCAATAATAGAGTATGTAAGCAACATACTTTTGTTTTATTTATTTTATTATTTACATGAATGACATAAAATTATTATTTTTTAAAAGCCGCAATTTTAAAGCAATGGAAAAACTGATTTGTAAAAAGAAAAGATAATTTCATAAATATCATCATTTTAAAAGATTATCATTTTACTCTTTAATGTGAAGGCCCCGCCTCAAAAATGAACAAACAAACAAACAAACAAACAAACAAACAAAAAAGTAAAGGCGAAAATCAGAATAGCTTTTCTGTGATGCAATGTATAAAATGCTAATTATACAATTAGTTTGACATTTTTCTATTATTGTGATTCTTCCCCTTATTATTATTATTATTATTATTATTATTAGTGTCAAAAACGTGTATGACAGCGACTAACAAAAACTGCAACATATGAAAATATGACTAATTAATAACAAACTATTATTAACATTATATTAAGATTTGAATTGAATTTTAAAAGATTTGTATTTGCATTCGAGACCTGAATAAAGAATGAATTAAGATAATTAGATGCAGCTGTTTGTGATGGTTTGCTAATGTAACCTACATGTGACTTCACTAGGTTGTCAGGAAGTTGTTCTGCGGGTGACTGAGGAGCCAAATAGATACAATCTGTCCATATAAAGCACCGGTATAACTCACCTACAGCTTTCTTCTGCCTTTAAGCATTCTATTCCTGCCTGCATTTGTGTTTTCTGAAGATCTGCAGAGGAGACACTGACTGAAGGTGCGGCGGGAAAAGACAAGAATACTCACTAGACACAGAGGCAGAGAGCGCCGTGGATGGTCTCGCTTTCCCTGATGAGAAACGATCCGTTCTTCGCCTTCGCACCCAGGATCTCCTCGCACCGCTCTCTGCTGATGGGACCGTGGTAGAAGAGCAGATCCTTGTGCTCCATCACCCCGGCTCAGTCACCTCAACTTCCACCAGAAATGCTAACACAATCCTTTTGAAATTCACCACCAGAAGAAGAAGAAGAAGAAGAAAAAAACTTTAAGAGAAAATGCAGTTTCTTAAAAATTCAATCTTAAAAGAATTCCTCAGAAAGGCTGAAGATCCATGGCTGATGTTAGGTGATAATCGCTGCTAGAGAAGCTCGAACACTGTGACTGTGTGCTGCAGTGTCATCTTTCACACAGGAAGTGTGTGAGAGTGCGAGTGTGATTATGTATGTGAGTGTATGTCTTTGTGCAGATATTTCCAATATGCAAAGACTACATCAAAAACATTTTCCTACAAGTCATTTTTCCATCAGGGTTCATCTTTTTTTTTTTTTTTCCTCTCTGCAGCGTTCTTTTTAATGTTTCGATTAATTAATTGAAGAATAAAACACTAATAAATTGTTGTGCTTTTGAATTCTGGTTTGAAGAAAAGTGTACGTTCATTTCCTTACCATAATATATCATGAACTCATTTTATTTTAAGTCCGAGAAAGCTTTATAGTCTAGACGTGACATTGAGTATTCATTCTGCACATACACATACACCCCGCGTTCAAGTCAAATCGGGACAGGACGGTTATGAGTCTCTTAGCCGCAGTGAAGCATTTGAATGGTGCGAACGTTTTTAAATGATGATCCCTGAAGGCCGGTGTTTCAGATGTGAAGCAGACAGTCCGATCATAGCGTCTGTGTACCGAGAAAACTTTCTACCCTGATGGTGTTCAAGCACCAGTGAGACACTCGGGTAAGTGCATTAGTGTAGCAGCGGATTATAAAGAGAAATAAAGGGCGTGTTAACTCTCAGAACTGTGTCCTGTTATTCTGCAAAAGTCCCGCTTTGACTCGAACGCCCCTACAATGATATTTAGCAACAATAACCTGAAGCAAGTGTTTTCTGTCGACGTTTATCGTCTCTCAGATCCTTTTCAGAAGAAATTGTGGTCCATTGATGTTCACTGATCTGATGTTGTCATCGCGCGGCTCTTTCAGAATACCGCGCGGCGTCTCAGCGAGGTCTGGGTTCTAGATCTCAGATCATTTCTGTTTCACATTTCACACGTTTGTGGCAGGAATAGTAGAAACCTGAGTAAATTTCTACTCAATTACAGTAAGCCTACCGTAATGTAGTTGCAAAAGAGGCGCCAATCGTCACCCCTCCCCCATATGTGACCATGGCTACGAGGTGTTTGTGGTGTAACAATGTTTTTTTGGGGGGGTTGTTTTTTTTTTTTTTTAATGAAGCTGTTCTTGATGTTAAGACATCCTCAACGTTATCAGCTCAATGTTCCAGAACCGCTTCTGGTTTGTACACTCGAGTTTTCCGAGGTGCTTTTTCTGAGTCACCTTTTCATGAAGACCTTTTGCTGAACGTGCTCTCCTGAAAATAAACAGTTTCTGTGCCTACTTTGCACTCTATACAGTTCAAAGCTCCGACCTTGGACTGTATTGGGAAGATCAGCAGCAGTCCTGATGGCTCTCCGTTTGTAAACGCTCACTGTACGACTGTGACTGATAAAGCGTTTGCAGACGGCAACAATAACCTCGCAGAGCAGCAACAGTTGCTTCTCTAAGATTATGTCTGATAAAAGAAAAGAAAAGTGCGGCTTTTATAAAGATGCAGTCACACTCGTTGAGAAACGGGGTTAAGCTCAGTGGGTTAGCGCTCTATATTACTAAACAGAAGGTCAGTGGTTTAAGCCCCGGCTCTGAGTTGAGCAAGACTCCTCATGGCTCCTCCTGCGTCATGGCTGCCCCTGTGCACGGACTCGACATTCCTACCCAAGCTGAGACATTCATAGAAAATGATTTCTCTGTATATGTAACAAACAATGGGAGACCTTTAGTAACTGCTGCTAATTTCTCTCTGAACGACTGTAGAAGTAGAAAGGGTGCACTTACTTTTCCCATCTTGTTTTGCTGAGACATAATATAGCGGTATGGTTCGCACTGTCGCTTTAAACCTCCATGGCCCGGGTTTAATTCCCACTTCGGATTCTGCGTACCTGGGGGAAACCCACCAAGCACGGGGAGAACGTGCAACTTGGTGGGTTTCCTCCAGGTTCTCCGGTTTCCTCCCACAGTCCAAAGACATGCAGGTGACATGCAGGCTAATTGGTGTTCCCAAATTGTCCGTAGTGTGTGAATGTTGACTGAAGGTCGGATGGATGGATGGTTAATTAATGTTCCAAAAATTGTCTGGTTTTTATTTATACAGAAATTATATCATTGGACAGGTTTCTAAACGGCTGCTTCATGTTGGTTCTCACCTGGCGAGGGGGTGGGGCTAATCTCGAGCTCCGTTGGTGAGGAAAGCAGGAGGGATAAAGAGAGCGATTTAGCACTAATCTGATTATCGCTCTGAGGAGCGTCGCTCACCCTCGGTTCGAGTCGTTCTCAGGGTCAGCGTCGCCGCACGGGCTTCATCACGGTCAGATTATACGCTATGAAATTTAACAGGTTATAGTGGCAGCGAGATGAGGACCAGGCCGACGGGGGACGCCAGCAATGCCGACTGGATGGCTTCACTGTGTCCCACACTCACCGCCATGCCACTCAAATACCTCGCCGTGCCCGGTGGGTCGAATTATCTCATAATCACAAAGAGCGCCGTTCAGTCCTGAGGATTTATTTGACTTAAACAGTTCTGTAATGTAGCATCTGCAGGTATTAGAGTCTTTAAAACATTTTTGATTTAGACAAAATGATTCCTCCGGTAGAGCAGGATTTTTTTTTTCTAGTTAATTCTTCATTTGAAATAATCTCTCTATCAATTATTTTATTTAGTCAACAACTTTACAATTTTTTTTTTATTAAATCTGAAATATTGGTAAAAGTAGTTCTGTACAGTGCATGTACAATAGCAATCAAATATTTCAATTACAGTGAGAAAATAATATAATAATTATAAAATAAAAATATAATAACAATAACCAAGGGGGGGGGAGTGTGATTATTTGGTTTGCTAAATCTGGTTTGTTTGATTAAATTTTAATGTAAATGTAGATTAGTTGAAGTAAGTGAAAGGGAAAAATATATTTTTTAAAATAATAAGATATTATATATTACATATATTTAAAAAATATGTAGTAATTTAATTTAATTTAATTTAATTTAATTTAATTTAATTTAATTTAATTTAATTTAATTTTATTTTATTTTATTTTATTTTATTTTATTTTATTTTATTTACCTGTTCTTATCTCTGAATTATTTACACACACTATGAAGCAGTATGCGTTTTTATTCCAGGACCAGGTTTTTTCCAGCATGGGGATATAGTATAGCCCGGATCCTATTTTGTATCAAATCAGAGAATTCATAAGAACTGTAACATTCATACTATACATTCGCACATTACTGTTATATTTCAAACATTCTCGTGTACTGATCTAACATTAGCTAGCATTACGATGTATCTGGCGTTTATGATTAGTGCATCTTAGCTAATTTATCATCTCAAATTCATTGCAAACTGAAAAATAAACTCCTAAATGATTCATAAATTCTTTTTAAAAAATCCTGTGAAGACTTTTAAGACGTCTTGGACATGTGCTATGCTAATGTAGCTAATTCTGAGGATTGTCAACTCCAAAAAATTCCAACAAGTCATATTAAAAAGCAAAACTAGTCTTAATAATTATTCACATAAAGCAGGAAGCATATGGTCGACCTCAATTATGCTTCGCCCATTTTTGTTGCAGTTGCAATCTATATTTACTGTTAGCGTTGGACGCTAACCATCACAAACTGCTCCTTTAAATTCTGCTCCCATGTCGGAACTTGCTTTCCGGTTCTGCTCCACACCTCAGGTTCTCACGATTCGTTCAGTTTCTGGGTGGACGAACAAGCCCCGGTCGGCCCCGATCAGAAGGCCTTCGTCAAGCACCTAGCGTTCGTGTTCCGTCTGCTGGCCAAGAAGGTGATGAAGAAATGGTCCATGACTCAGAACCTGACCTTCAGGGAGCAGCTGGAAGGCGGCATCCGATACTTTGACCTCAGAGTTTCGTCCAAACCCGGAGAAAGAGACCACGAGGTCTACTTCATCCACGGCCTGTTTGGGCTCAGAGTGCGAGACGGACTCAGTGACATCAACGGCTTCCTGAACTCTCACCGCAAAGAGGTAATCTTCCTGGACTTCAACCACCACTACGCCATGGACGAGCAGCATCACCGCTACCTCATTGACATGCTGAAGGAGGTTTTTGGATCGAAGCTGTGCAAGATCAACAAGGTGGAGAACATCACGCTGGACTACCTGTGGGAGAAGAAGCACCAGGTACTCTGAGATCTGAAGGTTTGTTGCTTTGGGTTTACCTTGGGTTTAGGGTCGTTTATTTAAATCATTCCTGCTCAGGGTTGCTGTGGGTCAGCTTTAACAAATACTGTGCTCAGACCCTCATCTTAGAGATAACAGTGTTACTTCCTGTCTGTCTGACTTCCTGTGACTCATACTGGCAGGTTCTGGTATTTTATCATCACCCATCTGCTGAAAGCTGCCCATTGATGTGGCCTGGCAGTAAAATCCCAGCGCCGTGGGCCAACACCACCGACACCAACAAACTCATCCAGTTTCTGGAGACCACGCTGGGCGAGAGAGCCGAGTACGGCAGCTTCCACGTGTCGCAAGCCATCCTCACACCCCGCATCAGGACCATCATCAAAGGCCTGGTCCGGGGGCTGCGCAACTACCTGGTCGAGAAGTGAGTTGATTCTGGTCTGATTCCTGAGAAGTAAAATTACAATTACATTAATGCACTATTTAATTTTTGTATTTTTTTAAACATCTGGTATATGACTATAAACTATAGACAAACTATATGACTAGCACTCTAATAAGAATAAAAAGTGGTAACAGTTGCTTAGGTATAAGAGGAATAAAACACATTTTTATATAACAGCAGTGATATATATATATATATATATATATATAGCAATGTATATTACATGTTAATCTTTACTGTTTAATATATCTGCTTATTATTCTATACTTATAAACCTGAAAATTAAAGGAAAACCATCAACACAAAGACTAGTTATAACAATCTTAGACAGTGATTAATAAATTAAATCAGGTTCAGTTCCGCCTTTTTTCTTCACATACTGTATACCAGCTTTGTTAGAGCTCAGGGTCAGCCATTATAGAGCAGACAGGGTTAAGGGCCTTGCTCAAGGGCCCAATAGTAACAACAAGGTGGTGCTGGGGCTCAAACTGCCGACCTTCTGATCAGTAATTTATAGCCTTAACACACTGAGCCTCCACTGCCCACCGTTTAATTGTGTAAAGAGTTCATTATGTGCATAGAAAAATATGTTTTTTATACATTATACATTATATACATATACATTATATTTAAATATTATGGGACAACAATAGTGTTGTTCCCATAATGCATCTTTTTATTTGTGATGTGATGTGATGTGATGTTATTATGTTGTAATATGGCAACGCAATTCATAAAAGCCACACATGGGCATGTTACTTTCCAGCTCATCTCTGAATAAAACGTAGGTGTACTATGCAAAGTAGTCACTAGGTGGCACTGATGTACACAAAAGAGTCTGAAGTATTCACAATAATTTACATTACAGTATGTGGAAATAGTGGAAAATTTTAAGAGGGCAAACATTAATGATTCACAGGACAAAGAGTGAGTGAGAGAGAGAGAGAGAGAGAGAGAGAGAGAGAGAGAGAGATGATGGTCTGTCTCGCAGGAAGATTGTGTAATTGTGCCTGCGCAGGAGGAAGTATGAATGTTTGTTATTCCAAGATCTTTCCAGGATAAACTGCACTCGGGCTTCTCGCTTCCTGGTTTTGTAGAGCGAAAGGAGGGAAAACTTTCTCTTTCTGCTTGTAGTTTCATTCTGAAGTAAAGTGCAAACTGATGCTTGTGGAAAAATAGTCAGGATTAACCTACATATCCTGTGCACACACACACACACACACACACACACACACACACACACACCATAGACCAGTGGATAAAGTTGGCCTGGTCTGTTCATATGGACAGCCAAGCGTGTGTGTCACTTACCAGGGGAAGACATGAGCGGGCGGAGACAGTGTGATGCTCTGGGTGAAGTTCTGCTGAGAAACCTTGGTTCCTGCTATTCATGTGGAGGTTATTTTGACACACACCATGACCCCGAATGCTGCTACAGAGCAAGAATCATGGAAACGGCGTTCTCTGATGGATGGAGTCTCTTCCAGCAGACTAATGCATTGCTCAGGAATGCTTTGAGGAACAATTCAAAGATCTCAATCCAAACGAGCGTCTGTGAGATGCACAGGAAAAACAAGTCTCATCCATGGAGGAGGTTCTGCTTCTGATGGCTTGGTACCAGATACCACACACACCTTCAGAGGTCTAATGGAGTCCAGGACTCAACGGATCAGGGCTGTTTTGTCTGCAAAAGTAGAAGCTGCTCAATATTGTGTCCGTGGCAGATGAGTGTGCTGAGTGGACGTTATAATGGAAAGTCGAAACTGAAGCTTGGATGTCTCTGAGGCCCTCTAGTGGCGCTCATGTTGGTGATTGTCAAAGGAATGAGATTTAAACACAGTGGATTAGTGGTTATCGCTGTGACCTCGCACCCCCAGGGTTTGATTCCCGCCTTAGGTCTGTGTGTGTGTAGTTTGCATGTCCTTCCCGTGCTTGGTGGGTTTCGTCTGGGTTCTCCGGTTTCCTCCTACAGTCCGAAGACATGCAGATTAGGTTAACTGGTGTTCCCATACTGCCCATAATGTGTGACTGAGCGTTTGTGTGTGTATATGTGTGTGAGCCCTGTGATGGTTTGGCACCAAATCCAAGGTGTATCCACCTCATGCCCTAAGTCTCCTCGGATAGACTCCAGGCCCATGTGACCCTGTATACAGGATACAGTGGTGTAGACTGTGAGCGAATGCGTGAGTGAGTTTGTTAGGGGCCTCCGAGTGGCGCAGTGGTAAAGCGCTCACCTTATCATGTGGAGATCGCGAGTTCGATTCCCGGGTGATGCTGTAACCTCTCGCAGGGTTTATGGCCGAGCTCTCTCAGAGGGGAGGGAAGAGAGGTACTCAGTGCTCCCACATTAATCACAACAACTCTACAGCCAATCAGGGGCGTCTGTGAGCTCACGCAAGCGGAAGAAGCGGATAGCGCCGTCCTCCGAGTGTGTGACTCCGCCCCCAACGGTGCGTGAGGGAGCAGTTCAAAAAGATGTGGTCGGTTGGCGTCACGTGGTTCGGAGGAAACACGTGATAGTCTTCGAATACTACTTGGCAGTAGTAGCCTTAATGTGGAGCCCCCTAGTGACAGGGAGGAATTGGATAGGACTAAATTAGAGGGAAATCCCCCCCCCAAAAAAAAAGAAACAATTTGTTAGTTTTATTACCCAGTATTTGTTTACCCAGTTATTTGATGACGAATAAAAGTTTGTGGTTGATGCAGTGTTTGACAGATTAGGGTTAGATGTGATAATCGAGCCTCATGAGTGTGCATGAGCTTAGGAATACAAACTTGAAACAGTTCGTGAGATTTCGGCCCAGCAAAACTGGCTTGAAAACTTTGTAGATTTATAGTGTTGATAACTTTGACAGATCTGTAGAAAAGCCAGATTTATGCTGAAACTGTTCGAACAAGCCCGCTGGTTTTGGCTGTTCATTCTGGTATGTTCAGTATTTGGACGTCTAGTCTGACTTGCTGTAGTGAACTTATAACCATCAGACCGGCGTGAGTGAGACTCAAGCAGCTAGTTTAAATTTAGCACACATTCAGAGCAGCTTGTTCAGTTAGCCAGCCTCTCGCTTAGCCACAGTGACTCTTCTCTTCTCTGTACATCTTTCCACCTGTGCTATTTAGCGTTTATAAATAAACCACATGCATGTTAAATCTCACCACGTGTGTTTCCTGTCACTTGCAGGAACTTGCCGGTCATCATGGCATGGGTGGAGGCGCAGAAGCCCGGTGTGAACGGTGTCAACATCATCACCTCAGACTTCGTGGAGCTGGTGGACTTCGCCAACACCGTCATCAGACTCAATGACCTCCTCCTCCTCCTCCCCCCCCCACCGAACCGGGCGGTCACATGACCTCTACGCTCTACCTACGACATCGCCACCAGAGTCACGAGACTAGCATGAACTGTAGAGATCGCCTGATCATGTTGATTATGGGTGACTGCTGTCATCTCCAAAAGTATTGGCACCTTCTTTAAAGGTTGATATTATTAAAACGTGTTTTTGGAAGTAAGTGGAGCAGTTTAATTTTTTTCCTCTTTGAATATCATGAGTGCTTTGCATGAGTGCTTCCTGCTGGAAAACAGACAGAGCATCAGGACCGACACGAAACAATTTTTGGGCTAAACCCAATGATGAGCAGAACCTCCTGACCCATGTTCAGCAGAAGCCCCCCTGAGAGTCATAAAATTTGTTTAAAAGTGTGAGGCCGAATCCCCTGGGTGCCCAAAGCCCATGTTGCACGAAAGCTCTTGGCAGAAGCCTCCTGGTAGCCAAACTTCCTTTTTGGGTGGAAAACCATTAGAAGTTCAGAAGCTTCTGCTTGGGTAGAAACCGCTAGATGTACAGATGCCCCTGGTTGGGCAAAAATCACTTAATGGGCAGAATCCCCTAGATGGGCGAAAGTGCCCATTTTGGGCAGAACCTCCTTTATGGGCAGATGCCGCTCTTTGGGCAGAAGCCACTATTTGGTTTAGGCAGAACCTCCTATTTGGGCAGAAGCTGCCAGATGAGCAGAAGACCCTAGTTCCAGGTAGCAATGCCTAAATCTTGTAGAAGCCCCTGGCAGGGCAAAAGCATTCTGTCAGCCAAAGACCCATTTTGGGCCAAAGTACCTGCCTGGCCGGTGCCCCATGTCCAGTAGAGTCCTCCCAATAGCAAAACACTGTGTGACGCCCCACATTCGCCAAAGTCTCTGGCTGTTCAAAGAATTTCCTTAAAGTATTTCTAAGCAGTTCTTTGTAAAATGTCTGAAAGGGTGCCAAAAGTTTTGGAGTTGAATATGCAAAATATATATCGGAAATGTTCCCATGCGTTTCTCCAAATTTATGCATTTTATCACTGTGTTTGTTTGTATTTATGTTGTACTTGTGAGTCTCATTCCATTTCCAGTCTCTCGGATCGTGGAGAGTCAGGAATGCTGGTGCAGAAGATCAGGAATGCTTTGTGGTTGGAGTCTCGAGCGTGTTTCTGCAGTAATGATGGGTTTCAGTTGAACACACACACACACACACACACACAGTCTCTCTCACTCTATCTCAACATCTCCATCTATTTCCTCTCGTTCCTCTTCACCAGGCTGATGGTTTGTTCTTCAGGGCTCGGGTCAGGAGCAAACCCTCATGAGATGTGCTGCTCTCTGCTGGAAATACATGAATGATCTTGTCTGAGCAACAAAAAGGAAACTGAAGGTGACAAACTTATAATTACGCCGATTGCTGGATGGTTGCTGCGGCCATTTTGGGATTTTTGCCGCATATTTGTTTAAGAGGATTGTTTCAGCCAGAAGAAGCCGCAGTGACCACGAGAAGCTGTTTGTGCCAGAAGGATCCTGAAAATCATCAGGTTCTGAATTTAGACGCTTCTCTTCTGAAGCTCTATGTTTAGACTTTCAGGCTCTGTATAAAGCAACACACACACACGCACACACACACACACACACACACACAAGCGCTGCTCAAATTAGTGAGTAACCTCGTTCTGAAGTTTGTGCAGTCAGACATATGATCAAGTGAAATGAGTTGGCCATAAAAAGACTGTTTTCCTGTTTTGTTTTGTTTTTTTGTCAGAAAAGCTTCACAATGAGCTTCTGAGTCTGGAATGTTCCACAGAACTGGACGAACTTCCATGCATTCCATTAAACAGGTGATCCATAAAGGAGCTTGTGTACCAGGTTTTATTTTAACCCAGATTATTTTGCAGCGCTGAATTATACTGAAAATTAAATCATAACATCCACGCCAAACTTATCAAGTAATTAATACAATAATAGAGTTATACAGCAATAAACTCACTCACTCATTCTTAATAACACTTATCCTGTACAGCAACACAGGAGTTCTGGAGCCCAGGAGACTCGGGCATTAGGCAGGGTACACACTAGGACAGACACATACACACACACACACACACACACTACAGGCAATTTAAAAACACCAATCTGCAAGGCTTTAGACTGTCGGAGGAAACCAGAGAACCTGAAGGAAACCCACCAAGAACAGGCAGAATATGTAAACTCCAAACACTGAGATGGGAGTCGAACCCGCGACCCTGGAGGTGCGAGACGACAGTAATAACCACTACGCGACGGTGCCGCCACACGGAAATATACTTCTACAGCAACACTGCTACAATGATAACATAGAGTTATACATTAATATAGATACTAGTGTTAGAGCTGAAAATAATCTGCTGATCTTTAATGTAATGAGTGATATTATTATTATTATTATTATTATTATTATTATTATTATTATTATTATTATTATTATTATTAT
>QMIH01000254.1:461321-474162 GCA_003987875.1 Clarias batrachus | reverse complement strand
GTGATTGTTTATTGGGAATAATGGGTTTTGGTGATTGTTTATTGGGAATAATGGGTTTTGGTGATTGTTTATTGGGAATAATGGGTTTTGGTGATTGTTTATTGGGAATAATGGGTTTTGGTGATTGGTCTTTGGGAACAGTCACAGTTAGACTTCACGCGCTGATGGATTGTTGTTGAGTGACTCTGCTCTCGTCACTCGTTTATTCTGACCTGGAGAAACGTATCAAGTTTATTAGCGTCTAATCAAAGAGTCACAGGTTCGCCGCTGGTCATACTCGTTGATGGCGTCTAAAAAAATCACCAAATCAGTGATAAAATCTTTATCTTAGCAACACTGATGAGAGAACAGAAGGGGCTTGCTTTAATCTTTAAGGAGATTACTTGACTTTGACCGGCCGGAGCTGTGGTGAGAAATGCTCTAATCCTCCTCCAAAGTCTAAAATTGATCTCGACTCGTGAGCAGAACACAAGTACACTCACTTCCTTGCATCACACACTCCTTGTTAATAAGCACCCTCACTGACACTGTTCTCACCCTATCAGCCGCCCGCGCGCTGTCCGTTAATGATACGGTTCAAACGTCTCTTACTGTTAGAATACACGTGCTAATTTAAGGGGTTAAAGAACAAACCCTGAAGCGGTGGACATTCTTTAGGAGCGTGTGTCAACGTTCGTACGCCCATGTGTATGATGACCAGGTTTCCACCCAGAGCGTTTCCGCAGAATGTGAACACCAGCGTCGCTGCCAGCTTTCGTCTAAATACGGCCGTGTTTCAGCTCATGCACTGTGAGAGAGCAGCGTTCAGCGGGAAATCCCATCCGAGCGCCTCGACTCAATTAGAGGAAACCCTTTGGGCGGCGCCGCGGCTCTCATTCGGAGCTCGCACAGATACAGTACGTTGTCATGGTAACTGGGAAAGCGTCTAACAGCAAGGTAGATCAACGTCCTTGTTAATTTCAGCTATAAGTGATATAATGAATTAGTGTAGGGGTACAGTATGTGCTTTGGGACGCATGGTTAAAATTGGCTCAAATAAATAAACAAACAAACAAACAAACAAACAAACAAACCTAACTGTGGATCTGGGATTTCCTGATTATATTGTAAACACCTTAAATAGTCATTTTTGTGCGACTTTGTGTATCTTAGTGAACTTTAGGTACAGAGCATGTGTGTGTGTGTGTGTGTGTGTGTGTGTGTGTGTGTGTGTGTGTGTGTTCAGTTCTGAGCTGTAAATACGTCCGGCAGTGTGTGTGTGTGTGTGTGTGTGTGTGTGTGTGTGTGTGTGTGGTGTTGTTCTGTCTGGTCTGTGTGGGCGAGAGGATGCACGTGACGACTATTGTTAGTGCGGACCGCAGGCCTGAGGGAGGATGGACGCGGCGTGAAGGTTATCTGAGAGGAAGGAGGGTGACGAGGCCCCCCTGTGATGTTCATTTTTCCCATCATGCACGCTGGCCGGGGTTTGTAGAGGAGCAGGGTGGAGTCGGAGGTCTTTATAAAGACGTCGAGGAGGATTTGAGAAGTTTTTAAGTCCGCACATGACGAGTTTAAACACATTTCCTGTCTTCGCCTCAGTCCCCCGTACAGGAGACAGGAAATGAACGAGAACAGAGGCAGGACGAGGCGATGACCTCACTTCCTCCTCCTGCGGGTGAGATAGTAGAGTCAGAGCCAACAAACCGCACGCTGGTCACTTTAACTGAGGCTGTTTCTTTTATTATATTTGAATCAACATAATCACATTTGAGCGCGTGCAGAAAAGTCACATGACCCTGTTTATTCAGGACAGGTGGATGCGTTCATGATTTTGTTACGTGCACATCGCAGGGACACTGTATATTAATGCGTGTATAAACATTTATTAAGTCATGGTTTCTATATGTTTCTACCGCTCGTCACTGATCTGAAGGAGTCTCCAGTGTCAGTGCTTCAGAACAGTGAACCTGCTGTCACTTTTCTAAAAGTTTTCATTTATAACAGAACAGGAAATAGGACACTCCAGGGCACGTCGTAATCAGAAAACAATCAGCTCTGTGCTGGTAACCCCGACTCCGCTCCATCACTCCGTTCTCCTCGATATTTACATTTTATTTCCCGAATCATATTTCTGAGTGATGATTTTTTTTTTCCCCGTTGTTGTTTCTTTAACCCCGGGCTGAGTTATTGCGCTGCACTAATCTAACATTCTCCACATGACTCTCGTGCATTTCCACGTTTCCTCCCAGACTGTTTCCTCAGAACCTGAATGCCAGCGTCTCTGCCAGCGTTTGTCTAAATACGGCCATGTTTCTGCTCGTATCCCGTCCCGAGCACCTCAGGGTCAATGAACGGAAACCCTCCGGGGGGCGCCGGCGAGGTAAAATGGCAGCGATAGATGGGATTCATTTGCATGGAGCTAACAGGGCGAGTGTGTAAAGCTCACACAGATACACAGCAGAACACACTGAAGCTCTCACATCACCCAGAGTTACTAAAGCGACTTCGGGTTTATTCTCCAGTTTAAGAGTAAGGACGGATGTTAAAGGTTCGTAAAGGTTTAATCGTTTAGAAACAGACATCCTGCCAATCATTATACATTAGAGGAACTTTTAACATTTAAAACTAATCCGTCAGATGTTCCATATATTTCCTGAGATGTTTAGGTTTAAAAACATCCTTATAACGTCTGACACTAACATTATAACTAACATGTTGCTTTTGTGTTTTGGAAACGTTGTGTGGGTGACGTTCTTTATATATAAAATGTGGAACATGTGGAATTTGACATTCTTGGTCGTAAGGCTTACTTGAAGCTGTGGAATCTGTAAAAATGGCTCCAGTCAGAGCTGGACCTCCTGCTTCTGCGTCCGTCGTGTGCCCCGGGAGCCACAAAGCAAAGAGCCGGAGTCCAAATGTCTATAAAAACCCGCAGATTTTCATTATAATTGACTTTTGTTTTCGTGCTGAGACGCGTCCTGACCCTTTGGATCGCTGATGATCATGTGACCCGTCCGTTGCAGGAATCACCCGCATCGGCCGCGACGATGCCGCCGTGCCGCAGGACATCACCATCCAGGGTCCGGGCATCGAACCCGAGCACTGCGTCATCGAGAACAGGGGCGGGGTCGTGACTCTGGACCCCTGCGGACATCTGTGTTCCCTTGATGGAGTTCCTGTGACCACGCCCACTCAGCTCACACAAGGTAAACACTCGCAATTCATCACTTCATGCCTTCTCCTTTCCTCCGTTTCTTTCTTTTTTGTTCAGTTCTTTTCTTTTTCTCTCCCTTTGTGTTTGTCTTGCCTCTGTTTCCTTTCCTTTCTTCTCTTCATGTATTTCCTATTATTTTCTTACGTTTAGTGTCCTTTCCTTTTCTCCTTTCATCTTTTATTTTATTTTCCTGAATTTTTTCTTTCATTCTGTTTTCATTCAATTTCTTTTCCTTCAAGTTTTCCATTTCTTTTCTTTCCTTTTTGTTCATTTTTATTCCCTTTCTGTTTCCTTTTCTTTTAGAGGAGTTTTGTTGCTTGACCAAAAAAAAACTTCTAAAAACTTGCAGCCTTGCATTTTTTGAAACTTTTTTTGCACCAGACTCTCAGTGTGAAGCTATAAACCCTGTCTGTCGCCCCCTGGTGGTTAAGACCTGCAGTACACCGTGTGTTTTGGGGAACAGAGTGAGGCCTACAGTGCAGCGGATCTGATTTCATGACATCGAGCGTACGAAATGGCCGAGAGCGCCGTGTGTTGGAAAGTCCGGCGTTTTTCCACGACAGGGCCGCTCTTGGACGTCACAGCGTGTTTAACTCGAGTGCTTTCAGCAGCGGTTGATTTTGTTCTCAGTGACTCAGAGCTTCCACTCGTACAGAGCTGAAGGCCTCGCGTTACGGCCCGCGCCATTACACTTTACTCACTCGTTTTTTCTACATCATCATCATCATCATCATCATCATCTCTGGTTGTGTTTTTTTTCTCTCGTCCGCGCTGCACGCTGTTTCTCCTTCTGCGTCTGACTGATGAAGTGCTTCAGTTAAATATTTACCCGCCGTGTTGTTTGGTTTTACATCATTGCCTGGGCCGTTAGTCTCTGTGTGCGCGTGTGTGTGTGTGTGGTGTGTGTGTGTGTGTGTGTGTGTGTGTGTGTGTGTGTGTGTGTGTGTGTGGTGTGTGTGTGTGTGGTGGTTGGATCGAGTCCATGGTGTTTGGATGACTACAGAGGGTGAAATCAGTTTGGAAATTTCTTGAAAAAGCCTTAAACAGAGTCACAGAATGATCTCATTCCCCCTGAAACAGTCGAATTAACACGAGTAGAAAATAGAAACGAGCTGAACAATAAGTCATGTACAGACTCCAAGCTCACAGCGCACACGCTGATGTTTCGCAGATTTTAATTGCATGAAGCAGCACTCGCTATCGGCCAAGACGCAAGACGTTTATGTAACATGGAAGTGACGGATCTCGCTAACGTCAGCCATTTTTAAGAGATGATTTTATATGAGCCCCAAAAATGGCCATTTCTCAGCGTTATACTGTCTCACTTCAAGCAATAATCACTTAAAATGCTAATTATTCAGATTTCTTTATGAGTTTTGATAGTAAAATTGCTTTCTAAAAAGCTTCTAGAAGCACATGGCCTGTAAAAATTGTTGCTTTGACTAAAACATTCAGTGCAGAGCAAAAAATCCCCCCCCCCCCCCCCAAAAAAAAAAAGATCTGTAGTGTCCGTAACTGTCAAAATTTGGTTGCAATATTCTAACAATTTAGCATTTTAGACTAATACACTTTTTTCAGGTTCATGTATTTTTATGTGAAATCTAAATCGGCCGAGTTTCATCTGAGTGACAGTTGAGATCGTTGAAAGATTTAAATTTTTAAAAAGTTCCGGACACTAAAACATAAAAGGAAACTGAAACTGTATTTAACAAATGTGTTTGATTTATCTGATAAAAAATATAAACGTGTGAATATTTACAAAAAAACCTAAACACGGAAGGTTGAGACATTTTTTTAGCATTAATATCACGTTTTGTCCGTCAAAGCGTTTCTAACCCAAAAAAAAAAAGAAAAAAAACATCACCTTGACTTCTACTCTAAAAATAAATGAATGGAAGAACTCCATTTAATTTCCCGTTATAGAGACACCTTCGTGTGAAAGACTCCTGAGACCGGACGCTCCTTCTAACTCTACACTGGAGAACGAGGCTGAAGGCATCTGACATACTGTATGAAATGATCTCTGATGTGATGAGCTGCGAGCGCTGATGGAGCCGCGTGAGCCGCGTGAGTCGTTCCTCCATGGTGTTGATTTCTCGTGATGAACTTCTCGTCTCCGCGGCGGAGCGACGTCTCGGCCTCCTGTTCCTCCGACGCTCCTCATGAGAGACGCCGTAATCGCAGAGCTTGATGTTTTTTTTCCGACCGCACTTGAAGATCCTCATGAATAATGGACTCGTTTCTTTGGGTGTTTTTTTTTTTTTTAACAGAATTATATCATGCCATATGAGCTGGTGGTCTTCAGAACTGTTCCATAAGGTTGGGGAAAAAATAAATAAATAAATATATATATAATTTTTATAAATTATAAGTGGCGTCCAGAATATTGACTGCCTGTGTGTTCGTACACGTAACACTATTGTGGTTTTTAATTTGTTAATTAATTAATTAATTAATTTGATTTGATTTGATATTATGGTCGTATCCCCACGTGTGACACAAACATGCAGGTGAAACCGGACAAGAATAAAAGCAGCAGGACTTTTCAGTGAAAGTTCTCAATCTTGAGTGATATCACTGACGCGGAGTGGGCGGGGCCATCGACATGACAAAATGAGACACATTTAAAGTAAAAGATGGTGATCTGTATATCAGACAGTTGAACTCGATAAATAACCATCATTAATTTTAAAAAAAAATTAAAATATTGTTTTAGACATGATTGGAAACAGTTTAACATTGTTCGTTGTTGTTGGGAAGGAGTCTCCAGTGTCAGTGCTGCGTAACAGACAGAGATCAAGATGAAACTTTACGTTACGTTGACAGATCAGGTCACGCTCTGATTAACTACAGAGATAAAAAAGCACACACACACACACACACACACACACACACACACACACACACACACACAGTAACGTTCAGGGATTAGAAATTAATCAATGTCAGGCTGATAGCAATACAGTAACATCACATCACACCTCGAAGACCTTACTACAGTATGATATAAGTTTCTAATTAATGAAAGTTAAAGGTGACCTATTATGCAAAAATCATTGTTTAGTCATGTCTAGACGTTCAGACGGGGTTTCCAGGGCGCGACTGCGAACCAAAAACCTGAAAAATTAACATTTTAGACATCAGCTTTTTTTCCCATTGTTTTCTTATTAAACAAGCGCAGTAATTTTGTGACCTCATATGAGAGTAGCTCCTCCCCCAGACTCGTTGCTCTGCTCAGCTGTTCTCTAAAGGGGCGTGGCTCAGCGGGAGAGCTCATTTACATAGACACCGATGCAGCACTTTAGGAAAAGGAGTCAAATAAAGAGTGTCGGAGGTGTGAACTAATTCATTATATGAGTGGGGTTTCAGCTGGTGCAGTAACACACACACACACACACACACACACACACAGAGTAAAATATGGGGCCTTTAAAGTAACAGTTCTGCGCTTCCACTTTCAGTTTAAAACTCGCTGATTGTGTTTAAGTGAAGATGAACAGAGGCAGACTGCTGGAGGTTAATTGATTTTAAACCCACATCAGGTCGTGTGCAAACAGTGCAACCACACACACACACACACACACACACACACACACAAAGAGAGAATGAGAGAGAAATGGAAACAGGCCTCAGGTTAAACTCCAAACTCTCACCCGAGGCATTTCCAGGCTTTAATCCTCGCTCTGTCCTGCCGCTAATCACATCACCGCGGGAGTTCTGGCTTCGACACGCTTCGTACAGCGCGCGCCGCTTTACTCTTATTTACATCTCCGTGTTTATTCTGCTGAAAAACACAGCACTCGATAATAAAACTGAGAAATAACAAAGAAGGGGAAACTGTAACGGGTCCGAACACCAGCTGTTACAGTCGTTCCATTCTGACATTTAAAATGACTGCGATCCGGAGACGTCCTCGATCAGCAGAGACTTTTATATAAACAGTGTTTAGACATTAGAGAAGAAGAAGAAGAAGAAGAACGTTCCTCTGCATGCGCCATTTTAAAACAAATTCAAATCAAAGTTACACACACGCTAAAAATGATGAGGAAACGTCTTCACGTTTCACACACACACACACACACACACACACACATACAAATACAGGATTGATGCACATGCATGAGTATGCAAATAAATCAGAAAAACTTTCCACTTTGATTGGTCCTGATGCGTCACATGTGATTTCTGACATCACAAATCAAGATCATACTTTCCCCCACACACACACACACACACATATATGTATCAGCTGTATCAGAAATCTCTGATTAGTGCTGTGATCAACAATTGAAATCAAACACATGATGTGACGTGGACGTTGTAGTCGGCGCTCGCGGCGTTTCTGCTGAGTCCGCGGGTTAACGCTGCGGCCGATAAGGCGAACACGTCACTCACACACACAATCACGGGAAAGCAGATAAGCTCGTTTATCAGCCGCGCATGCGACATCACTGACACAGAGGGTGAGGAGACCAGCATGAGGGACCAACGAGCTGAGGAACACCGCCGTGAGGAGCAAAGTTCTTCTCCTGTAATCACACACACACACACACACACACACACACACACAGAGGCATTGATTTTCTCCAGGGTTCAGCGTTTAGAGATAATCAGTGCAAACACTGGCTGATCGCTCTCTCTCTCTCTCTCTCTCTCTCTCTCGACTTTGATCTGTAACCGGCGACTCCTTCCATACATTTTCGATACATTTCTCTCTTCACAGAAAACACGTGAGCTTTGACGGGTTCATGTGAAGCGTGTTAATACGAGTCCGCCGTTGCTATAGAAACGGTAATAGCTATCATGAGAGATGTTGACTCGGAACCTTCCGACCAATCAGAACCCAGAACTTAATCAGAGATCTTCGGTATTAGAAAGATTTGAAACACTGGAGCTTCATCTCATCACTGTTTCCCAAAAGTTCACATTTCTATCAAATAAAATCACACTTTTTTTTTTTTTTTTTAAATCCTAAAACAGTTCTCTCATTTCACTCCTTTTTTACATCTGTTTGCTTTCATCCCCCTTGTTTTTCTTTTTCTTTCTTTCTTTCTTTCTTTTTTTTTTCCTTTCTCCCCTCCACACTGCCCCGCTACACAGCGTGAGGAAACACTACACCGCCGCGCGGAGTGTGTGCTGCTCTGTCGTGTAGTGCGCTGCGGTTCCAAGCCGAGCCAGAAAGCAAGAAAGAAATGAAGGGGGCGGAGCCTGAGCGCCTTTTCTCCTCGACTCTTTCTTCTCCTCCTCCTTCTCCAACTCGACTCCGTCCCTCCGCGGCTCCGCTCCGAGTCAGCTGCGCCCTTCCAGCTGTTCCTGCAATGACTTTTAAGGAGTAAAAGAGTCGAAGAAGACGCTTTAATCCTCGGGCGATGAGAAGGAACCCGGCTCTGTGAGGGACGAGCTCTGAATGGGAAAAGCTCTGACGAGAAGGTTAGGAGAAATCTTTGGGCTTGGATTCGTTGTGTTATTCATTAATCCACATGTGCAACATCTGCGTAGTTCCGCTGTGTGTGAGTGCGCCTCGTGGAGAGGAGATCGGATCAGCTTTCCGTCTGATTGGTTTGTTTATACGGCTGATTGGGTTCAGGATCAGTAAAAGTGGGGTCTGTGAAAGGCGCAGGCTCGTGCCGCGGGGTGCCTTAACGCCATGATGTCATTCAGACGTGTTTAAAGGGTCTCACGTGAGATGGGGGACGGCAGATGTGTGTGTGTGTGTGTGTGTGTGTGTGTGTGTTTTAAAAGTCTTATAACTTTTAGTTATTCTAATGCGACATAAATAGACATTCAATGCACTATATGTGTAATTAAAGGAACGAAGAATCAGCAGTCGTTCTGCACAGGTGAGCGTCGCTAGGACACACTAGGCCACGCCCCTTGATAGTATTTATTGTTGTTGCTCTTGTTAAGTTGAAATGAAGTGTTAATGCACGCAAGTGTGTACTTAGTAAGGTTTCGGTTTTGATGAGACGAAAGTTGCAGTGTGTGAAAGTTCACTACTTTCTTAAAAGGTTCGATTCAGAGAGACAGAGAGAGAGAGAGACACAGAGAGAGAGACAGAGAGAGAGAGAGACAGAGAGAGACGGAGAGAGAGAGACACAGAGAGAGAGACAGAGAGAGACGGAGAGACAGAGAGAGAGAGAGACAGAGAGAGACGGAGAGAGAGAGACAGAGAGAGACGGAGAGACAGAGAGAGAGACAGAGAGAGACGGAGAGACAGAGAGAGAGACAGAGAGAGACGGAGAGACAGAGAGAGAGAGAGACAGAGAGAGACGGAGAGAGAGAGAGACACAGAGAGAGAGACAGAGAGAGAGACAGAGACAGTAAGGTTATTCTTGTTATTCTGAGATTGTTTTTAGTCCTCGTGTGGAACTGAGACAGAAAGGTTCCTCGAGAGTTCTTTGATGAGTTAAGGTGTCCTTCCTGTAAAGTCCGCACAGAACCGTCAGAGGACAAAGGAGACACTGTGAAGTCTTGAGGGTTCGAGATGTAACCCTGTACTCCAGCCAAAATGGAAATCAGTTTCCTGTTTGAGAACTTCTGTTTTGTGTTTGGAAAATTCTTTTTTCTTTCTTTCTTTCTTTTTTTTTGTTCCAGAGGCCTCAAATGTGGAAAATCAGGCGAGCAACATCTGGATAATTAATCTTCCTGTGTTAATTAAAACATCTGATTGATCCGGTTTTCACGGGCCGGAGTGGAGACGGTTTGCTAATTAGCCGTAAAACTCTTTCGGAAATGTCATAAAGGAATGAAATCTGTTTGACGGTGGCAGAAAATCCCGTCCTTGTGGTCTTCGTGTCATTCATAAAAGACGAGTGTGTAAGATGTTTTATTATCGGATCAAAGACGCGCTGTGTTTAATCTGTCGAGCGCGTTTATGAGGATCCGCTTGACGAGATTAGACGCAGTAAATATCCGCGTAAACTTATTAAAGCTTGGTTTCGTCTTGAACAGATTTAACTCAAGTCTAGTTCTGTTCTTTAAAGCAGCGGCGTCATCAGGAGGTCGAGTAGAAACCCGAGCATCCAGGACTCGCTCGCTCTTTTCTATAAGATATTTATTTAAGGTCTAGAGCCAAAGACGCACAGCTGCGTAGACTAAACACCCACGGCCGGACCGGAGGAACGCTTCCTGCTGACTGCGTTTCGCTCCTCGGGCAGATCTGTGTTTATCTCACGCTGCTATCTCTCAGATGACTGTTTTGACAGACTGTTGCGTGATTGTCACGATGATGAAACGTCTCTCAGTGTGAAGGTCTGCTTTATTATCCCGCCGCACCGTTAAGCCTGGGATTCTCGTTATGTGCTCACTTTTCCATGAGAGAGAGAGAGAGAGAGAGAT
Organism: Clarias batrachus; assembly: GCA_003987875.1. NCBI lineage: Eukaryota > Metazoa > Chordata > Actinopteri > Siluriformes > Clariidae > Clarias > Clarias batrachus. The sequence continues at coordinate 463,631 of QMIH01000254.1, read as the reverse complement.
TTGCAAATCAGAGAAAAATGCAGGAAAATCAGCCCAGACATGCCAGCGCTCCGGACGATGGAATGCGTCTGAGAGATTTAAGAGGCCAAAAGTCAGAGGTTTGGCATGTTAATGATCAGCCGTCGCAGCTCAGGGTATAGAGCAGCGGTCCGGGATTCAACCATCAAAGCAGCAGGTTAAACATTTCAGACGTCTCTCGCCTGTGAAACAGTTCTGCTTGAGCGCTAAGGTGCAGTAATCCTCTTTTCCGGAGACAAACGTGTTTACCGTGTGTCCACGTCTCTGGATATAAGGGAAAAAAAGCACTGCACCAGTGACATAACACACATATACGCTTCTCACACACGTCCTGTCTCACCGCACTCCATTAATCAGGTCTTGTTTTTCTTTGCTGAACCCCTTCCCTAAACCTCCAGTGCACTAAAATCTTTCTCCTCTCTTAGCTGGCGGGAAACGAGCTCCAAGTGCTGCAGCCAGGGCTTTTAGGGTTTTTTGGTGAAAAGCAGGAAATATTTTCCGTGATTTAAAAGGCTGCTCTACGAGCTCCGGTTTCAAATCGGTGGAAAATCCAGTTGTGGGTTGGAGAGGAAACGACGGGAGTTTTGGGTTGCGAGCGAGTCAGAACACTCATGAAGGAAGATGGACGGCATCGCGGTCACGCGGGGACGAGCGGGGAAGATGTCTCGCGCCCGAGCCGACCGGAGACCTGTAGAGATGAGCATTATACACAGGAGAGGCCGAGGGTCCGGGGTCAGGGCCGGTGCGTGACATCTGTCCTGGAACTGGCAAATCCACAGATAACGTCTCACAGATACGCAGTGAAACCCGAAGGCTGAATCTGGCTTTAATGATGAAAAGTTAACGAAACTTAAAGAATCATAATTATGACTGTGTCCGCATTTTAATAACCGAAAAATTAAATAGTAGTTAAAGTATTAGTTTAGTTCAAACAGTTGGAAAGACAAAATTGGACTTCGAGCGCTAGTTTAACATCTAAATACAAGAAATATAATTAAAAACAATAAAATACTAAATATTGACTCTGCATCTCATTGTAATAAATGCAGCAATAGTTTTGACATATAATAAAATATGATAAATAAAAATCATCTTCACTCGTCTCAGAGGAATCCGTCACGACTCCTGTGATCACAGAATTAATCAATTAATTCGTACTTATGCACTTTGCATAAATTTGCATAAATTAATTTTCAGCAATGTATCCGGTTCGTGCAAAAGTCCTTTATTTTGCACCTTTACAGCCTCTACAGTTATTTGTCGTGAAAATCGTATATGATAAGCCAAGCGCATGCTCATCTTTAACATCCTACTTCATATCTACAAACACTGATTTAATATTAGTGCAAATTCATAAATATTCAGCGTTTATTCAAGGAAGCAGCACAGGTTCCTGATTCATCAAAATCTCAAAAAACATGAGAAAAAAAAAAACATCTCCACCTCAGGCTTGTACAAATCTGAAATAAGTCCTCATATCATATCATATCATATCATATCATATCATATTTATTTATTTATTTATTTACCAGATAAAGTGTAGAGTCTAGTGTTAGTGGAGATGCTGAAGGCACTGTGAGATGTTCTAGCGTAATGAAATGAGAATATCGTCTTAGATGGTTTGATTTTGCATTTGCATTTGATTTTGTTCCTCAGACACTAATAAAGCATTATAGTATTAGCATTATAAAGCACTGTTCTCTCATCAGGGACTCCGAGCCCGCGGCGCCGTGAACGTTCCAGACTTTTAGGAGAACTTTCGAATGATGCTGAGTGATCCTGCTGGGTTTCTCAGGCTTTTAGTTTGGAATTTGGCGTTCGCGTTAGATAGGTGATGGTGAGTGATGGAGATTTAGCATTTCTCCCAGCATTTGCCGTTATCTTTGTCTAGCTTCAGGCCTGATGGGGAGAGACTCTGCGAGAAGTTCGGAGATGTTTGGACAGCTGTGGCTGCGGTAATGCCGAGGTCGTGACCCTGATGTCTCATTTAATGCTCTGGGTTTCGATCAGGATTGATGGCTACAGAGTTACGGTTCTGCTAACACGCCCGGGCCAAGCCGCTCTCAGAGGGTTCCTGTCGGGTTTATTTGACTACTATTTGAACTCTGTCCTCTTGTGCTTTTGTTTCTTCCTCCAGGTTATTCTCTGTGTTTGGGTAAATCCTACTTCTTCCGTTTCAACCACCCAGAAGAGGCCAGTCGGATGAAGAGCATGCTTCCTCAGAAGAGTCCCGTGTCCCCGCTGGTCTACAGCACAGGTAATGAAGCTCACACTATACAGTATATGTCCCCC
>QMIH01000254.1:442006-461217 GCA_003987875.1 Clarias batrachus | reverse complement strand
AAGCCAGCCACTGTAATCTCATTACTCACCCCCATTTACCACATCCACCCCCATGGACCTGTGGAGAACTTGTATCCTGTATTTCAAACAGCCCTCATGGGGGAGCCCTTGTTGTTGGGGTGGGGGTTGTAAATCAGGTTCAGTTACAGGTAATCAAGCCTTCTTTCTTCATCCTGGACAGGTGTGTGTGTGTTGTGTGTGTGTCTGTGATCAGCTACAATAGAGTCCTTTGAAGTGCAAGAACGCTTTCAAGAGCCTTAAAAGGTCAGCTGTCTGTTTTTTAAGAGATATCATCTCAAAAAGAAACATGTTTGCAGGCAATATCAGCGGAATGTCTGCTTACCGATTGGGTTTATTGTCGCACTCTGAGCCTTTTCTCGCGTGTCTCGGTGAACGCTAACCACAGGAACCTTTTTAGGAACTTTTGGTGTCTTCTGACGAAACCAGAGACTTTTATATCTCCAAGATGACACACCACCGTCTGTTTACTGGCAACTAACTGCCTGCTAGCTGCTAGCAGGATTTTTCCCATTTCTTTTTAAAGGCTACTATACAGCTAGCTATACTCAGAACGTAGCGACATTGAGGTGACCCAGGATGAAGTATGGAAGAAGAAAACATCTATCCATTTTTATAAGATAAGGTTATTTCATGATAGTGTTACGAATATGGAATAATTCCTAGCGAATATTCTTGATCGTGCCTTAAATGATATCAAGTTACCGCAATTCTACCTTTCGGACATCCACTGGAAACGCATAAATGCATAAAATTGCTTTGATTGTGAAGATTCTCAGATCTATCACTCAGTATGTTCAGGGACTCAACTCATTACGTCCTCAAAAGAGTCGAATTCCTCTTTCTACGGCACCATCTGTGCGACTGGAATTCTTAAACACCTTCAAGTTGCTTTTTAACACCGAACCCCCCGACCGACCGAACAACCTGCGCAATATCTTCTAGACTCTCCTTCCCCTGTATAACATTCTGTACAATCTGGTGTAAGGTTCTGCTTTGCTCTGGTATGTGTGTTACGAGTGTGTCTTGTGTCTGGGATTTCCTTTGATCAATCTGCACCGTCTTGGAGGAATGCGTGGAGAAGCTGGTCTGAATACACTGTGCAGACGGCGAGGGTGTGTGTGTGTGTGTGTGTGTGTGTGTGCAAGAGCGAGAGCAACAGAGCCCACGTGTTTAACTGTTCTGTTGTCCATCTTTGGCTCGGCTGCTTTCTAGGTGGGCCGGACAGGAAAGCTTTATTTGAACAGCCTGACAAAGAAAAAAGAGCTACAGCTCGCTGTAGCATGTGTGTGGCTCGAACAGAAATGTTTTGCTCTACATGGACCTTGAGTCTATTTCTATATTTAGAAGCTAAAACTGCTGAGATTAAGGTCTGGGTTTGCGGATCATTAAAAAGCAGGTTTCTGTTGTTTCTGCAGCGGAGGGAAGTCTCAGATCAGCTTCCTGAAAAACCACTCCCTTTTCGTCCCTTTATAGGAACCTGATTTTGGATCACCTGACACTTTGGCTTATTTTAGAAGTTATGTAAAAATGCTGTCCACAGGTAGACACGTCACGCTTACTTATTGTCTTACTTTTCTCTTTCTTTCCCGCAGATTATATGAAGTTCAGCAGCGATTTCAGTTCCAGCGTAGGTGGACCCAGCTCCCGAGGCGTGCGGTCCGTCTCCGAGCTGCGGGAACTGATGGACACTTTACAGAGGAAAAAACAAGCCCTTGAGAACAGCCTGCGGACCAACGGGGACAGTAGCCCCTCCTACTTTAGCATGACCCAGTCCCCGCCCTCGACGCCCAACTCCTTGTCACCCATATCCTTGTCAAGCCCGATATCTCCTTATCAGGACCAAGCAAGGCGACTCTACATATCTGACCGGCCGCCTCTTTCGGGTAAGGTCCACACCCAGTCGTCTAACAGTGTCCCTCCGTCGCCGCGACGCAGTGACCAGCGGGAATACAACTCCGCACTTCCTCCTCCACGGCCTATGACGCGGAACCAGTCCCAGGATAGCCTCCTTGCTTCTTCCGATGGACGACGGGGCCAAACATCAAGTTCTTTCTTATCAATGTGGAATGGTTCCGGCTCTACAGCAAGCGATGCCATTCGCGCGATTCCAGGCAGCGGAAGCGGAGCAGCTAGCATGCCTTCCAGCCCACGACTAGCACGCAGGCTACATCGCGAGGAAGCAGGACACCCAATTCCAGCACCACGCCAAAGGAAGTACTCAGCCGGTTCTCTTACAGGAATGGGGATATCCGCTCACAGCCGCTCTCTTCCCCGACTCTACCGCCCGGGAGAGTCCCACCTCACCCCTCTCGGCCTACCATGGTCACGCTCCTCACCCACCCACGAGTCCAGTCACCAAAACGGGCACCCCGAGGTAGTCTCCATTTCCTTGTCCAACAGGTCTATTTCCAAACAAGTGCCCGTACGTCAGGAAATTACCGTACCATCAGGTGGTACAACCAGCCCACGTCAGGCCAAGAAGATGAGCCTGACCTCCAGCAGCTCCTACTCAGATCTGGAGAAGCAGATAGCTTGTATATCCTCTCCAGTCTTGGATATTGGGCTGGGTGAGAGGAGGCAGTCGTTCGGGAAAGCCGGGATCGGTCCACAGGGCGGATTCCGTGAGAGGAGAGGCAGCATCAGCTCTCTCAGCGGGAAAGAAGAGCTCCAGGATTATCACCAGAGGCAGAGAGACGAGAGACTTCGCGAGCAGGAGGTGGAGAGACTGGTGAGGAAATTTGTGGACAAAAGAATCATATCGTACTAGTAACGTGTTTGTTTACGATCGTTTGTTTTGACAGGGAAACACACAGTAATCAAGAAAACAGCGTTGTTAGGAAATGAGAATTCTGGCTGCCGAGCATGGACGCTAATCCTAATCCTAAATTTTGTACAGACATTAAGAAGTAGGCGACAATCATAACGATGAAGCAAAAGCATTAGCAAGATCAAGAACGTTTCTTTCAGATCTTTTGTCAGATCTCTGAACAACTCCAACAAATTGCACCGTAATTACCGTCATTTTAGCTTCTAAGCAAACTTCAATGAGTTCCTCTGTATTGAAAAAGTCATAACTTGGTGATCAACGTGTAAAAACAAAACAAGAAAAGACAAGAAGGAAACATTTGTTTATTTACGGAAGGAGTCTCCAGTGTCAGAGGTTTACGTGCTGTGGTTCCTACAGTGAGTAACGTGTTGAGCTGCGATGCGAGCGATGGTACGAGAGCTGTTTAGAGCTATTAGAGTAGATAAAAAGATAAAGAGTACAGCGTGTGTGGGCGGTGTTTAACAAATACGAAGCGGTGTGCAGATTGTCGTGTTGCGAGGAGATTCTCACAAGCAGCAGCTGAATGGAAATTACGGCTGAACTTGCAGTTTCACTTCACAGAAAAAAAAACGTGCATGAGGAATCCCACAGAGTGGAAATCTGGCTTTGGGAGGGGAGCAGGAAGGGAGAGGCCCACCTGCCTACGAATTAATCTCTTTTGTAAAAAGCGTTTACACAAACACACACACATATGAAATTCCAGTCTTAATGGCACACAGACGCTGGGAAATAGAAGTATTGATGCTTTCTGTGTAGTGGGAAGAACAAGCGATTCAGGCTAAGGTGGAGTCGCCCACTCCTCCTATTAATAGTCGAACCGAGCCCCTGCGAGCGCGGCCGCCCAAACACACTCTCTCTGGGAGGCCCGCGGTGGGGCGGCGTGAGCTGACGGTTTTCCTCGCGCTGCCGCTCCTAATCCGGCCTCTCTGCCGAGCCGAGCATGATTCTCATGAAACTCCGGTGCTGTTTTCTCAACTTTCTTCTCAGCTTTCTCATGTGTTTTTTTTTTCCTGAGGCCACCTGTAGCCCCGCCCCCTTTCTGAGCTCGATCCAAACCCAGAAGCCCGGGCTACTCGCTCATTAGCTTTTACAACCCTGTAGTTGTGGTGGAACATTATGGTTCTGGATTAGAGGCTTTTCCTGGAGAGAGTAAACACTAGTTAGGGTGCAGGTGGAGAGGCGCGAGTGTGTGTGTGTGTGTGTGTGTGTGTATGAATACCAACATGACAGCCAGATAAAAACACCATGAGATGTGCTTTCACTAGCCTGCTTTGAGAGTCATGGGGTGAGTGTGCTGTTAGAGCATCGTGAGTATTTATGTCAAGCGATTAAATGCATAAATATTGTATAAATAAATAAAGAAATAATAAAGAAATTATAGATCAGCTTTTCCTGGGAGAAATTGTTCGTCCTCACTGGGATCACGGCTTAAACCCTGACTCATGATGTCATATAATTAAGCATGTGCTCATACTTGTACACACACACCCACATACACACACACACACACATATGTATGTGTGTCAGAAACCTTTTTAAACACATCGGATCTCAACACTGAGACGAAAGATGAACTTGTGAAGAGCTATTTATGTTTGAGGTGGTTGGGTATATCCGCTCGGTGGGGGTGTCCGGTGTATATACACTACACACACACACACACACACACACACACACACACACACACACATCTTTAATAATGCTCTCCAGTGGAGCTGAACCAGCTGCTGTCTTGAACTTCCTAACCGTGTGACACAGGAGAAAGCGGAAGGATTAAATCACTCCGCCGGTGTATTTCTGTCCCCATGCCACCCAGTGCCAGGTCTGTTTTAGGTGGCATGAGGTTTCACTCGCTGCCCACCCGGTTAGATACGCCGGACCTTTCCGTGCAGATCGAGCGCTCTCGCTAGCACCGGCGTCGATCGGTCACTTATCTTTTTCCGGTGGTCGCCGCTATGCTCCTGGACGTCCTGACGTCGGGCATCGTGGGCATGGTGAGTGCAAAGGTGTAAGAGTAACCTACGTACAGTATGTTTAATAATATGCTTGGGTGACTGCAGCGTAGTGTACAGTATGTTACACACAGCACAAGATCTTCTGACCAATCCGAATCCAGATGTTAATTATCATTACAAGAATCATGGTTTTTGTTTGAACAGATTTCTGTGAGTCAGTGAAACACATTTCTTACGTTATTTTAAACATCAGTGATACATTAAGTGTTTCTGTGTTTTATTACAGTTTCCTTTTGACTCTCTATGGACCGAATCATCCGTGCACATCTGTATAAATCAGTATACATCTGCTGGATGGTCGGTGCCGGTCCTGGCTCAGAGTTCAAACGCAGGCGTGAGCCGCGGTGTTTGCGTTCCATAGTTTATTTTTCATAGAAGTGGCCGAACGCTGGACTTTTCCGGCCTGTTAATTAGCATCAAAGCAGCGTCCCGCGGGAGCGCGTCCCTGTTCTCGCGGCGGGAGTGGAGTGGGTTTTTGTTGTTGTTGTAGTTTTTTTGTTTTTTTTTTAAACACTCTCTGTCTCTGCTCCAGGTTTAGCGTCGGGTTCTGTGAGATCACAAGAATAATGTTTTGTATTAGGCAGGGAGGGAAAGTTTTCTGACCACATGACGCAGAAGAGTAATCGACTCGTGATTTAGCCGTCGCGTGTGGTGTGTGTGATGTGGGGCGTCATTCTGAGTGTTATGAAAATGTTATAAGGGACAAGAAAATAATAACAAAGGGCTGTGCTTGTTTTTGTCAACAATGTGTTCAATTCATACCCACTTTAAAGCTGGTGTTCCGGTCAGGTCAACTTCCTGAGCCATGTAAAAGTTTGGGTTTCCGCTATGTTTGACACAAACGCATGAGAATAAATGAGAATAATCAGAACAATCCGACCCGGTCCGAATGAGGTTGGGTTTAAGCCTTTAATAATCTTTCAGTAAGTGTATATTATCCGTGTACACATTCAGAAGGTACTTGATCTGAATGTTTCTCTCTTGTCGGGATAAATATATTCTTCCTTCACACGTTTGCCCCATGTGGGGGTAACATTAGGTGACTTCAGCTTCCATTCCTGATCAGTGAGAACAAACACCTCTCGCCTTCCACTCTCTATTTCAGACTCTCGGACTGAGGAAGGCGCTCTGATTGGCTCACATTTGATACGCTGTAAACCCTCTGACCAATCACAGATGAGTCTGAGTTCTTGTGACCAATCAGAACGCAGGAAGCGGGATTTTTTTATTAAAAATGTTTTTTGTTTTTTTGGGGGGAAAAAATATTCAAAGCCTGACGGATTCTTCTTCTTCTCCTTCTTCTGTTGTATTATGATTAAACACCTCGCGGTGACTAGAGCCGCTTTGTGCATGTCAGATTATCAGATCTGCGTGCATGTAAACACTTACAACAGTGTAAACAGTGGAATCGGAATTATTTAAATCAGTTTGAAGAAATACTGTCCGAGTGAACGCAGCTCGCTCGTGTTCATCACTCTGAGAGTTCCTGTGAAGCCCGGTGGTGGCAGCGTCGTATTCAAATTCCCAGGGTTTCTTCTATGATTAATCCTCGTTTAACCCGGAATATTCCTTATAAATGGTGCTCTTATAAATTGGATTTGAAATGATCAATTATTATTATTATTATTATTATTTATTCTTTTCACCATCTCTCCCTCCTACAGGAGCGTCAGCGTCTGGAAACCATCCTGAGTCTGTGCTCGGAGCGAGATCAGAGCGGCTCAGCCGTGGCCGACCTCCAGAAGATTAATAAAGAGCTGGAGAAGCTGCAGGTGTCCGAGGACGAGTCCATATTTTCCGACTCCGCGGAGAACGGATACGGCTCGGGGGCTTCGGAATGCCAGGTCATGGAGGAGCGGCAGGTACGCCAGCGTCGTTCCAGCGGTCAGCGAGACATCAGGGCGGAGTCGCCTGCCGGGAGTCTTCGCGGCTCCGCCCCCAGCCCGTCTCCACGTCAGTTGCGGAATAGCAAGGTGGGATTTCAGACAGGGATTTCGTTGATAGGCCCCGCCCATTAAATGATTGATGTCTATTATACACTAAGCTAGACTCCAACCAGTTCACATGGTATCAGTGCATCGTATCTCTGTGTGTGTTTTGGAAAAGATATAAACATAAATACGATCATATCAACTATGTGGTATCTAAAATTCAAATCCCTCTAGTGGTACGGTGTGGAAGTGTCCCCAAAGGATGTGGCGGTTAAAATATTTATACAACGCTTCTACGCACAGACACCAACTTTATATAGTCAGCTGTGATGATTTGTAAATAGCATAGCTAGCTACAAAACATACTTAACATAACTGGCAGGAAATATTAGTGCAACGGCCTCTGGGGCGCGAAACACTTTCCTGCTAGAGTCACAATCAGCCTCGAAGGTTTGACAAACACAGTGACATAGTTTGTACTTCTGTTTGCTTTGCTAGCTTCGTAGCCTCTCCTGTAGTTTAATTGCACAACCCCTTTGTTAGACCTCCTGAGACTTTCCAGGTCACGTCCTTTCTGTGTATGACCTTTTTAGGCATGCGTATACACACACACTCATTGCTTACTCTCACACACGCACACACACCAGCGCACACAGGAATGTGCAGGAAAGGGGGAGGGGCTAAAGGGGATAATTGCATTACGTGTATGTTTTTTTACAAGATTGAGGGTTCGCTCCAGGTCTGGAGTTTGTGTAGTAGAATAAGTTGCATGGACGGTTTATGTCGTTCCTTTAATTTGTCCTCCATCTGAAGAGAACATCTGTAATCCATACATGCAGCAGAAAATGCTGGAAATGATTTCTGTATGCACCATAAATCTGCTTCAAAGCTGCGTGCTTTCTTTATTTTGTTCTTTCTCCATCTGTCTCGACGTTTTTCCTCCTCGCTGTCGTTGTCTTTCTTCACATCGTCCTGCTGAAGCTCTGAGACTCGCACCGTTATATAAACTCTGCTGAATTCAGATAAACATCACTGTACCAGTATACAGAGGTCACGCACAGTGTGTAATCTAGTTTCATTTCACTTGTACACACACACACAAACACACACACACACACACACTAAATTACCATGTGCAGGTTTTAGTGCTTATGTTATTCATTTGATGGATAGTTTCATTAGATTAAAGGTCAACATGTGACTCATAAAACTGCGTAAAAACATTTTGAATTTACAAAAACAACCAGTAATCAGATTGGTGATCATGAATCCATTAGCAAGCCTTCCGGAAAACTAAACACTCCCATGTTTTGTATTAAAGTAGTAGCTAACTTGCTATATTAGCATATGGTAAGCGAGTTAGCTAGTTAATATCCTGTCTGTGAGCTCACGCAAGCGGAAGGAGCGGATAGCGCTGTCCTCCGAGTGTGTTACTCCGCCCCCAATGGTGCGTGCGCGAGAATAGAGGCGGTCGGCTGGCGTCACGTGGTTCGGAGGAAACACGTGATAGTCTCTATCAGCTGCTGAGTGGTAGTAGTAGCCTTAATGTGGGAGCCCCTGTTGACAGGGAGGAATTGGGCATGACTAGATTAGGGAGAAAATCAGGGAAAAATCCAAAAAAAGTTTAATAATAATAATAATAATAATAATAATAATAATATGCTCTTCTAATAATGTTTCTAATGTTGCTTGTAGCATCCAAACTTTCCAGCTATGAGAGATGTTCTTATGGGCCAACATCTGGTTCTGAACAACGGGTCCAACGTGCCAAATTCTAAGACATGCAGTTCCTCACATGTCCACCGGGGGCTCCAAAGATGAGTCAGTCCCTATAAAGCCTCATGTTAAAATGCACAACTTTACAACAGAAATAAACATGTTTACAGCCTCGTTTAAGGCTCGTTACAGCTAGAGTTCCCCTTCATGTGTGGCTCTCAGATCAGTTTCATACAAACTTCTCTGGTTAATAAATTTGGTTAATAAATCCGGAGCCTGGCGACTTTTCTTTACTTTAAGAAGGTCCTCGTTCTTCAGGTTGTCTCCCCGGTTTTTTCCCACGCGTCCCGATGGAGCTATGCAGTGCTTTCCTCGCTAAACTGCTGTAGTTGCGTCTCTCGGGGCTAAAACTAAGAGCAGGCAGCGGGTGTAGACATCGGCTTTATTAGATTAAAAGGAAAACCGGGCTGTGATGGCCTGCTGGCACGGGATCAGAGTTCCCTGAAAATCTGCTGCTAAATACCAGCTCAAGAAATGTCTTAGATTTAATCAGTTTTTGGAAATGGAGCGATACTGTCTCTTCTGGGAAATACGCAGCACCAGGGCCTGGTTAGGTTTCGTTTTTTAGTTTGTAGTGCTGTGCAGTAATAAGTACAAAGTTACATTTAATAATATTAGAGTCACAGTTTTTCTAATACACATGTAATATGTACAATAATTTACCGCAGCATCATTTTTCAGTTATTAGTCTCTAAACTTTGTCTATCACTAAAGCTTGTTGATTTAAATATTTATTTCCTTCTGGTGTCCACACTTCAGAGAGAAATGTCATTTTATTTCTTGTCATTATTCATATTTCTGATGTGAGTGCTGAGGCTGTGATGTCATCAGCAGGGGCCCGGGGAAGAGGAGGCGCGGCTGAAGCAGGAGCTGACGCGCATCGAAGAGGAGAGGATCCAGGTGCTGAACAACATGGAGGAGCTGGAGCAGAAGATCAAAGAGCTGGACAACCAGATGGACGAATCAGTCCAAGAGGTAAAGAGGAGTGAGAGAGTGAGTGATTGAGTGAGAGAGAGTGAGTGAAAAGAGTGTTTTGGTGAGTGATCCTGTTAGGGAGTGAGTGAGAGAGTGATTTGTTTAGAGAGTGAGTGGGTGGGGGAGAAAGTAATACAGTGAGTAATTGAGTGATTCGTTGTGTGATGCTTTAAGTGAGTTAATGATTCAGTGAGTCCATAGTAGTGTCTGAGTGAGTCGTGTGTGAGTGATTCAGTAAATCGAGGAGTGACTCGGTCGGTGAGTCTGTTAATGGTGAGTGATTCGGTGGGTCGTGAGTGACTGAGTGTCAGAGTGTGGGAGAGTGTGGAGGTCAGTGATTCGGAGAATCACCCAGCGAGTCGGTGGGTCTGTGGATGAGTGAATCGTTTAGAGAGTTGGGGAACGATGCAGTTCGTCAGGGCTCCTGTGAGTCAGCAGGTAAGTGAGTGCGCGCGGTGTGAACGCTGTAGCTGGCTGTAAATTCCAAACGCTTGCACGCGGCCTGATTAACTCTGATATAAACCTTCATCCCGCGGGTGTGAGAGCTCGCTGTGCCGATTCACTTCCCTTCCCCCAGGGGGCGGTACTGTACCTTCAGGTCCTGTTTGCTTCTGTTGGAGGAGGAATTTATTTCTTTTCCCCTCAAACCTCAGGCTTTCTCCAGCAGTCAGTGGTTTTACAGCAGCTTCTTTATGAGATCCTAATCAGGGACAATTAGATCTTTTACAGCTGTGTGAAACGGCTCTCAGACGCTGAGCTCGTCCTGGAATGAATTGGATTTATTACACATCGTTAATGACGTCACCATCTTGTGTAAAAAATAATGATCATAAACAATACGTGTGGCTGAGTGGAGGAAGCTTTAAAAGGTTTGGATCCAGAAATCTATGGCTATAAATGAAACAAGCTAGTGTGTCTGGTCTTCAGAAATATTGGCACTCATTAGGAGAATGGGATGAAGTAATTACATATATAATGATCGATTTAAATTTTCTGGCCCTAATTGTGAGAAAATTATATTTTAACTTTCTGTTCTTAAATATTAAAACAAAAAAGTATTGCGTTAAGAATTAATGACAACTTTTGTTACTAAACTGCTTTTAAAGCAAGAAAAAAAGAGACTGATATCTATTGATCTGCACAAGTCACAAGTAGTAAAGTTATAGAATTAGACTCGTATATTTACCCTAAAACCGGGTTACATCTGCCAGGAGGTTGAGGTTCGAACATGGATGGATCTTTAACAACTTCAAACAAACAAACTTCTAAATCAACACAACAGCCTGCAGGAGGCAAAAGGTTCAACATGAACAAGATAGAAATGTTCTACGGTCCTCTACATCTTTCTCTGAACTTGTACAAAGGACTCATGGGGTGCTAATACTTACAAAATATATCTTTTTTTAAATGACATTTAAAATTTTATCGAAGGGTGCCAATAGTTTTGGAGTTAACCGAAAATTTGTACTTGGTAATAATTGTGATTGCTAATTCAGCTGTGTGTGTGTGTGTGTGTGTGTGTGTGTGTGTGTGTGTGTAGATGGAGGTGGAGCGCGCTCTGTTAGAAGGCGAGCAGGAGGCCGAGGCGGCGCAGCTGCAGCAGGAGAAGGAGATTCTGGAGCAGCTGAAGGACAAGATGGCCGACATGGAGAAGAAGGTGCACGCGGAAAAATCGCAGGTAGTTCACTGAACGTGCACACACACACACACACACACACAAAGACACACACAGATACACACAAAATAAGTTGCATATACATCTAAAGTTCCTGGCAGCTCATCGGTCTCACTCGCAGGTGATAATCTCCCCGTCTATCCGTTTCACACTGTATTATATCACCTACTCAGAAGGTGTGTGTGTGTGTGTGTGTGTGTGTGTGTGTGTGTGTGTGTGTGGAAAGCAAGGTCAAGCAGTTACACCTGCAGCTGTTTGAACACTCGAGTTCACTGACATTCCGATGGCAAGAGAGTCTCACACCACAGCGTTACAGAGTCCTGCGCTCTGATTGGTCAGAAGAAGGTGTTGATTAATTCTCTATAACCGGAAGCTCTGACAGTTGAGCGGTTTATATTAATGCACTTTTATTACTACGTTAGCGTTTCTTATTCGCAGTGACGCAAAACACAAATATTGCTACGGTGATGTTTATACAGGTGGTGTGTGTGTGTGTGTGTGTGTGTGTGTGTGTGTGTGAGTGTGTGTGTGTGTGTGATGTAAGAGGAATAAAACACTTAGGGACGTGTTGTTACCGGGACATAATCAGTGTTAGGGAGGGAACAGATGATCTGCTGCATCTGTAGGTTATTCCTTAATTAATAAAAGGGGCGGAGTTTCCCCGAGACTTTGAAGAGACTCTGATCTTTTGTATTAAATAGACTCAGAAAGAATTTTAAAAATGTGTTCTAGTGTTAAAGGCACAAAGCGTGCACATAAATACACTCTAATCATTTTCATTTTTTCAGCTTTTGTACTCCGTATAATCATCACTCAATCATCTTCATCATCATCATCATCTTCATCATCTTCATCATCATCATCTTCATCATGCTCTTCCTTCATGTTTCATTGCTGATGTTTGTGACTAACCCCAGGCTCCATACCTGCCCCTGCACTAACGCCTCTGCCCTTTGTGTGTGCGTGCGTGTGTGCGTGCGTGTGTGTGTGTGTGTGCGGCGAAGGACAAAGCCCAGCTCGATGCCGAGCGGCTTAAACTCGAGCGTCTGGCCGAAGTGCTGTCTGAGCAGCGCACTCAGCTCGACACGTGTCCCGAAGCTCTGAAAGAGCAGCTCGTCCTCCAGCTGTCCAGGGTCAGTACTGAACACGGAGCCTTCGTCTTCCTCCTCTTCCTCCTCCCCCTTCTCTCTGTCTCTCTCTGCCTGTCGCTTGCTGACTTGCTAGCTTTTCTCTATATAATTATATAAACATTAAATCCTCACAGTGCTTGTCTTGCTGTGTCTGCATGCATCACACACACACACACACACACACACACTCGTCACATCCACATGCCTGGTGTGTAATTATTTATGAAGACGCATACGCACAGACTGCATGAGCTGGAATGGGAGAAGTGTGTTTGTGTGTGTGTGTGTGTGTGTGTGTGTGTAGAGGTGATGAAATGCAGTGTGTGAAAGTTATGCCTGCAGCAGGACACAGTGACAGCTGTGGATTTATAGTGTTGTTCTGTGTGGGCTGAGTTTAAAGGTGAAAGGTCAGCGGGACAGGGGTGCAGAGCTGCCGAGGCTCGACTGGCATGCGGCAGGAGAGGACATGTTTGTAAACCTTTGCGTCTTTGGTTGGCGACGAGACACATTAAACCTTCCGCGAGACGCTGAGAGAGAAGCGCTGGCCCTTGTTAATGTAATGAACCGACTGAAATGGGTTTCGGAAAAAAAAACTCTCTCCTCGTTACCATGACTACACGTGAATATACAAAAACGTCCCCCATGTCCTCTGGACATCCCATAATATCAGGGGCTTCATTCACAGCTCCGTAATTCCTTTCTTTTCTTTATCCATCAGCAGATGAAGGATCAAGCGTACTGTATACAGCGGTGTGATGTTACCATGACAACTTGCCATGACTCCGCCCCTGAATCGTTTTTTAATACGGAAGAACTTCCTCTGTTTCCTAAACAATAATTACATTTAACTGTGTGTGATGGAATTGATATTTATTTTGATCAAATAAAATCGAACGTCCAGCTTTTGATTCAAAATCCATTCGCACAAACATTTTTAAGTAAAATTACACACGTTAGGACAAACGTCCCTCAGATTGTTTTTCTGTAAAGAAAATACAAACCGCTTTAATCTTCCACAAAGTACTAGTGTGGAAAAAAAATCACATTTTACAAAATTTTTGCTTCTTGCTTTTCTTCTTTTTGAGATGATATGAAGTTGATGCAACATCGCCACCTGCTGGACTGGAGCGTGAAATAAAACAGTGAAAAAAGATGATCTCTTCGTACGAGACGTGACGTTTAAACAACAATCAACATAAATTACACAGAGTAAATGATGGTGTTTGGATACTTTTAAAACTTTTAAAAATGAAATATAGCTGCTTGACACAAATCCAATTCAATTAAGTTTTATTTTATTTATTGTTTTTAACAATGTCGCAAAGCAGCTTTACAGAATCAAAAGTAAATTAGAGAAGTGTGTATGAGATGTGAGAGAGTGTGTGAATCAGAATGATCACACACACTGATTCACACACACTCTCTCACCCTGATGAACGAGTCGAGGGCGACGGTGCTGAGGGAAAAACTCCCTGAGATGGTAACAGGAAGAAACCTTGAGAGGAACCAGACTCAACAGGGAACCCATCCTCATCTGGGTGATAACGGAGAGCAGAGATTGATCTGCACTCATACTGTGTGTTAGGAGGCTGCAAGTTCAGTAGAACAGGAGACGTGTTTAAGTTCATATGGAGTCCAGTTGGTTATTGGAGACTCAGGTAGACTGTAGGATGTGCTGTTTAATCACATAAAAAATCACAGTCCCGTAAGTCTGAATAGAACTGAATCGAGTCCTGATTCACAACTCTACACATAACAGAGCTCAACTCTGAGGCTTCAGAAGTGAATGTGTTGTTGTTGTGCGTCGCCGCAGAGAATTCGTTTTAATCTGATATATACTGAAGTCTGATAAAACATATGTCAGGAATGAGACGGGCATCTTTTCTTAAAGTGTGTGTTTTTGTGTGTGTGTGTGTGTGATACAGGACACAGAGACACTGGAGGTGGAGACGAAGCGCTTCGAGGACCTGGAGTTCCAGCAGCTGGAGCGAGAGAGCCGTCAGGACGAGGAGAAAGAGACGCAGACGCAGCAGATCCTCCGAGAGATCGCGGAGTACCAGCGCAGCACCGTCACCCGCAAGGCAAATATCAGCGACGCCGCTGCGCATAATCATTCTCCTTCTTCTTTCTTTTTTTATGTGTGTGTGTGTGTGTGTGTGTATAAGACATTTTTTTTGGTGCTTGTCTTGGATGTTCTGTAGGAGAAGCTGCTGGCTCTGAAGAAACAGTCGACTCAGATCATCCAGCAGGCCCAGAAGGAGAAGGAGAGCTTCCTGAAGGAGAAGAACAACCTGCAGATGATGCTGCAGCGGGTGAGACGCGCAGGATGCGGAAACACCTGGATCTGGATAAGCAAGTGTCGGTCGATGACTGACGTTTCTCCTTCCCCTTTTTTATTACAGGAAAAGGAGAATCTCGGCAACCTGGAGAAGAAATACGGCGAGCTCACGGGGGGGCGGAGCTTCCCCGTCAACCCCCTCAGCATGAAGGAGGTACGGTGTGAAAACCTCAGCTGTCAATCAAAAACATCTGGATTAAGATTATTATACAACGAGAACTGGATCGCTAACTGAAAAACATGTTTATTTTATTTAAATGACATGCAAAAGCCAGACACGTGAGAGCCAGACATAATCCTGTCTGTCCAGAAGGTTTGGATTTAAAAACAAAATGTACTTATTGCAATATCCGAGCTCTTTAATAAGCTAAAAGAGCAATTAGTGAATTTTTCATATTCATGCTTTAATTATTAAAAGTTCCACTTGCAAGCTTTCCTGTAAAAGGACACGCCCCTTTTGACCGGGTATCACTCTGACTTGTTCCAGGACAGCTCCTTATTGGCTGATGTGTGTCAGCCTTGTAGTGAGCTTAGCCACGCCCACCATCTCTCCCTACTTCCTGTTGATATCGTGGCCTTTTCCTGTCTCTTCTCCTTTCTGTCCATTAAAAGTGCCGAGGTACAGCTTTGTCTGGGTCTGCGTCTGCATCTGCGTCTGCGTCTGCGCCGCATGACTCCTCCCCCTCACCTTTAACGCCCTGCTTCATTTTAACCATTCCTAATATTCTTTTGATGCTTTGTTTATTTTATTCCTTCTTCACGTGAGATAATCATTAACGCTTGGACTCTCTTGGAATGTCGTGACTCTGACGTGTGTCTGCTTTTAACCCGCATCTCTCTGTCTCTCTCTCTCTCTCTGTATTTTTCACATGATCTGCTCCACAGGGTTATGTCACAGTCAGTGAGATCAATGAACTCTATGCGAAATTGGGGGTAGAGACAAGCCCCGCCCCTTTCAACCTCAGTGCCCTCGAGCGTCCCAGCTCTGGGTCCGAACCCAGCCCTAGTCCTGATGACAGCAGCGCCCCTTCAGGAGAGGACGAGGTGTGTGCACGCTAGAGCTCTCGGATTTGTGTTCCGCTTGCAAGGTTTAGCCCTGGACCTCATTTCAATATTCATGAGCTTGTGATGTTAGAGCTGCAGTGGGAGTGTTTTCAATTTATCACCTTATACAGGAGAAACTTCAATTTGTTCTGGTCTTATGCAAAGAAATAATCACAAGGAGGCAAAAATCATTTTTAGCATTTTTAAAATCCCTTTTATGCTCATTTGTTCACACTTATAGCGTTAGATAGCGTTGCCCAGGCAACCAGACTGTACGCTCAAAACATGCAGTGACCCTTAAAAATCAGAGATCATATTAAAATATGTAATAAATTAAAATGTATAAATAAAAAATATCACTTTACTTAGAACTGTTTTTCTATATCAAGTGATAAAATTTTTTGAGCGAACGCTTTCTTTCACTCTCAGTCTCAGAGATCTTAAACGTCTGTGTGTGGAACCCTACAACCTCGCTGAGAACTCGTACTCATCCAGTGAGCCTTAAAGAACGCTTCCAAGAGTGTATAAGAGAATTAAGAAGAACATAATGAGCAGTGATTTCGATTTTATACCACACACACTCTTAGAACGTACAGGTCCTAATGGATCATTGGGGAAATAAACGTTTTACGCTGAAACAAGGTTTATTTAAAGAAGTTAAGAAGATAAGAGTTCATTGAGGATTCTTAAAGGGTCCTCTTGTTTTTAAAATAAATCAATCAATCAAATATATCAAATAAAAATATATATTTATTTCTTTTAATAAATAAGTGTTCTTTGATCTGAAAATGGTTATTTAGGGGTTCTCAGGATACAGAAGTGTTCTTATATTTAAATGCTATTTTACAACATTTAAAGGCTTCTTTTAACCCCCTTTTTAGTACCGAAGATATCACAGCGGTGCTGATATTCACCACAACGGCACAATATTAAGTTTAATATTGCTTTTAACAGTTCCACAAACACAATTTATTATCAACAGATAATGCACATAAAAAAATATTTAAAAAACATTTTAAAAAAACTGTTATTTTGCTCCGCTCACACATATGCTTCCAAAACTGGCCGAGCTAACTAACCGCGACTAGCAGAGCTGGCGACAATTCACAGGAGGGAGAGTAGTGTTAAACTCTTTACAGCGGTACACTGTAGACAGAATGTGAAGAGAATAAACTATGGAGGTGGTGGACAGTCCTGAGAAACTCCAGATTTACTTTATATCTCCACTTATTACACTTTAGAATATCAGCTCCGTTCACTTATTAGCCAATTATTTAGCAAATAGTGTTAAACGTAAAGCTAGTGCACTATGTAGGGTGTACAATCCCTTGTTCCACACTTCATGTAGTGCCCTTGATCAGGGGTTAGAGAGGGATTTGGTACTCAGCCTCGTGTTAGACGCTAGTTAGCTTTGTAGCTAAGCGTTAGCCGTGAACAGAACGACGCGGACGGTTCAGAGGCGATTCAGAAGGACTCAGAAGTGATTAGTGCAGAGACGTGAGACGTGTTGTTTAAGACGACATGACGTTATCAGATGTGTGTTGTTGCTGAAAGTGCTTCTGTGACTGGGTGTGAATGTGGGCGTGGTCAGGCAGCTGCTCTCTCCTCAGTACTGCGGACCGGACAGACCCACTCTCACCCACGCTGAGACACACAGTTAGTGTCATTAACCACTGGACAACACCTGGGACACGCCCACTCACACAGATAGTTACACATCACAGTGCCGTTACTGTCTGTTATCAGCACTCGTAGAATAACGCCTCTCGTCCAATCAGATTCCCTCAGAACTGTTGTATAATTGAGCTTTAATGGTTCTTTGGATAGGTGTTTTAGCTTAGAAAAAAAAGCTCTTCAAGTGTCTTTATTTCTGGAAAAGATTTCTTTAAATATTTTTGGATAAACAAAATAAGAAAAAGACTTTAAAAAAAAAAATTCTATATGTGAGCTCCACCTGTGATACAAAAAGCTAATTATTGTTCATAATTTCTCTGTTATAATATTTAAACCTTCAGGTTCTGGTTATATTGGCTCTCAGGGTTCTTTCAGGATTTCAGCAGTTCTACATGGATAGTAGTTACAGTAGGTTTAACCCAGAACCTTTACGGGTTCCCTGAGGAACCTGAGAGTGAGAACCTTCAGCACGTTCCTCAATAAGAAAAAAGGGTTCGGAAAAAAAAGATGTTCTACATGAATGTGGTTCTGATTAAATGTGAAATAAGTTATTAATGACAGGGAAGCTCTTTCTCGTAGGATTCTCTAACTGGTAGGGGAACCTTTACAGAGTTGATGTCATTTTCTAAAAAAAAAAATTAAATATGTGACTCTCTTATTCTCTCTCTCTCTCTCTCTCCTTTCTCGCTCTTCTGGTTCCTTTTCTTCCTCTCATCTGTTCTGCAAAGCTCTGTGTCTCCTCCTGCTCCCGCTCCGTCCCCAAACCCACCTCTGTGCACTGGCCGGAGGAAATGGTGACCTTCCTCGGCCCTTCTCCTCTCCCTGACTCTCCTCTTCCTCCTCCTCTTCCTCCTCCTCTCCCTGCCAAAAAACACACACGGCACAGGCAGGTAAACCGTGCGAGAGAATAAACTCAGCTCTGTGTGTGTATGCGTGCGTGCGCGCGTGTGTGTGTGTGTGTGTGTGTGTGTGTGTGTGTATAACCGTGTCTAAGTGATCCGTGACTCTGTGTTTCTCCGCAGCATTTCCGAAGCCTGGAGGAGAGGAAGAGGCTGGGGAAGGAGGGTCAGATGTGCGACACGCTTCCTCGGAAAAAGTCCCACGCTGCAATCAGCTCTCAGTTCAACTGCGCTACGCTGGGCCGTAACACACCTACCAAGGTACACACACACACACACACACACACACACACACACACACACACACACACACACACACACACACACACACACACACACACACACACACACACACACACACACACACACACACACACACACACACCTACATATTAAGACACACTGTGCATTCCTGCGGTGCGCTCATTCTCCAGTTCTCTTCTTTTTCTTCCTTCTTTTTAGTCTCATCTGCCTTTAGTGCAGAGCTCGAGCTGCGGCAGCGTCCTGAACCGCGTCCTCACAGTGTCTCCTAAAGACGCAGACACACGCCGTCTCCACAAGGGTGAGCATTTCTCTCTCTCTCTCTCTTTCTCTTTCTCTCTCTCTCACACACACATACGGAATCACTTTCCTCATATGCTTCATTCTGGGTTTCATTCATTCTCTTGCCTCCTGAAGTGTTCAGCTGAATCAGACGCGTCTCAGAAAGTGACGCGATTCTTTTAAAATCATCGGAGTTTAGATGTTTTTATGGAGTTTGCACGTTCTGCCCGTTTCCTTCGGTTTCCTTCCACAGTCAGAAAACTTGCACATCAGGCTCAGTGTGTGTGTGTGTGAGTGTGTGCATGTGTGAGAGTGTGTGCGTGTGTATGCGTGTGTGTGTGTGTGTGTGTGTGTGTGTGTGAG
>QMIH01000254.1:341781-441525 GCA_003987875.1 Clarias batrachus | reverse complement strand
TGTGTATGTGTGTGTGCGTGTGTGTGCGTGTGTGTGTGTGTGTGTGTGTGTGCGTGTGTTTGTGTGTGTGAGAGAGAGTGTGTGTGTGTTGTGTGTGTGTGTGTGTGTGCCCTGAGATGGACCGGTCCGGGCTGTACCCCACCTAGTGTCCCCTGGGTGTCTCCCGTCTTCCTGTGATCGTGTATAGAGATTAAAGCTGTTTGGAGATGAATGAGGAGGACGAGTGAGTCAGAGAGAATCAGTGAAGATGAGACGATGTTAATGTGAGACACGAAATACATTCATCACAAACTCTCTCTCTAAACCATGAACTTTATCTCTCTTCTTATTTAAACTCAATCTAATACTTCATTTAAAAAACAACGGTTTGCATTCACACTGATTTTAAACAAATACGTTTAGAACTGCAGTGCTGTGCAAAAGTCTTGGCCCCCTTCATTCCTTTGAGGTAAATGAAATTAAATGTTGTCAATTAAACAAAAAAAACTAATGTTTTATTGTGACAGGCTGCAGATTTCACGTTTATAATACAAGTAAATCTGAGTATTTAATAATCGTGATTAATCGTGAGTCTGGGACTTTGATTAACCAGATTCAAATGTTTAATCGACTGAGAACGATTCAAAACACAAGAAAGTCTGAAGCAAAATAAAAAGAACTCTCTGTCTCTGTCTGTCTCTCTCTCTCTCTCTATCTGCCTGTCTCTGCCCTTCCCGTTTTCTTTCCGTCTCGTTGTCTCTGTCTCTCTGTCTGTCTCTGTCTTGACATTGATTTTAAAGACTTCAGCATTAAAGACTACATCGAAAATATTACAGTAAATCTGCATGTTTGGAAGCAAGATATAAATAAATGTGTTTGTGTGTGTGTGGGGGGGGGGGTCAAGACTTTTGCACAGTACTCTTATGAATGCATATGTAGTTCTCATGATTTTTTTTTTTTTTACATGGAAATAAACACTGTGCAGCTGCTCCGGGTCTCTGCCTCATGTCCAGTCAGATACGATACTTCAGGAGATTTTTATATAAATCTACAAATGTCTGTAGAAAAGTTTGTATTTGTTCCGAAATCTATAGAATGAGTTTAACATGAACCTGTCTTTATTTAGGGTTTGTTTTTGTTCCGCGTGGATGTTTCACTCGAGTGGACATTCTTTATCTAAATACAGAGACTCTTTCCTCCCTTTCTGGAGACACGGTTTCGCCTCCGCGTGGATCTGAGCGTGGAAACGTGTTTACGCGTCCCGGAGTTGTTTATTTGTTCTCTGAGATCGAGGAGGACGAGAGGCAGGAAATCCTCACGCTATCACAGAGCTGTTCACGTCCTCTAACTCACAAACCTCTCTTTACATCTTTTTTTCTTTCATCTGTTTTATAAATCTGAAATAAATAACGTGTTTGTCTGTTTACAAAGATAAGAAACAAAATGAATGAACTAAACAATCATCGATTTAATATTACCGCTCCATAAAATTAAAAGAGACTCAAGTGTGTGTGTGTGTGTGTGTGTGTGTGTGTGTGTGTGTGTAATTGGGATTCCCGGGAGTCGTCTCATCAGTGAGGCGGGTCTGTCTGTGCTTCTCTCCGAGCGCTCTGATGTCTATCGCGGTTCCTGAGCCGCTTCATATCCGCCAGCGCTGCTGCTGCTGCTGCTCCGAGCTTCCACCAGAACCTTCTGGAGTTTGGGCTTTTTTTTGGTTGTACAGAGTTTCGGTGTGTGTGTGTGAGAGAGTGTGTGTGCGTGTGTGTGTGAGAGAGAGAGAGTCAGAGGAGCGAGGGGCCGCGTGATCGGGTCGTGAGCATGGCACTGCCTCTGAGTAATGGAGAACATGTGGCGGAAAAGGACGCGTCTGTGAGATCAGGTAAACGAGTGAGAGAAGGAGGGATGAGGACGAGCGGTAGATAAACTGGGGGGGACGAGGAGACGGAGATCGCGTGGAAACATTCTGCAGTTTGTTTAGAAGATCCTCAGACTTCACCGCATGGTTTCATCTCTCCTGATTCTTCAGCGCTCTTCAGTTCTTTTCCTTCTCACTCTTCTCTTTTTTTATTACTCTGTTAATCCCACACTCCGCTCTCTGTCTCTGTCTCTGTCTCTCTCTCTCTCTCTGTCTGTCTGTCTGTCTCTCTCTCTCTCTTTCTGTCACTCTGTCTCTCTGTCTGTCTGTCTCTGTCTGTCTCTGTGTCTCTGTCTGTCTCTCTCCTTCTCTCTCTCTGTCACTCTGTCTCTCTGTCTGTCTGTCTCTGTCTGTCTCTGTCTGTCTGTCTCAGGATTTAAGGTTCTAAGCTGCTTGTTGGCGTGATTAATGTGCTCATTTGGATCGCTGGTTAAAAACATTGATAACGAGTCAGAAAATAATTGCACAAGTCTCTCTCTCATTTTGTCACTTTTTCTCTCTTTTTGCTTCTCTCTCTGTCTGTTTTCTTTCTTTTCCTGTCTTCGCACCATTTCTATTATTTTCCCCTCTGCCTCTTTCTCCCTGTCTCTCCATCTCCACATCTCTCTGTCTATCTGTCTGTCCTTATTTATCTCCTTCTATCTGCCTGTCTCCGCCTGTCTCTCTCTCTCTCTCTCTCTCTCTCTCTCTCTTTCTCTCTCCGTCTTTCTCTTATTAAACCCTCTGCCTCAGAAGATCCAGTGTGTTACAGAATTCATCATCATCATCATCATCATCTTACTTCTTCCTGTTCACACACCAGAGTGTTCTGGTAATTTCTCGGGAATCGGTCTACCTGATCCCAGGATTCCGGCTCCACCTCGTGTTCACACTGAAACCACGTGAATGCAGTTAATTACTCGTGTGGTTTATTGTGTGTGTGTGTGTGTGTGTGTGTGTGTGTGTGTGTCAGGTCACAGCCAGCAGCTGGTGGGTGAGGATCACCGCTCCAGACTGACCGAGCTCGGGGGTCGCGCCGCCTCCCAGTCCAACGTCTACCTGGACTCCGTAGGTTACCGTGACAACGGCTTCGACACCTTCAGCGTGGACAGCTCGGACAGCATGGAGACCAGCATCTCCGCCTGCTCGCCCGACAACGTCTCCAGGTCAGACGCTCGATCAGTCTGGGATTAAAAACATCAGCAGTTAGGAATGAAGGTCAACGCGGGCTGTGTGTGTCCACTGAGCCAAGTACCCATGATTCCTCTAATGTCTAATATCTCATCATTAATGTCCAATATTTAATGTCTAATGTCTGTCTAATATGTAAGATCTCATTTCTAATGACTAATATATAGACATATATAGGCTGATATCTAAAATCTAATGCAGACATTCCGCTCTCCATTCACGCTTTGTTTCTCTTCGGCTTCTCCAACGGTTCGGGTTTTTCCTTTTTAAAATAAAACACGTCACACGTGATCATGAGCTCATCCATCAGAGCGGCAAAGAGGCATGTGTTTATGCTGAACTCGCTCGTGTGTGTGTGTGTGTGTGTGTGTGTGTGTGTGTGTGAGGCCCGGAGCTGAATTAATGTAAAGCGTGTGCTGGACTCGCGAGAGCCCGCTGCTCCTCGCCCCCTCCATCACTCAACCCCGGGCGCGAGCGGCTCGGGTTTCACCGGGACAGTTAGAGGAAACAGATTTTGGGGAGTTTGAATGTAATCAGGAGCAGAGTCTGGCGCGGGTTGTGTGTGCAGCAGGTCTTTGTGTGCTGCAGAGTTCTAGCTCTCCGGGATCGAGTGTGGATATGGATTCATTTCTGATTCAGGAACGTCGGTAAGACGAGCAGGAGTGTGAAGAGAGGTGATGGAGTGAGTGAGGGAGTGAGGGAGGGAGTGAGTGAGGGAGTGAGGGAGGGAGTGATGAGTAGACGGAGCTGTGTGTCTGCTGGAACGGTGGTCTGGTTTGCGAGCTGAAGTCATGTCTGCATGCTGGTGAGTGTGTGTGCGTGCGTGCGTGTGTGTGTGTGTGTGTGTGTGTGTAGATGTCCGTGTCCGTGTCTCACCAGCAGCAGCCCTGATTATAGCCCTGCAGCTGTGATTATACAGACCT
Organism: Clarias batrachus; assembly: GCA_003987875.1. Taxonomy (NCBI): domain Eukaryota; kingdom Metazoa; phylum Chordata; class Actinopteri; order Siluriformes; family Clariidae; genus Clarias; species Clarias batrachus. The sequence goes on along the minus strand of QMIH01000254.1, from coordinate 437,538 downwards.
GGGAACTCATGTCCTCCTGTAATTAGGGGTGTTTTTGTGTTCCATGCTTTCACAGCTGAGAGATCAGAACTGCGTGTTTCTCTAAGAAGCCGAGCTCAGAGCAGATCCACTCGTGCTTCTCACTCCTGAAGAAACATCTCACTTCATCCGTTAAAATAGCAGGAATTGATTACGTTTTTCCCTCTGAAGGAGTTCGGTTTGGATCTCTAGAGGAACAAACCCGAGAACACAAAGTCTAAGAAATGCTTTCATCATGAGACAAATCCTTAGAGCTCGTTAAAGTGCTGAAGAGAACCTTTTCTCCTTCGTCCAGCGATGATGTAAATGGTCCTGTGCTTACAAACCCTGGACAAAGCCTGAAACTGCAGAACCGAAAGAGCAAACTGTAAAGTTCTAGAATGAGTCGCATCTTTAAACTCCACCTTCTTCACGTTGGCTGAGCTGAAAGAGCATCATTACTGGATCGTTTGCTTCTGATGATGCTTGCAGTTCCTCTTTGCATTCAAGTGAAAAATACATGAGGAACCTGCTCAGGAACCGTGTGTGCTTCTTGCAAGCGGGGCTTCTTAAGTGGTTCCTTAAGGTTCTAGCTTTGTGAGGCACTTTGTAAAAGAGGAACATTTTTTTTAGAGGAAGGAGGAATGAACTAGATGGATCGTCTTTCCATAGGTTGGTTTCTTTGGTTCTGGACATTTGAGACAAAGCTGAGGTCTTTAAGATGAGATGAGATGAGATGAGATGAGATGAGATGAGAGAGTTTTGAAGGAAAAGAAATCCTTGAAAAATGGATTTCGAGGCAGACGGAGCCGCTTCGATGGCTTCCACGTGTTACATTTGAAGTTTTAAAGTGGAAACCATGGGAATCCGGGTCTGGACTCCTAATGCGTTCCAGCGCTGACCGGCTTTATTGGTTCCTCCTGCGCGCTGCAAAACAATGGGCTTATTTGGGGGATTTTTTTTTCTTTTTTGTTGTTGTGCGAATTCCTGCCCTGTGTCTTCTGTGTAGCGTCTCACTGGGGGATGAGAACTTTGCACGAACCGTCCAGACTCTCAGGGATGTTTTTGTTTTGTTTTCCTGCAGCGCCAGCACCTCCAACATGGCCAAGATCGAGGAGATGGAGCGGCTGCTGAGGGAGGCTCAGGCTGAGAAACACCGACTCCTGGAGCACAGGGTGAGCGCAGACCTCCGTCCCCGCGCGGTCCGTAAAACCGGGCCGTCTTTAACTGCCAGCTTGTTAACGTTTATAAACCCGAACCTCCAACAACAACCTGGGAAACCAGACGCTCTCGCTGGAGGTTACGGGTTTCGGGTTCTGAGCCGCCGGCCGCCTGCGTGCGAAGCTGCGACAGCTGCAGTATGTAAATGGTTCGGTTTTACACGACCGGCTTATAGGAACGCGTAAAAACTTTACAACCTGCAGTAAAAACATTTACACCGGAACATTTCTAAATCCCTCAGAGAATGTTGTTACTTTGAATCTGAATGAGCGCAGAATCGTTTGTATCAGACGAAGCGTCAGGAACATTGATTTCTTTTTAATGATAAAGACTCGGTATCGAAAACCCCAGCGTCCGCTCCGGAGTGTGTGCAGAGGCTCTGACTTTAATGCAGTGATAAGTCTATTAACGTAAATGTTAGAATATTTTAAGTGATAGTCATAAATGAAAATTAATTAAACCAGATGTTCAATTAGAAAAAAGAGACGAATAGATTTAATCATTCTGATTTCTCTGATAATAAATCTGATCAGTTCCCTGATTTTCTTTTTGTTAAAATTGAATTGAATTGATAGATGGATAGGAAGAGTTGTTGTGTGTGTGTGTGTGTGTGTGTGTGTGTGAAGGACAGCAGGGACACGTTTGTACACAGTACATTATTTTTCCAGGAGCGAGAGATGGAGATTCGGCGTCAGGCTCTGGAGGAGGAGCGCAGGAGGAGGGAGGACCTGGAGAAACGCCTGCAGGAGGAAACCAGTCGACGGCAGAAGCTCATCGAGAGGGAGGTGAAGCTCCGGGAGAAACAGCGAGCTCAGGTGAGAGAGAGAGAGAGAGAGAGAGAGAGAGTTGAATTCGACACTCTGTACATCATGTGTATTGGATCTGTTCGAGCATCAGGTTGGACCGATCACAGCCGAGATGTAAATGAACAGTTAACACGGCTATGGACTGACCTGCCGTTGTCATGGTAACATAACAGGATTAACTGAGATAAGGACGAGGATGTTCATCAAAGCCGTCACGCACGTTTTACAGAGTAGATCCTGGTGGAGATGATTTCCGTCATTTCCGCGAGCGGCGATCGGACTCTGCATGCCTTCTCCTTTGACCTTTGACCCCCCCCCGTTCACAGGCTCGCCCGCTGACCCGCTACCTGCCCGTGAGGAAGGACGACTTCGACCTGCGCTGCCACATCGAGTCGGCCGGGCACAACATCGAGACGTGCTACCACATCTCCATCACGGAGAAGACGTGCCGCGGGTTCCTCATCAAGATGGGAGGAAAGATCAAGACGTGGAAGAAGCGCTGGTTCGTCTTCGACCGCAACCGCAGGACGCTGTCTTACTACGCAGGTCAGAAAAAGCCGCTCGCCGCGCTCCGACGTCGTCTTCTTCTTCTTCTTCTTCTTCTTCTCTGTTGTTGTTGTTCTTTGTACTAGCTCTAAACTAAGCATCGTACATCGTATATGTCTGTTTCTTATGATTGCTACAGTTTATAACTCGATGTCTTATTGTTGCCATGGTAACAGATAAGCACGAGGCAAAGCTGAAAGGCGTGGTCTACTTCCAGGCCATAGAGGAAGTCTACTACGATCATTTAAAGAACGCACACAAGGTAAGAAACTCATCGGCATTTTTACTCATTTTCTTCTCAGTAGATTATTTAAATACATCGCAACAGTCACTACGACCTCGTTACAAACTCGTAGCTCGTTATGCTTTTCTTCACCACACCGCAGTCAAGTCCATTTATGAACAGTGCTGAACGTTAAAACAGGAAGTTAAGCAGGATGTAAATGGGAAATAACTCAAAGTTTCTATTGATTCGAATGAAGTGACAAATCAGTACACAGCGTACAGCGGTATGGACACTATGTCTCGTTGTAGTGAAAGCTTGAGCGCCGCTCATAGGACAAATTCATGACTGATTTTTTTTCATGATTTTTTTTCGCCTCACTTCAAAAGTCATTTGAATGTTTTTAGATATTTCTTTTCTGCACTACCCTCAGAGACCACACGGTGTCAGTGTTGTCTCCTTTCTCTCTCTTTTCTCCCCAGAGTCCGAATCCGTCCTTAACGTTCAGCGTAAAGACTCACGATCGCGTCTACTACATGGTGGCTCCGTCTCCCGAGGCCATGCGCATCTGGATGGACGTCATCGTCACAGGAGCGGAGGGATACACGCAGTTCATGATTTAGTGTGTGTGTGTGTGTGTGCGCCGAAAGACTTCATCACCACTCTGGCCGTTTTCTCGTTGAGGAGATCATGTGACCAGCATCGTCTTCGCATTACATCCTAGTGTGAACCGTGTGCAGGGTTTTTGTTTGTGTTTGTTTGTGTTTATCTAAAGAAGTGCCTTTGGAAATCAGATGCTGGTGGAACTGACCTTCCTGTGCCATGGTCACATGTCACCCGAAATGAAGGACTCTGATTGGTTGTGACATCACAGATGCACACTTTAAACCATCTTTTCCAACGTATTTTATGAGGAATTGATTACATTTGTGTGTGTGTGGGTGTGTGTGTGTGTGGGTGTGTGGGTGTGTGTGTGAGTGAGACATGATCCTCAGGGATGCACAGGTCAACAGCAACATTAAAGGTGCAGTCTGTAATTTTCTTATAACCTGTAATAGTTTCAAAAATACATTAGAAATATTGTTTGTAATTTGTTTGTAATAATTTTTATATTCAGCATTGGAAATAAGCCCCGCCCATGAGTCAGAGCAGACATTCTTAGCTCCTCCCCTTTCCCTTAAAACTTTTCCAACAGATAATGTGTATATGCTGTATTTAAAGGAACAGTTGTTGTTGTTGTTGTTGTTTTTGTTAGGATATTAATAACATTTCCTAAAGTTTTCACTTTGGTTCACTTTTCAGACAGCAGGAGGCGCTAAAACATCCCAGACTGCACCTTTAACCTTTTTTTGTTTTTTCCTTTTTAAGTACCAAAGAATTTACATGGAATTACACATGTACATGTGTGTGTGTGTGTGTGTGTGTGTGTGTGTGTGTGTGTGTGTGTGTGTGTGTGTGTGCGTGTCTGTGTGTGTGTACAGATACACAACTGGTGTGTATGTCAGAACTGAGATGATAGTTTTAGTTTTGTAATCTTCACATTAACAAAAGGTGCTAAAATATATAGTTTTTGATGTTGTGTCGCCCAGACGCTCTAGAAATCCAGCAGTAATTTTGGAAATTTCGACCCATTTTATCGTGTCAGTATGTTTTCAGGATCTGCCATCAAACCACGTTTTAACTCTACATTTACATAAATATATATATATATTTTTATAGTCAGGAGAATTAGTTCTGTATCCCAGTTGCTTTATTACAGTGTGTATTCATTTCTCTGTGTATGTTTTGTGTATTTGAAAATGAATATATTCTAAGATATAAACATTTTCAGGCTGATTTAAGGCGCTCCCGGTTCACCTGCCCCGCTGCTGCAAAAACAAAATACACAATGGTTTCTGATTATCTATTGAAAAATAATAAAAATATATTAATGCAGAAAAAAATGTAATCAAAGCCATTAAGACATTTCTCTTTAGATTTTTTTTTTTTCAGAAAACAAAACAGTTAATTTGTGGACAAACAGTAAGTGTGTCCATGTGATGCCACTAACAACCAGCAGGGGGCAATAAGAGTCTGAGACACTCTGATGATGGGTGAAATAATAATAATAATAATAATAATAATAATAATAATAAGTCTCTGAATGCGTTTCTCTGCTGTATATTTTGAAAAACGCATAAAAATTTCTTTGATTTTTTTTTCATTGTTATTTATGCTGTTACTCTGCATGCACCTGTATTATATATTTTGCATCTGAAACAATAAAACCAGGACACAAAGACAAGCCTACAGACACCTGTGTGATTATTTCTGTCTTTGGCCGTTGTTATAAATAAAACACATAGATAGAGGATTAAACGGAACCAGACTTAACACCACTCGACTTTTTTGGGGGGGCTCATCCGAAGTCAGGACTCTCGTCAAACCCGGGAAACAAAACATCGCTGCACTAAAGAAGAAACTCATCTCTGCATCATTGAAAATCTTCAGTCTGATACATTAATATTGTATCATAACTAAGAAGAAACAATAAAATCTTTTTTATTTTTTTTAAAGCAGTATAGGCCTCTACCAAACGGTTGAGTTGTCGCTTCATGGTAAAAGTTGCTATAAAAAGTCACATAAAATGTTTTTTTTTTTTTTTTGTGGTTCAAGAGCACTAGTGCGTTTTATTTAGCATAGGATACGTCAACTGAACTGAGTAGTAGAGATGACTCAATCAGGTTATGTTTTGCACATTTGTTATAAAAGTCTATATTGACTCCAAATGTGCTGTACCAGAATGTTTGGTAGAATGTTAAAGGGTTTAAAAAATTAATCGTTCTAATATTCAGCGTATACACACCTGCAGTGGTTGTCATTATTTGCTGAGCATTTGCTCTAATTTATGCTCTTGAACACATTCTGGTGATCTACTGTAGATTTTTGGTTCACACACTTTTCTACAGATCTATTATTTTCAGATATATAGATATATTTTTATTAAACGCTTTAACACCGGCTTTAAAACCTATTAAATGATTTACACAAATGCTTATAAACAGTTAAGCAACCATAGATTGTTGGAGTTCATATTGTTTCTAAGTGCTGAATAAATGCCTGTGACAGGACAATAATCACCAGTGTGTTTTATTCTTATTATACCACATCGCACAATGACAATATTTTGTATTTTTTGTACTTTTTTTTTATCTGTAAAAGAATGTCACAATTTATCCACAAAAGCCTAAATGAAGTCAGAGTTCAGCTTTACCTGAGACAAAGCCCTGACACTGGAGACTCCTTACGTAAGTAAGGAGCTAAATAAATCCTGTTCTTCATCCAGCTCATTTTTTCATTTCTTCTGAAAACCGCTCAGACGAGGCCAAGCGAGATGAGGTGTGGCGAGGCGAGGCGAGGCGAGGCGTGCTCAAGGCTGACTCTGACCTCTCGCAGAAGCTCCTCATGTCCCTGAGGGAATACATATGGGGATCTTGTCATTTACATCGCTCCCGATCCCCAGGGGAGCCCTGGCCTCCAGTTAGAGCAGCACAGTGATGTGAAGATGGACGGCGGGATGGGTGGAGTTTCTGCTCCGCGAAGCGTGAATATTTCATCAGGATTTCTTTAGTTAATGGGACATTATGACACGTTTTAGAGGGTCGGTGCTATAATTTAGTGGCTGTCATGTTAAAAAGGGAATGATTTAAGAGAACCAGGAAAGAGCTGCTGTGTGTGTGTGTGTGTGTGTGTGTGTGTGTGTGTGTGTGTGTGTGTGTGTGTAGGGTTGCTGGTTATACAGCTTCTCTCTACTTGTTTTTATTTCTATTTATGAATAGAAATATTTTAACCAAAATAAACATTCCTGCACAATAAAAAAAATCAGAGCATTCCAAAACAGGAAATCAATTTATAAATAATATAAATATTTAATTTGTTGTTGTTGTTGTTGTTAAATACATAATCGAAATTAAGTTTAAATATGGAAAATGATTAATAAATTAAAAGTTATCATACTTTTCATTAAGTCTCCAGTGTCACTGCTGAGGTCACATTAACTAAATTATATTTATTATATTATATTTAATAATAGGTGTACACTCTTATTTTTTTTAAATAAAGACATTTATGTTATGCAAATTTAAGCACAATATTTCCCCAGGTTTCAAAAGGAAACAGAGCATAAAGTGTATTACTCTCCCTGTGATTGGTTACAAATTTTTCTTATACAGTATAGCAAGCTGGCCAATCAGGAGACACCATAAAGACATTTACAAATGGCATTTCTGTCAGATTAAACAGAGGTTTCTGGGTCAGATTCTGTAAGAAAACAAGAAAAACTAACTATACTTGTTATTTATACTGAAAAAAAAAATTACAATCAGACATTTTTCCCACCTTGCCAGGATTTTCTACCAGTAGCAAAGATTTACAGTTACATCAGTCTGAGCTGCTTTCTCCATATCACATACTTATAGTTTTAAATGGTTGTAGCACTGATTGTGCAGGAGTTAAATATAGCGCAGCTTTATCAGAGCTACTGTTTCCTGCCATAGTGGTAGCACTTTGTGACATGTTGTTTTTAACGTTATCAGAACGTAATCACTTTAAGTAACACTGGTAGCGCGTCCTGACACGTTGATTAAATGGTATCTGGCAGTCCAGTCGTCAATCATGCAGATAAATTAAGATGTTCAATAAAACTAAAATAAAAAAAATTAAAAAAACTTTCAATACTAAGCAGAAACCCACAAGTCGCTGGGAGTAGTAGCACAGATTTATGGGCGGGGTCAGGTCAATTGAGTTCAGCCAAGTTATTTGTTTGTTGAATTGTTTATAATGTATACATTATATACATTGTACAGTACATTGTTTATAACAGTGTGTGTTCAGTGTCCTGCACTTTCACTGTAATGCTCGCTGTCTCTTCACCTTTTCTCTCCAGGCATCACCTGGTATAAACTTGTTCTTTACATCAAAACTTCATCTTGACAGACTTATTAAATATGAAATAATTATGATTAAAAATAAATAAATAAAATGACCAGTTAAAGACCTCCTGGCAGAGGTAAAGCGGTTACTTTCCAACAAGTTTTCCAAACTTAGAGGTGTTTACACTTCTTTGCTCATGTGCATGTGAGTGTGTACTTTCAACACACACACACACACACACACACACACACACACTTGCACATGTCCTTGTTGCCACCACTTAGTATAAATGATTTAAGGAACACAGCTCACGAGATGGATGTGGATAAATTATTAATGACGATGCAACAAACATTTTTATGTTTCACATTTTAGTGATGTACAGGAAGTGACATCACGTGACACCGTCGTGTTTGCGCAGTGTAACTGTGACGGGGTAAAAAGCACAGGCTCAGAGTGTAGCAGAGAATACAAATAAAGATCAGGAAGCTTTTTGTCCCGTGTGTATGTGTGTATATGTGTGTGTGTGTGAGAGAGAGAGAGAGAGAGAGAGAGAGAGAGAGAGAGAGACAGGTGTTCTGAGATTGTAGCAAGAAAAAGAGGATGAAATCTTTTTAAAATGCATGTTTCGCTCCACGCTTCACACTTTGCACCAAACCACACGTCCGCGTCACTTCCTCGAACCCCTCCTCCACTTCTGATTGGCTGACCTACTGAGGTTGCCATGGAGATTGATATAGTGGGACAAGCCTGTGAAAGACGGATGCATGTTTTCAATGCCCCCCTGTTAAGCCCCCCAACCCCCCTTCACATTACAGGATCTGCACGCATCTCGTGTTCCTCTCCTCCAAACCCACCGAGACAGAAAGTGACAGAAATTCCTTTCATGCCAGTAATCCTTCCCTAATTATCGTTACGCAGCGAGCGAACTAGTTCAGGTTTTCCTCCGAGACGAGTGAGAAAGTGTCGCTTTCTAAATCTGAGAGCGGGTGGAGATTGATGATGATTAATTTGAGCTCTCGTTAATGAAAAATAGGACACGGTGTCACTCGAGTGACGTACTCAGCCTTATTCGCACCGGGTTAGTTTACCGTCTTGAGTTGTGTGACGTAATGATTCCTGGAGTATCTCTGAGATTGTCGCCTCTTACAACAGGTGCTTATTTTTTACAAAGGTCCAGAAGTGTGACGATCATGTGTTCAGGTACAGACATGCCCCGATGTGTGACCTTTACGTCTTTTCTTTTCTTTTTTATTTAATAAACGATACATGCAAAACATACAAGGTTACAATATCGATAATTTAATATATTGATGATTTGTTAGAATCCTTGAGCCTGGAGTCAGGACTTGCATAGTTCAACATTGTCACCTTGCACCTCCAGGTTCCGGGGTCGATTCCCACCTTTGGTATGTGTGCATGAAGTGTGTATGTTCTCCCTGTGCTTTGTGGGTTTCCTCCAGGTTCTCCAGTTTCCTCCCACAGTCCAAAGACTTGCAGATTTGGCTAATTAGTGTTCCCAGTTTGCTTGTAGTGTGTGTGTGTGTGTGTGTGTGTGTGTGTGTGTGTGTGTGTGTGTGTGTGTGTGTGTGTGTGTTTGTGTGTGTGTGTGTGTGCACCTAACTTCATGCCCTAAATCTCCTAGTATAGGTTCCAGGCCCCCCACCACCCTGTACACAGGATAAAGCAGTGTAGACAATAAGTGAGTGAGTTTCTTGTGCAGATTAGCTAAATGTATTTATCATAACATGTGAATCAAAAACACATTCATGTCACATGTTCAGTTATTTTTTATAAAAAGATCATCAGCAGTGATGGTAATGATTATTTTGCTTGTGTAATCGAGGTTATGTAAGGTTATTCCTCGCAACGTTTTCAGACAAATCCCGCCCTCTACCTTATGATTGGGTAGAAGAATTTCTCCTCATCAGTGATTGGTTACATCGTCGCTAAGCAGGAAATAAGAGCCAGTCCTCCATGTGAAACATCATCATAGCAGTTTAGCTAAAGTTTTACAACTCATAAGTAATCATTATTAAATAAATTTCAGAGTCAAAATAAGTCTAAAACAAATTTATGCATCTTACTTTATGTAGTTATGATTTTTTAATAGGACTGTAGTTAATGATGATGATTAGAATGTTAGCGTAAACACTTAGCATGTATTTGGGATTTTGCACTAAAAGGACAATATTTTTATTCTGTGTATTTTTCTTCCATGTTCCTTTAGGGATTTGCTATTTGGTGAGCAGACTCAATATTTTATCCTGCCCAAATGTCTGAGAACACACACACACACACACACACACACACACACACTACACAATACAGTGTTTTTTATCCTAACAGCACAGTGAGACGCCGGTCCCCTGACTGCTCATTTCTGGCCTCTGTACTGATTTGCTCCAGCAGGAGCTCATTAAGCGGGCCTCCCTGAGAGCCGGGCGCTGAGCGGGAGCGACTCGGGCCCTGAGGAACCCGTCTGGTGCTCAGGTGGGGTTCGAGGCTAATGAGGAGCCGAGCAACAGCTTCTTACCCCGCCTCTGTGTCAGCTCGTCTCAGCTGTCAGGATTAATCGCACCACTTTAGTGTCCATATGGGTCTCACACACACACGCAAACACACACACATGCACACAGTGATGTACTGGATAAACTGAATTAATGTTGAATTATTTTATTCATGTATTCATCCCCTGATTAGAAACAATATTAATAAGAATAAGAATAAGACTTTAATGAGAATTAAATGTATTTTTCCTCTAACAGTCTGTCCTGAAGTGCTTTATTCCTGCCACACCAGGGAAAATTCCCAACATTGTTTTTATTTTATAAAAGAACGACCCTTACTTTTTCTCACGTTACTGAGAAACCACACAAAGGTGTAAACTCTCCTCCTCAAACTTCACCTCCGAATACAGAGCGCTGACACTGGAGACTCCTTACGGCGTTAAATTAAATAAACAAAAAATGTTCACAACACACAACTGTAAAGCAAGGTTTTTTTGTGCTCTGTCTGTTTCAGTCTAGAAAACTAGGGCACCTCACATTAGTCTCACACACACACTCACGCAAATAGAGCTTAATGAAAGACACAATTAATCTGGTTGACGCCCGGCGAGCTCGATATACAGCGACCCAATTAAAGATCAAGCACGCCTTTATACAACACTGAACAGAAACAGCCACACACACACACACACACACACACACACACACACACACACACACACACAGGTCTGGCAGGTTTTCATGGATGAATGTTGTGGTATTACATAAGCCCTTTACATAAAGCCGATAGACAAAGTATGAGCGTAGCGTTACAGTACCAAATCCACACACACACACACACACACACACACACACTCCAAAGGCACGGGGATCCACACATGCAACGAGCACCGCCCTACATTTAAAAACCCTTTATCTCATCTGTATTCAGCACACACACACACACACACACACACACACACACACACACACACACACACACACACACACACACACACCCTCTCTCTATTATTTCCTTGTTCAACACCACTGAAAACTGAATTAAAGTCACAACTAATAAATAAAACTATTAGATGGTTTTCAGTCGTGAGGTTTTTTCCCACATCTTCAGGACAGAGGAGTTTTTTACGCTTCCTCACACTTTCTCAGTAATGTGATCAGCTGTGATTAGTGGTTTAATCAACAGAGAGAATAAAGAGGGGCTGATGAGGGAGCGAGTGTTTATAGCTTTTATAATGTAAAGTTCCACATCATTATGTTTAACCATCCATCCATCCATCCATCCATCCATCTATCTATTTAGGAACCTCTGCAGTCCGTCTAGGGACCGTGCAGGCCAGTGGTGACCATTGTATTTCTTCCCATTTTTTACGACTACAGGTAGGACCAACATTCACACACTACGGGCAATTTGGGAATGCCAATTAATCTAACCTGTACGTCATTGGACTGTGAGAGGAAACCAGAGAACCCTGAGGAAACCCTCCAAGCAAGGGGAGAACATGCAAACTCAACTCAGGAATAACACACAAATAACCGTGTGAATGAAATGGACGAGTCTGGAGTCATCGCCATATCTTTTTTTTTTTAATTCATAAATTAGTGAAACAATAAGAAAAAGAAGGAAAATAAAAATAAAATAAAATAAAAACTCAGGAAAGTTGTTACGACTAAAATCACCAGGACGCAGCAGTGATTGTAAAAAAAACACCAGTAGAAAAACATTCAGTGTTGGTGAAACTCTTATTGTGCTAATCTTTGTCTGGACCCTAAGATGAGAGACTAGAATGTCCCTGAGGACGGGGAAAAATGGTTGACCTTTGACCCCTCAGGCTTCTCTCTCTCTCTCTCTCTCTCTCTCTCTCTCCTTCATGAGCATGCAGAACGTTTGGATGTTCTCTTCATGATGCGTGCGCTACATAAACATCTCCAGTGACGTCACAAACTCAAAGTGATGTGGAAGCCATCGTTGCCATGGTGACCCTTTTTTGATTTAATTGTAATTTGTCCTGCAAGCGTTTTAGAATCCCAGAAAAATCAGCATCCACAGTGATTTCTTTTTTCTCATACAAAAAGAGTACGAAAGACGTCAGGAAGAACTTAAAGTCTATAAAAAGGAAATTATTTCAATTGGTTAGAAAAAAGGAGCATCTCAAAGAAAGATGGCGTTCCCTGATCCTGATTGAGGTGTTGTTTTTTTGTTGTTTTTTTTTTTGTTTTTTGGGTATCTGAAGTGCTTTTTCTGGCTGTTTTCTCGTAATTCCCAGAGAGATGGTATTTGCAGCTGTGTTTCCACAAGGTTGTTATTGTTTTTTTTTGTTTTTTTTTATGAAGTAGAGCCAAAGGCTCTCATTTCTTGCTGGTTCAGGAAGAAGAGGATTTCCAGTGGGATGGGTATAAATGAAAGATTTTTATATAAAACATTCTTAATTTCATCGCTTTTTTCACGTTAGGTAGTGAAAGTGAAACTGTTTGATAGTTTAACATACGTGCTAATCGTGTCGCGTGTAAAATGTGGCGAGTTGCAATACATCAGTGCAGAAATAATTCAAGGTGCGATGTCCGCGGTGGACCGTGGGAATCGTTAGTCGTATCAAAATACAGTCATTTTGGCTTAAAATTTTAAATCAGTTCTACTTCCTGGTTTGTGCTACCTTTTTGTTGCCTGAGGAGCGGACCGGTACCTTGGAGACAGGGATACGTGTACGAGTTGGCGTGGTCGTCTTTGAGGGAGAGTCGGAAGGGTTGTCCGAGGTCGGGCTGACTGGAGAGGACAGCGCCCCTTGGCTGGAAGAGTGAGACGGCGGCTTTTGCCTCACACTGATTGGTATCTTGGACTCTCGTGGAAGACTTGTGCTGCCCTTTATGGAACGGAAGGAAGAACAAGACGGTTTCTGAGAAGGCGGGGTCATCTTCAGGTCGCCCGTAGAAGGTGTAGGTGAAATCGTGTCATCGTCATCTGAGCCGACAGTCCCGGGACTGTCGAGGTCGTAGAGGTCATAGAGCGCGTCTCCTGAACAGCTGTCCCTCGGCAGGCCATCACGCTGTAGGAAACCGCTTTCCTCATCCTCTGGACCGGGTGTCGGAGAGTCCCAGTAACCTTCATCACTGGGTGGGACGTCCTGGAGATCTTTCACAATGGGTGGAGGAGAAGGGCGGGTCAGCTGCTGCTGTTGCTGTTTACCTGCTCTACTATTTCCACACACAGGAATCTTGCTAAGCCCCAGACTTTTCACCTGAGGAGGTCTTTTGTCCTGCCGAGTTGGCAGGTGAGGTAGAGCTGGGGAATCCTCCCCTTTTTGAGGGAGCATGTGCCAAAGTCCTTGCATATCTGCATCGTCTACACCTTCGGGACTAGCCATTTCCTCTCCACCTCCCATGTAAGCCACTATCCCACTGCCTTGTGGGGTTTTAGTCGGTGGACAGACTCGATGACGGAACGGCGGACACTGATACATGGACATTGACATTAGACCAGTCACTTGCGGAGGAAGGGGAGGTTTGGCTGGGGAACATCTCTCAGCGCTTACCTGAAGCCCTCCATTGCTGCTTCCTGTTCCACTGCTGGTGGCGCTGCCTCCGTTCCCGGAGTCGTCCTCTTGGTCAGCGATGATGTCGCCGCAACCAGTCAATGAATCAAAGCTTTTGAGCGAAGTGACGTCATTGAACATGGAGGACAGGCGATCCTCAGACGGTGGCTCGACGGAGCTGTGATCCTGCGGAGGTGTCATGGAAGCGAGATGGGCTGGACTCTCAGGTGCGGCTCTGACAGGTTCCTGGGTTTGCACAGTGAGCAGAGGCGGAGCTGGAGACTCCTCAGCAACTGGTTGCACCAGAACAGACGAGCTCTTCGCACATTCCTCATTATCGTCCTGCAAACAGGGCTTCTTCCAGGTCACGGCATCATCTTGTAATATTTCCACCGAGGGCTCCAGTCTCACGTTTTCTACATTCACGTTTCTGGAGCTGCAGGACAAGATCAGATCGACACCTTTCGCTTCTTTGACAATGTCCTGGATTTCGATGGAATGGTCACGAGACGGAGGTTTACGGCGCCAGCGTATGCTGCCGAACAACCCCTTCAGCCCACGTCCCCTTTGCCCCAGCGTAGCCGCCCTGTCGCTGATGCGAGAGCTATTGCGCCGAAGCAAGGAGAAGAAGCTGAAAGACTTGGTGATGGCATTACACACGGGAGCAGCAGACGCGCTGTTCAGATGGTCGCTGCTGGCCGATTCTTCTTTCCCGTGGCCCTCCAACTCGGACAGCTCGTCTGTTGTCGTCAAGCCGTCGTGGGTTTTGCTTCTGATGAGCTCCTTGTCAATTGCGTCCCCTTTGTTCCTGAAGGAGAAGATGCTCGGCATGCCGCTGCCGGACCTGCGCTTGCCGAACAGTTTGAAGGCAGCTTTGTTGATCTTTCCAGATGGCTGGGGGTCGCATGGAGGCGGTTCACTGCAACTGATCTGGATTTCCATTACGGCTGCTTCACTATTCTCTCTAACTCCTTGTATTGTCCTTTACTCCGTCACTCCGACTCTCTCTTCCTCTCGCTCTTCCTCTCTCTCGCTCTCTCTCTCTGTGGTTCTGCCTCCTGCTTTCGCCTGTTGGTGTTCTTTTCTCTCATTCTCGCTTTCTCTGGCAGCTGCTCACGACGGTCTCTATGGTAACTGGGAGGGCTAAGCCGCTTTCGTCAGCTTTAGAGGCAAGCCGGTCTCCTTTCCCTCCGCCTCCATTGCCCCCTCCTTCCTCACCCTGTCAGCAGCGTTGCAGATCCTTCTCCACATTATTCATTTCCCTGTGCAATATATATCCATTTACAGTATATCCTTTCATCCTACAGCAGAGTGAATGCGCATCACTAAATATAGATGAAACACGAGACGCTTTGCCTTGTGGTCGGGCAAAAAAGAAAGAAAGAAAACAAAGAGCTTTTCTTTTTAGAAACCTAAAGCTTCAGTGTAGTATACGGTAACATGGAGCTCATGGGATTTGAATAAAGGAGATAAACTACAGTAGGAAAGCTCATAGTACAGTAAAGTATTTTGCTGTCCATTTCCCGCCCCCCCAGCTCACACTCTCTCTCACACACAAACACGCTTGAAATGGTTCTCAGTATTGCCTAATGAAATTTAAATGAGATTAAGATGCTGTTTTTTTTCTCTAGATGACGATGCTTGATCATCTTCCATGTGGTCATCGCATCGCTTAAAGCTCCGGCCATCTGCCTTCAGCATATGTGCACAGGGTTACACTCGAGAATGAAAATTGCGTTATAGATTAAAGGTTTCGCGGGTTTAGTGTCGGTTTCGGATCAAGCGTCTCCGTTACAGATTGAAAGAGACACTCGAGTGAACATTCCATCTCCTGATTGATTTCAATAATGATTTTACTTTCCAACTCAAGAAAGCACAACCAGTCAGCTTACTTATACCGTCTTCCTTTTACAGTACGTGTGTGTGTGTTTGTTTTTGTTTTCCCTCAAGTACCTTGACCGAACCCTTCACCCCTTCAACTACATTTGTTGCCTTTTCACTCCCTCCTCCATCTCCAGAGGACCCACCGAAACAATGGGTGCAATTTAATAAACCCTGAAAACCCCAGAGAACGTTCTCCCCCCGAGCGCCTCCTCTTTAATGTCCAAATCATCCAACCTTCATTCACCGGTTCGTCTCCAGATCGGTGGGTGGTCCTGAGCAAATGACAAATAACAAATGACATTTGTGTCAGTGTTCTGTGAAGCGTGCGGGCTGAAAGGCGTGTCCTGTTCCTCTTATCAACAGCTCCGTAACCCGTGTCTAATAAATGACAGACTGTACCGAGATTGTCTCTGGCTGCGGGTTCAGGAGTCGGAGGCAAGCCAGAACGCCTGGTTTGCGCTTTTTGTAGTTCCATCACACACTCGTTCAAGAATCTATAAACATTCAATTTATACAACTCCATATTCAATAATCTGTTCATCAGCAACGCGAGCTGTACGTTCGCAGCACTAAACCTTTAATCATTTCCATATCAAAACTCATTGGTCCAAATGTGACATCAGAACTGCTACAACTCAACTACAGAAAATATCTTCTTCACAGTCAGAATCAAGAGTATATAATGAAGTAAGTGCTTCTGATGCTCGTCTCCGGCGGTCCAGAGGAAAAGCGCTTCATAAAGATGGAATTGAAAATCCGAATAATAGAGCAGGAGGTACCGTTTGTGTGCGAGTTAACAACGCTGCTCTGTTTGTACACTGGAAATTCTAAAGATCATTCAGTGAGCACTCAGCTTTCAAACGACAGCAATGTTCAAACATAAAGGCTAATGATGAACAGACACAAGTGTGTTTAAAGGGGAGAGAATGGACGGGTGATAAATGGTACGCATGCATCAGTTAGTTGTTGTCTTTTAAATCTACACTGCAATGTGTGTGTGTGCGCGCGAGTACACGATACAGTACAACCGTTACCGTTGTTAATTCACAAAACATTCTCATTGCAAACATTTAATAAAATGACAACGAATCATCCGGACTCCTGTTGTTCAGCTGAATCAACTGAAAACAAACAAACAAACAAACGAACAAAAAAAAAAACAGTTGACAGTTGATCTCCTACTTGACTACTGTACTGATGTCCCGAGAGATGAGACACGACGTCCGGTGGACGTAAAGCGGAAAAACCACAAACAAATGAGAAAACCTGTTGGACGAGATGCCGCGTGTCTTTTTGAAGGTCTCGCGTAGGCGATTGAATGACGTCGAGCTTCGGCGGCGCCACAGAGACACATCTGAGCTGCAGATAATATGATTACTGACTCTTACTGATAGAAGAATAAAGACGGAATTCTATATCCGTCCATCTCGGGTAACAACATTCTGGCAGTGCATGAGCTGACTCACGCAGACCTCGCCCTCTTAAAAAATTTATAGTTTCAAATTCTTTTAAAACCTCAAAAACCCACATCAATAAACCGTGAGCTGCTTCTTTAGTCAAATGACAAGCCGCAGGGGGCGGGGCTTATATACTCTAGGGTGCATTTAATTGTGCCAAAAACGAGGCGAGTACAGGATGAGTCGTGTAAAGGTTTTAATCGCGCTATGAACTAAACTAGGAACGGCCTCCAAAACTATTTTTGTTCCGTATTGGCATCCAGAAAAAAAAGAAAAAAAACCCCTAAAACATCAAATTTGATTTGTAAATACACTCACCAGCCACTTCATTAGGTCCACCTGTTCAACTGCTCGTTAACACAATTATCTAATCAGCCAATCAGACGGCAGCAACTCAGTGCATTTAGGCCTGTCGGCACGATTAGGACGAGCTGGAATCCGAGCGTGGCATGGTTGTTGGTATTTCCCAAACTGCTGATCTACTGAGATTTTCACACAAAACCACCAGTAAGAGATGGAGAGAATGGTGGTGAAAAAAGAGAAAAAACCCAGTGAGGGCGGTGCTCTGGGTGAAAATGCCTTGTTGCTGCTAGAGGTCAGAGGTGAACGGTCAGACTGGTTTGAGCTGATAGAAAGGAAACAGGAACTCGAGGTCTGCTGAAGAGCGCAAACACATTGAACCTTGAAGCCCATGTGCTACAGCGGCAGAAGACCACACCGGGTGCTGTTCCTGTCCGCTAGAAACAGGAAACTGGCGTTATAGTTCACATAGGCTTCCTAAAATTGGACAATAGAAGATTGGAAAAACGTCTGATGAGTCTCGCTTTCTGCTGCGGCGTCCGGAAGCTCGGGTCAGAATTTGGTGTAAACAACTTGAAAGCATGGGTCCATCAGGCTGCTACTGGTGATGTAATGGTGTGGGGGGGATTTTCTCAGCACACTTTGGTCCTCTTAGTACCAACTGAGCATGGTTTAAATGCCACAGCCTACCTGAGTACTGGTGCTGTCCGTCCCTTTATGAGGACAGGATAATGCGGCATGTCATAATTCTGATATTATTATTCACTCGGACACGCATGATGACGCTGTGCAACGTAACACACAGCTCTAAGGATCCGATCATTTTAAATTCCACCCTTGCTAATGAACTTAGACGTGTTTCACTTTTGCATCAGATCGAAAGAACATCCTTTCTGAACGTTTAAGTGAGGAATAAACTCCAGTGTTTATTATCCGATAACATCTCATCACAACACAACCTGTTTTATTCCTCTTATACTACAGCGGTTTAAGCATTTTCATTTATTTAATTATGAAATGTACAGTACTTTTATTACATTATCTGTCCAGCTACAGGACATTTTATCTTTTAAAGCGTAAAAGCATTACCTTTGGCTGTTTGGACATTGGAGACTCCTTCCTCTATTGTTAGAGAGAAACTCCTTCAGAACAGTTTGAATTTGTGTTTTATATATCAGCATATTATTTATTTATGGATTTATTCATCGTACGAGTTTGGACTATGAGATCATTGGTTAATTTTCGTTGTGAACGCATCCACACGATACACACTCCGTTTACAGAGATTAAGCTGAAAAACACAAAGGTTTTGGTTTGAAATGCAGCACAGAGCATTAATCTTCTCCATGATCCTATTGCAGTCTGAGACGCAGGTCTCCAGGGTTCAGGAGCGATAATCTCTCGCGAGACGGCGTCCTCAGGGACACTTAACCGTGTTGGGGCTGATGATGATGGATGGGGCTCGTTTGTGGTCAATATTGATGGCTGTGCGATTTATTGCAAATGTAGACGATCACAGATAAATACGACCCTAAAGACTGAGGCGCAGGAGCTCAGGGTTCGGCAGGAGCACAAGGTCCAGGGCATTTAGTGAGGGTTATGGAAAATCAACCTTCAGCGTTTCTCCTTCTAAAATGTTTAAAGTTTATTCCCGAGCTGAAAATCATAAAACTGTAGAATACAGTACAGGAAAATCTATAACTATCGATAAATATTCAATTATTAAATACTGCAATATATCGTTTTGTTTTTATTTCATCATCGGCTCCGCATTGATTTCTGTGACTTGTATGTTTGTTTTCTGGCCCCGCCCCCTTTCTCGCACACTTTGCAGAGATCTTAGGTTTTGCAAGCATGTTTGAAGCAGGTTTGAAGCTCCGCCCCTTTTGCACACCACTCTCCTTAATTAGCTATTATTGGTTTCTAAACCTACAGTACCTCTCTGCACACGCTCAGTACCAAAATATCTTTTTTTTTATCGTTTGCATCTTTCTTGCATCACAGAACACAGTGCTTGTTACATTTTTTTACTATATTCCAGGCCCATTATATTTTATATTTCCCGCTCTTATTAAATATTTTTTACAGTCCTGTCCAAACGTATTGGAACGGAGAGACCGGGTCATGATGAAGTTCACACTGGGGAAATTTGGGTTTGAGAAGAAAAGATGAACTTGTGATGATGGATCATTTACTCCAGTGGAAAACACGAAAGCATTCTGTTTAAACCCAGACATTTCCTAGTAGTCAAAAGTATTGGAACGCATGCCATCAAAGGATTCCTGTTGCTCAGATGTGTCCTGTTAGTCTGACTGAGTAAATAACCACTGATCTCTGCTCGAGTGTAGGTCTGAGTCCTGAGTTTCACCTGTGAAGACTGAACGTGTTGTTTAAAAGGATAAACCAACATGAAGACCAGAGAGATGTCTACAGGAGAAAAGCTGATGTATCATGCAGTAAGAGAGGTGTGGTGTAATTTCCATTATGACCCAGAGCCAGTAAACAGACTGATGCGTGAGAGAGCAAATAAACTAAAAGGTTTTATCTGGATGCTTCACATCCTCTCTGTTTAAATGTTTATTTTTTTTTCTTTCTAGTGAAATTAACATTATTTAAAAAAAAAAAAAAAAAACCTTCTCTCCTTTTACACTGGACGATGACACAAACTCATCTATAGCGGATTTACATTTGAGAACACATCCTTCTATTTATTTTTATACGCACTTGCCGATGATCATGTACTCTCTCTCACTCACTCAGTCACAAACACTTTATCTGTTTCTCATCACCGATCCTGACCAACATACACGTCTCAGTCCTCCTGCGAGCCTCAGCAGGTCATCCTGGCCACTCCGAACTCCAGACTGACCACAGCCGGCTCGGTTTTGGACCCGAACGAGCCTTGGAGCTCCGAGTATCCGTTCTCTGAGGAGCTGCTGCCCTCTACAGTCCGTTCTCCACTACTGATTGGTGCGGCGTCTTCCTCGTCCTCCAGCGCCTCTACTCCGTAAACCTCCTCCTCCTCGTCATCGTCCTGCTGCGCCTCCTTCCGGCTGACGGGGGCGCCGAGGATGAGAGACCGCGGCCGAGGAGGAACGCTGCGCTCCTTCTGGTGGATCAGCGGTGACGTGCTCACTCCGTACTTCTGCAGCTTCTGCAGAGAGAGAGACGCCGGTCACATCACGTCCATCACAACGTTCAAAGGTCAGGGTGCAATCGACTCACCTCCTGCAGGGCTCGCACCGTGTTCTCCAGCTCCTTGCTGCTGTCTTTAAGCGCGAGAGTGTGTTTGATGATCGACTGCCTCGGGTGCATGGAGCGATCGAACTGGTGGTACATGTTCCTCCAAAACCTGAGGCATGAAAACACACACAGAGTTATAGCTTTAAATGGACAAAATCTTATGTAATACCTGCTCTTCAGGTGTGTGTCTCTTATAAAGGTGCACTAAACCATGTTACAATGCAATTTAGTAGAAATTTGCACATTCGTTAACGCAAAGTGTGTACGATTTGATTCGCAAGCTTTTGTAGAATCTGTTTGTAAACGAGTTTGCACATTATTTGCAGGCATCACTGAATTTTGTGTATTGATTTTTTACATAAAAACTGAGGTCCAGGAGTGCGAGTCTATACTGAGCATACTTGAAGTTCCAGGACTGTGTGGTCGGCTCCAGAACCGGGTGTGATTCTGCGAAACTCGGGCTGTACAGGGGGTTGAGGTAATTCTGCTGCTCGCTTAACAGATGAGCCCATAAGGAGTACGTCCTCTCTTTTAACCTGCAAAAACACACACACACACACACACACATACAGAAAAGCATCTTCAGCAACTTGTTCAATCTGGTCGAGCTCCAAGCGGCTTCTCATTCACCGCAAACGCTGACTCTGTGTCTAACAGAACACTAAAAGTTGCAAAACATTTTCACAGGAATCTGATCTTGACTCCTCAGTGTAACATCATCTTAATCGAGCTTCCACACACTCACTGCAGCTCCTCTCTCTGCCGCTGGTTGTTCCCCAGGAAGTTTCCGAACTGACACGAGTGCACATGCTCGTGGATCTGGATGAGGAACCACTCGCTGAACTGGAAGGCCTGGGGGAACTGCTCCATCACCTGCCACACACTCTCCAGGAACTGTGTGAAGATGGGAGCCACCTCCTTCGGGTCGCCGTCCAACTGATCGCACCTGAGGAGGTCAGGAAGAGACGTCAGAGAGAGAGAGAGACCTGTTTGAGACTGTAATCGATCACTCTTTTACACACACACACACACACACACACACACACTCTCAGACTCTCATATACACACCTGTCTGCAAACTTGTGCCCGAAGGAGATCCAGTCTTTCTCGATCAGCACCTTGGAGAAGAGCAGAAGAACAAGAACCTGCTCTGAACAGCGACCTCAGAATCCCAGCTTTGTGTTTAACATTTTTCATATTGTATATATATTATTATTATTATTATTATTATTAATGATAATAACGTAAACACACTTATACTAGTGCACATGCACTTGTGTGATAAAGGTACAGTCAGTGATTGCGTAGGAAGGTTTGAATAAATGAATACGTGAAAAAAAAAAAAAGATTTTCTTTGAAGCCGCGCCCCTAAAAACATGAAGTTAGATGACATCACCGTTTGAGCTCGATCAATTCAATTCAATTCAATTCAATTTTATTTATACAGCACTCCACTTCAAGCGCTCTGTAGTCAGGATCATATTTATTGATTTATTTTATTCACTCTCATCACTAGCTCTTTATATCTAAAGAGATTTATTTATTTATTGAGACATTGATATTCCAGTAAGGCTGGAGTCCGTGGTCTCGTCACCGCCTCGGGTTCAGCGCCGAGCTCGTACCATGAAGCCTTTGATGGTTCGGTAGTAAGGGTCCATCAGCAGCGCGCCCAGAGAGCACACCTGAGCCGTGCGATCCCATCCGTCTGAGCAATGGACCAGCACACTGGCGCCCTCTACAGTCACCGCCTGCAACGGCAACAACACAAATAAAGAGTTTTTTTTACAAAAACTAAGTAACAAGCATACAGTAAGGTTAATGTATAACTTTAACTGTATAATTAATACGCAAACGCATGTAAATATTATTCTTAATCATGGAGTGTGTGTGGTCTGACCTTGGTGAGAAAGATGGCAGCGTCGACAATAGCTTTGATGTGACGCAACCAGCCGCTGTTTTCAAGTCCTACCAGGAACTCGGACATGGAGAGACCGCGAGTACCGACCACTGAGAGAGAGACAGAGAGACAGACAGAGACAGGCAGACAGACAGAGACAGAGGGAGGGAGAAAAACTGATAAAAAGCAATGCAACATTTTATATTTAAAAATTGCTTTTTTCTTTTCTGATCTCGAGACCTTCCAGAAGTTTCTGCAGGCTGGCTCTCATCACGTGGATGTTCTCGATGCCCACGAACTGGAAGCGCATGTTGGAGTAGTTGTCCTCGTTCTCGTACCCTTTCCCCGCCGCCCGATTGGCCAGAGCGTTTAACTGTAACACACTCCCAGGTCTCAGCTTTAGGATTCATCACTGTTTATACTGTACAGTCACGTGACCGCAGTGAAATGCAGAGGAGTAAAGAACGTTCCGGAAATTATGATTCTATTTTATACTAGCAACATCTTTCTCAGGATGTATGCTGTGTGTGTGTGTGTGTGTGTGTGTGTGTGTGTTTATACCTTAGGCCTGGTGTCCATGACGTAGATGGAGCGGTTGTTGTGGTTGGCTTTGCCGATGGACTGCAGCATGTGTTCGTCCTCCAGACAGCGAGCGCTGAAGCCTGAGAGAGGCTGACTGCACCGACACACTGCGGCCTAACACACACACACCCACACACACACAAACCTGTGTTTACACCTATGCTTATATAAACTGCTGTGAACACGGCTCATTTCCTGAAAATGTGTGTATTCAAGTTTTTACGCAACACGCAGACACACGCAGACACACGCAGACACACGCAGACACACGCAGACACACGCAGACACACGCAGGCTCTGTTCATACCTTCTTCTCCTGGTAGAAGTAGGTGAGGACGGGGAAGCGACCTTTGCTCCTGAACTTGGAGCTTCCCAGTATGATGGGTTTACTAGCGGTGATGGGAACGTACAGGTCTCTGGGGTACGTCTCACACACCTGTGCACACACACACACACACACACACACAAACCACAGTGATAGGTCACTGATGTGAAAGCGTATGAGGCGATACGTGAGTGACGCACACGCACACACACACACGCATGCGTTTATCTCTCACTTCACCTTGTAGTCTCGGTTCACGTCGGTCAGCTGCCACTGGTCACATGGTACGCCCATGCGCTCAAACTCCGCCCCCAGGTCTATCAGCTGCCACCCCTCCCCCCGCTGCTGCTCGTTCTGCTTCGGGTTGTAGGAGAAGGCATAGAGCTCATCGTACGACACTACGCGCACACACACACACACATACACACACACATTAATAAGTACACTCTTTCAAAAGGTATATACAAGATGCCACCTGGAAGTCACACACACTCTCGCGCGCGCACTCTCGCGCAGTCTGTGTGAGTTTCCGTGCAGATGTTCGGACCTGGTCGGAGCAGGCGGAGCAGTGAGCTGTAGACGTCGTGACAGTCTCTCTCTCGCGGGATAACGAAGTGCACCACCCGGAAATTCCGGCACTGGATGAGGAGCGGGCAGCCGCTGGTCGTCAGGGAGAGCTTCTCTACACACGCCACATGGTGATGGAGGATCTACAGGAGGAATACACACACCGCATCATACCACATCGAAGTCTGATCAGAGGCGTGGCCTTAACCTTCTCTAACAAGAAACTTGCTCATGTGATGTTCTGTGTTATAATCATGTGACCAATTAATTGATTAATTGATAGAGGAGCTGCTTCTGAACACCCTCCTTCCTCTTTGAATACGTGAATACTAATGATGTGACATCCAAACGACACACACACAGACACGTGCCCCGGGAATGGCGCTCTGCATCGGCAGCTACTAATGTCATTAAAATTCTCTAATTTAATTAATTAAGTTCATCGTTATGAGAATCAGGGCCCAGGGGTGCCATTAAAAATGCACATTTATTTATACAAAGCGACTCGTTCGACCTTGAAAGGAAGCCTGTAGACAACATCAAAGGAAAAGAAGTTAAAAGGCTTCGGTTTAAATGGATTGTGCAAAAATAATGGCGCCCCACAGACTTTATTGCTCAGCAGCCCGGGGTGTGTTCCGAGTTGTTCCGCCGGTGTGATGAGTCACTCGGGATAATCAGTGCAGCTTCATTCAGACGAATCGCATTGAATCAGAATCAGCCTGCGGCGGAGCATGGGGTGTGTACCTCCCCACAAACTGGCGTATAACCACGGGCGTAAAAAAAGATCCATGTGATCTAATCTCATTCTACTCTCAGTTCAGATCAGATTCTCTGCAGCCTCGAACATAAAAAAGCTGACTTTCTAATCAAAGAACGCTTTTAGGTCACAAAGATAAAAAACAAATAAGAACAAAATGGAGTGCTTTCGTTTGTTGTGGTGAAATCTTCCACTTCTATTTCAGTCTGACTTAATGGGGGTTAATGGGTTGTATCCGGCTTGTCTGTTTATTTATTTATTTATTTATAATGCATCTTCTTTTTAATAACGCACTACACATCCTGCAACTGCAGTATAATCTCTCACAGCTATGACTTTTTACCTCCCTGTGAATTAACTCGACTACACAGATGCTGTAGACACACAGCAGGTTGTTTATTTTAAAAAATAATAATAAATAAAACACAAGCCGTATTAGGAGAAACAAATTTTTTTTGCTGGTGCATGATGGCACACCCTGCAATTCCAAGAAAAAAAAAAACGTACATCGCAACTGAGAGACGTTAATTCACAACTGTGTGCTTGTTTTTTTTTGTCTTTCACTGTTAATTTCGCTGCCCAAAGTTAAAAAATTGCTATTTACTTTTAATTTGTTTGAGTGATAACTCATGACTAGGGACAATCTGATCATTTTGGTTTCTACATATTTCCTCACATGTTTTCAAACTCATTTCGCTAATTTTCTTTTTAATTCTGTAAAGCTGCTTTGTGACAACATTAAAAATGCTATATAAATAAAATTAAATTGAAGTGAATTGAATTGAAATAAAAGGTGGTAGTAAGATAACTGATATTACTTCACAGTTAGAATTAGAAAAAGATGTTTAAAAAAACAACAACCTAACACTTGTTTTTTTTAATGTGATGTTTCTAGAAATATGGTTGTTAACCAAAATAAGTAATAAAACCCTGCTTAGTTGGGGTGCCAATATTTATGAAAAGTTCCCACAAAGAGAGTACTGTAAATATAATATAATTATTAGATATAACTGTATAATTACATAACTAATCATGACTGTAATGTGAAGTGAATTAATAAAACTGATTTTAGCTTAATAGCACAGTGTTTCCCCAAAAACCCCTAGTGGTCTGTAAGGGTACTGCAGTTGGGCAACACATACAGTTAACATAATAATGTTTACAAATTCCTATAAAATATTCAAACAATGCAATGTTCTTCACTTATCTTGGTCTCATGTATTGATCAGTGTTATGATTAAAGAAATGAATGTGACGCAGACACATTTCAAATTAGGACGCAGCCTTGCTAAGTTTGGGAATGATCGTAATAGTGGACAAAGGAGGAGTTGTTGTTGTTGGTTTTTTCTTTCTCTAGGGGAGCCAACATTTTTAATCTTACCCAAATCTCCTGAGCGCTGGGCGTGTTACTGTCCATGAAGATGAGGTGTGAGGCGGTGAGGTACAGCGTCCCTGACGTAGACTTGTTGCTGAAACGATCCAGGAGCTTCACCTGCTCCACCTGACAACACACACACACACACACACACACACACACAATTTATTACCATTAAAAGCATTTTTCTCTCCATATATACCAATTCAGTTCATTACCCATGATTCTCCATGCTGTCTGTACTTCCACCTTAGGAAGTCTATATAACTCTCCTTGTTAAAAGTATTGGTGCCCCAGGTATCTCTTGGGTAGGTAGGTACGTGTGTGTGCGTCATGCATGAATGTCACGCGTTGCCACTTTTTCTTTCCCATTTAAAAGTATTGGCACCTATGTCAAAAGACTTCTGTCGTTTCATTTCATGGTTAAAAATAATGGCACACCTTGTGCACACGTGTTATGAAACATCATGGTTCTTCAATTTCCTTTCAATGTTAAAGGGCCTGTTCTGTGTTCAGCCACTCATTAAAGTATTGGGACCCTTGGCAGTATATGGCTGAGGAGCACTCATTTAGCTTTGGCATGCCAGTTGTGATTAGAGTGTATGGGGCATTGCGTGAAAGTTCGTTCCATTGGTCTAGGAAGCAGAATTTTAAAATAAAGTATTGGCATCCGAGGCCCACATGGGCTAGCATTAGATTAAAGTTTGCTCCCGCTGAAGTAATGCTGCCATGTAATTCTGCAAATGTTTTTATCGCAAAGGCAGCCACAACACTTTGCTTTTTAAGTATTGACACCCGGACTAGCATGGCTAATCATTAAATAAAAGTCTGTGTTTGTGTCCATTGGCACCACTTGACTGCATTTCAGTATACAAGCTTGCCATGAAATATAAATGAAACTATAAAGAACAAAAAAAAACGCCATGCAGTCATAAAGGGCGACTAACAAAAAAACATCTAACGGTGTAACGCAGGCTTTTTTTGCGTCCTATTTCCAACAATACAATAACCAGCCCTAACTTTTATATTAATTTCACAATGCAGGTGACCTGTGGCGCAGGTTCTCCCTCCACCTGGAGCTCGATATAAAGACACCGTTGAACCACACCCTGCTGTTTTGTAACACAACTCCAGGTTGGACAGAGCTTATCGGAATTGTGTGTTCATGGTGTAATTAAAACTCCTGTTTACTCCTCGACGCGTCTCCTGATGACTGACCCTCAGCTTGGGCACACACGACCGTCACTGAGTAAATACAGCAGTCTATAAAGTGAGAAAGGAGTTTTTACAAGACAAAGTGTGTGCTGCAAAGATGCAGGAAGTTTGTCACACATTTCAGCCACGTTGCACAAATGTTAACACACACCATTACTTCTCAGCACACATGTGAAAACACTTGCTTTCCTGTGGTATTTCTTAAAACTGAGAAAGTTTTCTTAAACCCCTGAACATGCAGGAGGGACCGATGGAATGGAAATGATCCAGCGCTGAAGATTTACTGATTGCAAAGAGAGTGTAAGCTACTGAGATAAAGACAGTACTGTTCTGAATGATTTTTTTTCGTAGAAACAAGTACCTCAGCATACGAGTTTAATCCGTCCTGGAGACAAGTTCTTAAGGTGAAATTTCGTATTGTGAAACGCATTGTCTCATAGGAAATAATGTTAATGCAGATAATCCGTTCCAGCCACCCAAAAACATTACAAATATTACCAATTCCCAACACTATAATGATATTTTTGCATCTAAAAAAATCTAAACATTTAGAAAAGACATGTAAATTAAGTAAAATATAAAATAAATAGACAGTAAACCTCACTTAATCATAATTTATGATTCCTCTCGGCACCGGTGACTTTAAAAACCAAACTCAAAGCAGCTCCCTTTTCTTTTTGCTACCGTCTTTGCTAACATTCTTGGGACCCATGGTGCTACGTCTTCACTAAATCTTGCACAAAATGCAAAAAAAAAAAAAGTCAACTTGCTTCGTTTGGCTTTTCACTGACACAAGCAAGTATTGAATGACTCCTGGACGTACATGCAACTTAGTCGCGTTCAGTTCTGAAAAAAAAAAAAAGCCAAAAATGCTTCGTGTGCCGAGGCAAATTACTTGTATAATTTCAGTTTTTAAGCTAAAACATCTTATGGCGAGGTATTTGTATGCTGAGGTAACACTCTGTATATATAAATATTTAATTAACAGGCTTCCATTTAGTAATTACATCATTATGATGTCACTCAGATGTGTTCATCGGATATCCGTACACAGTGGTTTAGTCAAAAGTTAAACCACGAAGGAAAATGCATATACATTGTGTTTTATATTCGTTGTCATAATTATTTTTTATATTATTTATATCCTCAGACTCTAGATATTATCACAAACCATGATCAAATGTTAGTCGGTTATCGGAGTATCGCGGTTTAAAATTTAACGCATCGTCCATCCAGGCGCGTGCAGAATTGGGTTTCTGGCCAATCCGTAATCTAGTGCACTAAGTAGCGCGTGCAATCCCGTGTTTTTAAGTCGATATAGCGCCCCTCATACAGGAAGTACAGATGTATTTGGGACACAACCGGATTTTTCGGCCTCTGACATGTTTTTTTGCTAAAATAAAAACATTAGACAGAAAGGGAAAACGGGAAAACTGACAGAAATAAAACTGACAAAACTTAAAGTTGAAAGGTTAAAGTTGTATAAATGATGCTAACGGCTAAAAACAATGTTAGTGTTAGCTTGCTCGAGCTAGTCCATGGACATTTCTGCATCATCCAGTGTGAATTAACACGCCCTGACAACAGACTTATATAAATCAGAATTAATTTAACACCAAACTGACACTGTTCCAAAGGTTAAATTAGCAGCATGTTAACGACATTTTCATATTTAACTCATTTAGGATGTCTTTTTCCAGCTTGTTACCTTCGGGGTCCGTATGTGCTCCATCAGCCCACTGTGGTGATCGTATTAAACGATAAAACCAGACGTTGTAAACAGATAAAATCGCACATGAAAAAAATTCAGCTACAGAATAAGCAACACCCAATGAATAATCTCTGTTTCTGATGTTGCTCAACCCGCTGTTTTGGGGTTCTATTTCTTCTCCCAACTGTATTCCGGCATTTGTCCTGTGATTGGATGTAAAGTTACCAATTAAAAGCTTCTCGTTCAATCAAAGCTCTGGAAACGTGCACATGTCATCACGCAGGAGGCGGGGGTTGTCCATGAATACGGGTCGGATTTAAAAAACAGATACATCACAATTAGCTTCCGGTTTGTTCTTCCGCTGTTGGGCGGGGCTTACACTGCGAAAGAATTACTGTCTGAATACATGCAATAAAAAAATATGTATATATTTACGTATATTTATAGAAAACCCGCAAGTATTCACAGAAACAAAACAAATAATACATGTACTAATAAATTGTTTAATTCTAATAATAATTATTATTACTCTTCCAGCACAGTAGGGGCGCAAACGAGCTGCAAGAGAAAAGCCTGACGAAGAAACGCTGAGCGCGGAAACAAATTCTTGAAGATTTTAGTATTATTGTTATTAGTATCACTATTATCATTATTTTTATTAACGCGTAATTTTTGCGTCGTTATTGTATAGATTGCGAGAGGGGTGTTTAATGGTCGATGTGTGCTGCTTCAGTTTTTGCCTCGAAGCTTTAACAGGGCTAATGGCGCGCACGAGGACTGAAAAATGAACAGCTAGCATTATTAGCTAGCCGCTTTTTCTTTTTTTTTTACAGAGCTCGCGCGCTAGTGTGAAAACAAACGCAACAATAATAATACTAGCAATAATAATACTAAACTTATAAACATGTCGGGGTTTAATTTTGGAACAAGTGGAGGGGGCTTTTCTTTTGGAGGAGCAGCAGCAGCAGCACCACCACCAGCAGCGGCAGCCAAGTACGAGAACTTTATCCAACCACATTTGACCTGCTAACTAACTAACTAGTGATAACTAAAGTTTACTCACCACAGATAAAGACCTTTTTTCACTCATAGATCAAATTGTTCAGTCAGGAATATTTTTAAACGTGTGCTTATTTGCATATTTCATTATAGTTTTGAAACGTGAAATATGTTGCTCTGTAATGTTTGTTTTACAACAGTGTATTTTATATCCCATTTTAATAATAATAATAATCAGTTCAATTATTTTCCTCTGAAAGAAAGATATTAAAGTGCTATCTACCACATGCACGAGCTGACACACGATTGGCTAGCGTCGCTGTGATTGACAGGCTGAGAGTGTAATCCCCGCCCACCCCGAAACCCTGTCCATTAAGGCCCTGTTCAGACCACCTGACCGGATCCGGTTTGTGGCGAATCCAGATTGAAATTGCTTTCATGTAGTCTGAACATTGAATCTGATTTCTGCACCAAACCACATCTGGAGGCAGTTTGAAATCAGATTCTGTAGATCAGAGTCTGGACACTCTACACGATTGAATCAGATTTGATGCTGAAGGAAAAACGAGTGAGGAGATAAAAGAAATGGAGATGGTAATAAAAATGATAAATTAGTATAAACTCCTGAAGTTGCTGTGCTTTAGGAGGTTGTTGAGGGTCTTTCTTTCCTGCTATTGACTCTATTATTGATGAGTGTGTAAAAGCAGCACCCTTAAATTTTCCATGCCGGTTTTTAGGATGAGCGTTTGGCTGAACTACAGTATAGGAACAGTGAGCAGTCTTTGTACGTAAGTAAGTGAGATGGAGGCAACAGGGAACTTACAGGAACAGGGCGATTATATAAGGAAATATCGTGCTCCATGCGAGCCTCGGGCATCATTACCACGGCAACCGATGCAGATAAATCGACAATGTGTCAGATTAGGTCTACCTCTCTGAACTAATTCTAATAAATAAATAAATAAATAAAAACTAATCATAAAATTAAAATTGTTAATAACAGTATCCTAATACGTTGCAGTTTCCGCAGGGCACAACTTTAACATCTGTAAACCTCTTCCGCTTCTTTCAGTGCTCCCGCTTCAGGAACCGGCGGCTTCAGCTTTGGCGGTCTGGGAGCGGTGACTCCCAGCACCAACACCAGCACCACCACCAGCTCATCCCTGGGCCTCGGCGGCAGCCTGTTCGCACAGAAACCGGCAACGGGGTTCTCCTTCAACACGCCTGCCTCGGGTACGAGCGCTGTTCACACTAGTGTTCATACAGTAACAAGATCCTTGTTTCAGCACCGATGCTGTCTACAGGCTTCTCATTCACGCTAGGCTTCTGTAGTCGGACAAGAAACGATGGTGATGCCGCGCTCTGAGGAGATGAGACTGATTAGATATCTTATAATCTCAGTCTACCTGATGTCAGATTGTAGGTGACGGTCTCTCCAGCACCTGGTTTGCTTCTCTGATTACGCAAATGTATTTGAATATGTACATCACTACTGCAGAGAGACTTTTCTGTCTCTTTACTGTGTCTAGAGACTGGCATCTGTCTTTCTTTTTATATCAAAAATATGTCAGAGTTCCACCAGGGGCTCTGCAGCTGTATTTTGATTTATAGTCTGAAAAAAAAACGTAAATGTGCTCCGTTCCTTCTAATAACGTATTATTTTTTTGTTTTTGTTTTTTCCAAAAGCACTGGTTAGTCTGGTCGAATTTCCCGCTCGCTTTGATTGTTTTTATGATCCTGATTATATTGTTCTTTGTTCTGTCTGTTGTAGGGGCAGCTGCACCATCGACCGGCCTCACCTTAGGTAAGCTGTAACTGATAAGAAAACACTGTGACGTCCTGTTTCTGCGGCGAGATTACATTTCTAATAGTGTCTTTATTAGAAATGTAATCTCGCTTCAGAAGCAGGGCATCGACAATCCAGGACGTGGATTGAGTCGACTCAGAGTCAAAACATGTTCGATGCACCAGTTCAAACTGACGTGTTGTGATGATCTGATAATTAGATGATCAGATTTCTTAAGAAACAGTTGTTTAAGTGAAATTAATCTTGTTTCTCAGGAACTCCCGCCACCACTTCCGTCTCCACGGGCTTCGGGTTCGGGAAACCGGCGGCCTCAGCGAGTCCGTTTTCTCTGGGCACGCCCGCCACCAGCACCACCTCGGCCCCGGTGGCCACCGGACTGAGCCTGGGCTCCGTCATCACCTCGTCTGCGCCTCCGACCGGATCAAACACAGGGTTCTCCTTCAACCTGGGAGGCGGAGGAGGAGGATTAGGAGTAGGAGCCGCCTCATCAGCAGCTCCAGGCACCGGGCTCAGCCTCGGCTCCTCGCTCTTCTCCAGCACGGGCTCAACAGGTGAGAACACTCATGACCCATCACACACACAGTGTTTGTCTGGTTTAAACAGAGATCTGGTGTGTTCTCGAAATTGGGTGAGTGAGAACTCTGAATCGACTCGGAAGCGTCTTACCTGCAGGAAATGTAAATCATTTACAAATCGACCCAAATGACGAAGCTGTAGTGCTGCAGATGCGCTTCATGTTTTCAAGAAAAATAAGCATAAAGATTTGGGTACTAAAAAAAAATTTTGTTGCTTGTTATTTTTTTAAAATTTTTATTTCTAGCAAAATTTGATTCACATGGCCGATTCCATGCCGTACACTTCACTCAGCATTTTGGCTTTTGTTTAATTTCGCTGAATCAAATCGCAAATTTTTCAAAAGCATCAGATTTATGAATATAAAAGCATATACTGTACAAAGCTTGAATATTTTATAATCTCTGTTTTTTCTTTAAGATGTAATGTCTGTGCTTGGAAAAGGCTTAAAAGTGATAGAACAATCCACTTTCTCTTCTTATCTGCTTATTTTTGTAAAATAATTGATTCAAATCTAATTTCAGTGAAATGCTTATACCACTTCTGACCACCCAGGACTTAAATCTTAAACGAAAATAGTGAGTATGAAAGTGAGTATGAAAGGGAAATAAGAGTATGAAATATGAAATGAGAGAAAATATACAAATATAGAAAATATAAAAACATTTTAGCCATAAAAGTGGAATTGAAATAGAAAAGCAATGTCCAGTCTCGAGCAGGACAATGTGCAAAGTCCCACAGTGTGCAAAATGCAGGCCGTGTGCGAGTGTGTGTGAATGGCCAAGTGTGCGTTAATGTGCAACTTGATGAGTAGTGAGATTGTTTTGAAAGAAAGCAGATCAGAGTGTTTAGTCCTGTGTGGTGTTGCGATTGAGTTGTGATTTCCGCCTGCGCCTCCTCAGTCTCTCAAGCGTCTGAGGTAGTAGAGACGCTGCTGGACCTTTTTCACCACGGTGTTGATATGACTGGACCACGAGCGGGCCTGCGTGATGTGAACAGCGAGGTATCTGAAGCTTCCACTCTCTCCACTGGGCTCTCGTTTATCATGGGGGTCTGATAGTTTCTCTCCTGCTTAGTACTAAAGTCCACTATCGACTCATTTGTCTTGCTGACATTAAGGAGGAGGTTCTTCCTCTGGCACCAGTTCACCAGATTTTTAATCTGACAACAGTGAGGTAGGCCGTCTCACCGTCAGAGATCAGGCCCACCACGACGGTGTCGTCAGCAAAGTTGATGGTGGTGGTGGAGTTGGAAGTGTCCACGTAGTCAGAGAAGTACAGCGAGTACAGCAGGGGGCTCAGGACACAACCTTGGGGGACTGGCACACAGATGGACCAGGTCCCAGGTCCCAGGTGCTCCAGCTTGGTGGTGAGTTAGAAGGGAATTACAGCGTGTACTCGACAAACAGCATTTTAGCGTAATTCCCTCTCCTAGTGTCTACGCGAGTGTGTGATTATGTGAAGGAGGTGCGAGATGACATCATCTGTTGAGCGGTTTGGACTGTAAGAAATCTGTAGTGGATCCCATGTGTCCGGTAGTGAAGAGAGTCCCTGATCAGTCGCTCCAATATGGACTTTATAAACCATGTGGAGATTACCGATTGTTGAATGTCAGCACTCATCACGTCACGTCAGAGCCTCATGCTGATTTGCAGGGAGGAGACACTTCATATAGGATGTATTTGTTAAACAAAGTAGTTTGGCCTCATACACCTCAACTTCTGTACATCTCTCCGGATCCTCTTCTTCTTTTTCTTTGTTTTTGTGTCCATGTCCTCGCTTTCGTCTGGCGGGTCAGAGGCGCCAACATTTACGGTTTTGCCTTTAATTTTTTGTTATTATTATTATTTATTTAATTCTTTTGTCTTATTTTTGCATGATGGAGGTTAAAATATGGCAATTTTTTTATTTTTCTGCCGCCACGGAGTCTTTTATTCGCCATCTTGGCTCTTTTGACAAACTCTGCTCGTCCTGCTGTTCCTCTGTAAACTCAGCTTCTGTTCTCTGTTAATGTTTTCATGTTTGTATTACTCTGATTCTAAGTGTTTACTCACAGAACAGATTTCCATGGTTGCAGTAGTTGAGCTAGTTTGCTTACCTCGTTCATCGGTTGTAGGGCGTCGGCGTACGATTCACTCTTCCCGGATCCGTAATGTTTCTCAGCTCCATCGTGCTTTACGTTACTTCCAGATAGACCCGAAGTGGCGATACGTTTTTCCACCATTTTGATAAAGGAATCGAGAAACGGTGGTCGAAAAGGAAGCTTCCTGAGCTCCATCGACTTCGAATTTAACTTTTAATTTGCATCTTGTGCCCTCAAGAGGTGTTCCTGCTCACTCAGTGTTAGCAGAGACCGGGTTGTTTTTTTTTTTTTCTCTCTCTTCTTCCTTTCTCTTTCGTCACATCTTTCTGAGTGCATGTGACATCCCTTTCGAGATGTCGCACTACCACACTCTCGTGCGCAGAGAACACTTCTAAACAAAGAAGTAGATGAGTATGTTACTCCAACGTGGAAGCTGGAACAATTTAAATAATGGTGGTGGAGTTGGTTGTGGCCACACAGTGGCTCAGGACACAACCCTTTGGGGGCTCCAGTGCTGAGGGTGAGGGAGGCTGAGACAGGTCTGCCCATCCTTACAGCCTGTGGTCTCCCACTTAGGAAGTTAGAGATCCACCTACGCACAGATGGACACACAGAGTCCCAGGTGCTCCACCTTGGTGGTGAGTGTGGAGGGAATTACAGTGTTAAACTATAAACTTTAGTCAATAAACAGCATTTTTAACATAATTTCCTCTCCTAGCGTCCAGGTGTGTGTATGTTAATGTAAAATGAGATGTAATGTCTCTGAACAGCTGCTTAAAGCACTTCCTCACTGCTGATGTCAGGCCTACAGGGCGAGAGGTGTTGGGAGGCGGGGTGTGGTTTATTTGGGAACAATATGGACTGATTACTGATTGTCATTTCACATGGGGAAGTTTACACTTCCCTGTGCCAGTCAATACTGATCAGAGCCTCATGCTGATTTGCAGTGACGAGACGCATCATATAGGGTGTACTTTGTTAAACAAAGTGCTTCTGCAAAGATCCTCTTTGTCCATGTCATTGCTTTCGTTTGGCGGTTCAGAGATGGCAGCATTTATGTTTTTGCCTTTAAAAAAAGATATATAATTTTTTCCCCCACATTTATATAATTTCTTTTAATTATTATCCTTTTACTCTTATTTTTGGACAATGGCGTTTAAATACGTAGTCAGCTCTGGATGTCATTTTTCTATTTTTTTTGCCACCATGGAGTCTTTTATTCACCATTTTGGCTCCTTTGACAAACTCTGCTCGCCTGATAGATAAAGAAGACGTCCTGCTGTTTCCCGGTAAACTATCAGCTTTTTTACTCTTTGTTTGTATTACTCTGATTCTAAGTGTTTACTCACAGAACAAATTTTCATGGTTGCAGTAGTTTAGCTAGTTTGCTTACCTCGTTCATTGGTTGTAGGGCGTTGGCGTGCGATTCACTCATCCGGGATCTATAACTTTTTTTTTTTCTTCCTCCCTGATAAACGTTTTTTACCATTTTGCTAAAAGAATTGAGAAACGGTGGTCGATAAAGAAGCTTCCTGAGCTCCATCGACGTTGACGCCACTTTAACTTTGAATTTGCTTGCCCGCTCAGTCAGTCACGAGTTATTTTAATTAAAATTTTTTTGTTTCTATTTATTTATTTCACCCCTCCTCTTCCGTCACATCCGTCTTGAGTTGCGCATGTGCAGTACATTCCAGGCAGGAAGCCAAGGAGCTACGAAGCCCCGTCTAGCGTTTTACAACATGAAGAGAAAACATTTACGAAAAAAGGTAGCTAAGTATGTTACTCAGACATGGCAGCTGAAACTATTTCAACAGAAGTGCCATGTGACCATGCCGGTGATTCTGCGTCGCAAACGTCGTGTGCAGCAGCGTGTACGCCAGCGCGTGCACCAGAACAGAAAACGTGTGCTTAGTCATTCCAACACGGCATCCTGTGATATTCTGGCCCTTAGTTGGTTCTTCTCTGAATTAAGTATGATTTAAGACTTTTAGGAATTTTCAGAATTATTATTGTTATTATTTTATTGCTTGTTTATTTATTTATTTTTTATTGTTTTAGCTTTGCCTTAATTCCACTTTTTCTTCCTCCTCCTGCTCTAAACCTCTTCGGCTTCCTCACACTGTGTCGTGTCTGCCATGTTTCAGGTCTCGGGCAGTCGACTCTGGGTGGAGGTCTGACTTTAGGCGGGTTGCTCTCGTCCTCCACAGCGGTCACGGCTCCTGTTGCCCCGGCGCCAAGTGTGGGTTTGGGTGGAGTCGACTTCAGCGCCTCGTCAGAGAAGAAAAGCGATAAATTATCTGGAGCTCGACCTGAGTGAGTTAAAAAAAACTCTCTCTCTTACTGCATGCTTGTATTTTGCCCTGCTCTGATTAGTAAAAATTTTTGTTTGTTTCCTGTAGAGACAGTAAAGCACTGAAAGATGAAAACCTGCCCGCTCCTATCTGCCAGGACGTCGACAACTTCCAGTACGTTCTGTTTGTCTGTATTTTTTCACAAACATCGCTCTTTTGTTAAACACTCTAAAGCTCATCAGCATAAGTATTAACCCTGACGGTGTATTTCAGATCTAGCAGGTCAGTTATCCATGCAGGTCACATTATTTGAAGTTGGTCAGATGGAGGTTTACACAATTTAAGGTTTTTCTGAGTGAACGTGCACACACTCATTCAGGGGTGGGATATGAACGTTTTTCTGAGTTTCAGGAATTAAATTAATGAGAACTAGTGCTTTTAAATAATTTTGTGCTGATAAATAAATTATGACACACAATGTCTTAATGAGATCATTTGCGCCTTTATTTGCTGTTCTGTCTGAATACAAGATAATTACAAATAATCCTCATTTATCAAACTGATATAAACAGGCCGGGTTGTATTTTGTAAGTTAATATGATTTGTTTATATTGTTTATATTGTTTGATGGTTCATGCGGTGTTTTAATCATCATTGGTGTTGAAATCAAATCATCACGGGTCTCCTATAGGAAAGTTAAGTTAATCTGTAGAAATCCAGGAACTATTATTTATTTAAATAAAATACCAACAGAAGTTCTGAACTCAGAAATAACTGATTAGATTTTCCTGTGTGTGTGTGTAGAAAGTTTGTTAAGGAGCAGAAGCAGGTTCAGGAGGAGATCAGCCGCATGTCGTCTAAAGCCATGCTTAAGGTGCAGGACGACATCAAGAGCCTGAAGCAGCTGCTGTCGGTCAGCGCCAGCGGCCTGCAGAGGAACGCGCTGTCTATAGACAAGCTGAAGATGGAGACGGCGCAGGTACGGAGAGAGAGAGAGAGAGAGCGCACGCCACTGATCAGCTCTCAGTCTGGAGAAACACTCGAAAATGATCATGTTTAAGAGATTAGTTTTGGTCTGAGACCTAAAACTGCGTCTGTGTTCAGCTGGTCTGAAATCTGACTCAGTAAATCCTAAATCTTGCATTTTCAAAATCCCAGAATAGAACAAAGGCTCGGAGCAGACGTTTGGGCACCCACCCAACGCTCTTTAGAGCCGACTTGTTTGAGGGATTTTCGCCCGTTCTTCCTTACAACAGTCTTCCAGTTCAGTGAGATTCCTGGTCTGTGCTCTTTTGAGGTCTAGCCACAGATTTTCACTGATGTTTAGGTGAGGAGACTATGAGGGTCATCGCAAAACATAACTTTTTTCCCCGGCTTGTGCCTCTTGAGGCAGTCCATCATGGATTTTGAAGTGTGTTTAGGATGATTTATTCATTTGTAGAAGCCACCCTCTTTTCAGCTTTATTATTATATTAGTTATATTATATCACTTATTAATTATATTTGCTTCCAGAATTTGTTGAAATTTAATTGAATCTGTTCTTCCCTTTCCCCGTGCCATTGGCTGCAGTACAACCCCAAAGCCTGATGGATTCACCCCCATGCGTAACACATGGACTGGTGTTCTTTTCATGAAGTTCTGATACCCTTTTTTCTCCAAACAAACCGTTTCTCATTGCGGCCAAAGAGTTCTATTTTAAACCTCATCTGGTCCACGGGACATTTTTTCAAAAATGCATCAGACTTGTGTAAACGCTGTTTGCTATCTTTGCTCTTTGCTACAAACACGTTGCTATCTTCTTATAGCCTTCTCCCGCTTTGTGGATGTCAGTGGTTTTCATTTTCAGAGCGCTCGGCAACTGCTTAGAGGAACGCTTGGCCGCTGACTGATGAGACACGATTAAAGGAGTCTGGGTATTTAGAACGCTATGAAATTTGCATCATCTGACCTTTCCAAACGATGACCTTGAACACGCCATGACCCTAAAAGGCTAATTAAGGTCTGATACCCGAGAGCTCAAGTCTCCTGGGGTTCCCATTCTTTTGCCAGGTGACACTTTCCCTGTTTTCACTCTAAAAATTACCAAAGATTTTGACCAAGGGTGCCCAAACATTTACTTGCCACTATATATTCGTCAATAATAACCATTTATTCGGAATTGCTGTTTATTTTGCTGTTACAAGCAGATCTCTCACTCTGAGGCGTTCGTGAACCAAGGTTCCACTGTTGTGTGTTTTTTGTTTATACACACATGCATCGTATAAACAACTTAAGCAACCTAACCTTTGCTTTTATGCGACATCCAGGTTCATAGACACAACATCAGCATGGTTTAAGTAACCTCACCCAGACTAACGCAGTGTGAATGTCTCTACAGAGTTAGGTTTAGGTTAGGAACATTAGATTAACGTCACACTTTCGCACATACTAGATAAATAAAACGCGTATAACACTCCTTTTGTGGAAAAAAGAAAAATAGATCTAAATGTGTTGATCTTACAAGCATGTGTTTAGATGGAGAGGAAATCTGAGAGAAACTGTGTTTCTGATTCATGTCTCTGCTGAGATTCAGAGACACGTGCCGGGTGATCAACACCCTTTGTTCACGCAGCTCCATCTGTTACAGAATTACACTTTTATCCAACTTTATTTCCAGCTCGTGTCTTTCTACCTAAAATCAGTCGTTTGTAAGGTGTGAATTTTTCCTTCTGTGCAGGAGCTGAAGAACGCAGACATCGCGCTGAGGACCCAGAAAACTCCTCCTGGACTTCAGCACGAGAACACGGCTCCATCCGAGTAAGTAAAGATCAGAACTGTCCATGATTTAAATAATAATGATCATAATTATGGAATATATATATAAAGTTTCAAGGTCTTTCCATCCTTGGAAGAAGCCACACACTTGTCTCTCTCTATCTCTCTCTCTCTTTTTATTTTAATTTGCATTAATTTTAGTTTGAAGTGAGAGTTTTAGTGAGTGTTTTATTGTACAGACACACACACACACACACACACACACACACACTTACTCACAGGAAATGGCCTTGGACATGATGTATTGACATGATGTGCAACCAGAATTTTACTCGCAACTTTGATCAGCACACAAGAAAAAAAAATTTAATAAAAATATTAAATAATTTTACGAGGGTGAGTCAAAAACTATCCACACTCTGGCTGTAGAATTTATTTTAATTACCTTCTAGAAAAGACACGCGCATCATTTTTCGACATGATCTCAACAAGCTTTTGTGTTCCCCACGTTAAAATTTTTATAGTCTGAGCTGCGACAAGTGCACCACTGTCATAAAAATTTTAGACTCGCCCTCTTAAATCCCAGCCTTTGTTTCTCCCAGATGAGCCTGGGTTCGGGCTTTTGACTCTGGTTCTTCTCAAGATTTCTTCTCCGTTTCACGTCAGGTTTTTCCCTGCCGCCATGACCCCCCGGCTTACTCGTTAGGGACAAACTGATGAAGCTATAAATATATACATGTTCATGATCTGTAGTTTTTATTTATTTTAAGCTGCTTTGTGACCGTGTCCATTTGTTTAAACGCACAATATAAATAAAATTTAATTAAAGTGTTTTCTTTGTTCTGATTGCTTTTTTATAATGTACATTTTTTTTTGTTCTAAATATTTCATTTATTTTTAACCTTAATGGCAAAGTTTAAAAACATTTAATACTGTTTATTTATTGTAACCGACAATTCACAGCCCACCTGCAGTACCTTTACAGCCCACTAGAGGCAGCCCACACTTTGGGGAAACACAGCTTTAGACAGGAGCGGAGCTGTAGTGTAGAAACTCAGCCGTGTTTTGTGTAATAATGTGTAAATATAGCTCACACTGTTTCATGATGGGAACAACCAGTACAATAGCTTTAACAGAGTCGAGGATCTAGTATGTGATCTTAACTCTGTGTGTGTGTGTGTGTGTGTGTGTGTGTTAGTTACTTCCGGGCGCTGGTCGAGCAGTTCGAGGTACAGTTACAGCAGTACCGGCAGCAGATCGAGGAACTGGAGAACCACCTGACCACACAGAGCAGCGGCTCTCACATTACTCCTCAAGGTAGTACAGCTCCAAAAGTTTGTGCACCCGCTCTTCTTTTAAACTTGCACACCATTTTAATCAGTATAGAGATTTTATTTTTAATATTAATTATAGTCTGAAGTTTACTGATGTTATCTCCTTTCTCTTGTGTGTGTGTGTGTGTATGTGTATGTGTGTGTACAGATCTGTCCATGGCCATGCAGAAGCTCTACCAGACGTTTGTAGCTCTGGCTGCGCAGCTGCAAGCTGTTCACGAGAATGTAAAGGTGTGTGGAGTTGAAGTCACCATCACTAACAGGAAATCTAATGCATTGTTTAGAAATTATTATAATCTGAATTTTAATAAATGTTCGCCGTTCCAGCAACAACTCTAATACTCTAATGCATAGGTGCTAGGGGGCGCTAAAGCAGACTGAAAGCAGAGCGATGTCATGTGGCTTAGGATTGTGCAGTACAGAGTGACATGCCTAAGATGAAGAAAATATTATTTCAGTTTAACCTGCACAAACATGATTTATTTGCATAGGAAAAGAATAGCACGTATCCATGTATTTCATGGTTGTTTTCCATGGTTGTTGTGACCAATAATAATAATCATACACATCTGTTCAAATAGATGAATTGTTTTGTTTTTCCTAAATAGCAGATCATCACAGTCTCCAGATTAACATTAATGATTCTTAAAATTCATTGATATTTTTATGGATTAGTTGTTTAGACTAATGATGACCTCTTGATTGTAACCTACTCCCTTCTGCCCCTTGCAGGTGTTAAAGCACCAGTACCTGAGCTACAGGCGAGCGTTCCTGGACGACACGACGGACGTGTTCGAGTCGAAGCGCAGCGCCAACCGCAAACTGCAGAACGCCCCGAGGGTCACCACCGGCCCTACGCCTTTCGGCTCCGTCCCGAACGCCGCCGCCGTGGCCATGGCTGCCACGCTCACACAGCAGCAGCAGCCCGCTCCAGGTCTGACCGCCTTCAAGTTCTAAGACCTCTAACTGACCTCTAAGGCTGTGAGCGAGTCAGGGAGAGAGAGAGAGAGAGGGAGAGAGAGAGAGAGAGAGAGGAGTAAAGTCAGAGCGAGAGTATTCGAGGCGTACGCCAGCGTTGTCGTATATTTTCCTTCTACATATTCTGAAGAAACACAGCTCTACGTTTGTTTGTTTGTTTGTTTTTTTACCTGAATTTTACTGAAGGCAGTAGAGATTTAAACTGCACTGTCTTTGTTTTTTTTTTTTTTGTTGTTTTTTTATTATTTATTTCCTTTACTAATCCTGTAACCGTTGGGGAGAAAAAAAATTAGCGATGGATAACAGGGTACTGCGATTGATTTAAAGGGTGCTCGCTCTGCACTGGTGCATAGACTAACCCCGAAATAACGCAAAGATGTTGCCTTTTACACGCTTTATACACTCGATCCAGTATCACTGAGGCTTCTTTTTAATCAAGGTTTAAGGTTTTATAAATAAATGAATAATGATTGGTGTTGGATAGCGAGGGCTGTTAAGAGCACTTATGTAGCGATAGTTTTTAGACCCATTAACACTTCATCCTTCATCTACAACCTCGTTATGTTAGAGAGGGCTAGGTGTCGGTCTTTATTAATGACAACATCTTTAAACATGATAAAAATCCACATCGCTTCACCTTCTGGAGTTTTCATCACAGCTTTAGTTTACAAAATAGCAAAACAAAACAAAAAAAAACAGAATAATCATTTTGTGTGCATGTGCCAGATGATGGATGTGATTCCTCCTCGTTATGATGTCATCAGTGTGCGACTCTTTAGGACTTTTGGACTTTCGTTTTTATTAATTTATTTTTTATCAGTTCACAAGAACACTGAAGCCGCACACATCGACCGGTCAAGTGTTTAAGAACAAACACTTATCATTTAGTGCGAAATATGTCCAGTGAGGCGCACACTGATGATGTCAGAGATGAACTGATTGGTTAAAAGAGATGACTTAACCCAAGTGGGTTTTTTTTTTTTTTTTAAATAAAAAAACTTGTAATATAAATCTTTAGAATTATCTGGTTAATCAGTTTCTGAAGTAATAATGATTTTATAGTTCGTCTCTTTTGGCTTTTAATAGAATTAAAATAGGCGTTTGTAGATTTATAACATTTCTGTAACGTTAAAGCAAAATGAGTGATTTATGCTTTATATAGAAGTTTTTTTTACATCTGTTTGGAAATTATTAATCAAATTTCAGTTCTGTTTACTCCGTGTTAATTTCTTGTTTGTTTTGTTTTATTTTTGTGTAAGTGTTTTATTTTTATCGATTTATAACAATATGATTCCGATATAATGTGCATGGAATCGCGTGAATGATTTTGGACTAATTGAATGTGATAAACCTATTGGGATGTGTTTTACACACACACACACACACACACACACACACACACACACACACAAACTGCTTTTATCAGTACTAACACTTTAAGACATATGAATTTATTTTATACAAAGTATTTAGCCTATGCAGTTTTCTACTGATTTACTGGATGTTAGTGTTTTGAATGTAGTATTTAATTTAAACACTCGTGCGCGGGTTCCGTGCTTATTCCATGGTACCATGGTAACCGTGGTGACTACCCCACCCCCACCCCCCAACCTTGGTTACAGATATGAGGGGTGATTGGATCGTCGGACATAATTACAGTGTTCTGTAATCACTCACACACACACACATGTTTCTCATCATGGTAATTGAATCTTGGTTCAACTTGTTCATCACCTGTAATGAACAGTGTAGGAGACGAACCGAGTGTGTGTCTCCGATCACCGTTTCCTGTAGCGGCTAAACACTAACCGTGTGTGTGTGTGTGTGTGTTTAAGCTAATCTGCATAAGAGCCAGGTGGGCTGAAAGTATTGGGATGCGTGTCTGCGAGTCTGACGCTCTGTTTGTACTTGATTAAATAGCTCTTCTTTTCTTTTTCCCCGTCTTCCGTATTTATTACCGAACGACAGGTCGCTCGTCCTGCAGTCAGAGTGTAAACTTTACACACAGGAGCAGCTGCAGGAATTATTTTGTGTCTGATTAGGAGTTAAATAAGGGCTTGTGTTCTTGTCTTTGACTGTTTTAAGGAGTGGAACAGTCGAACTGTCGCATCGATACTGAAACGAGTCACTCCGAGCGTTCCATGGTTCACGTTTAAAGGTGTAAGCGCGGCCGTCGTGTCTCCCCTGCGCGCTCGCACGGTGACGCACGAGAAGACGCGTCCTCGTGTATAGCGCCATGTGACACGGGGATTTACATTCACATCGAGCTGAATAAACAAAAGTGACATTGTGTCCCGCACACGTTGCACAATCGCGTCCTGTTTGTAGCGCGCTGCCGAGCGCTAACGCTAAGCGGCGTTCCTGTTACAGTTAGCGTTTGTTTGTCTTTTTGCAATCTCTAATTGTATGATGTTAATACAAATCTCCTTCTGTTTGTAGATGAGTGAATAACTGTGAGCGTACAGTGGGGGGGGGGTATTGGAGACACGGATCATGATGAGACTCACGACGATAGAGAGAGAGACAGGCTGAGAGAGACGGAGACAGACAGCACAGAGAGAGAGAGAGAGAGAGAGAGAGACAGCACAGAGAGAGATTATCGGTCTGTTTAACAT
Source organism: Clarias batrachus (assembly GCA_003987875.1). NCBI lineage: Eukaryota > Metazoa > Chordata > Actinopteri > Siluriformes > Clariidae > Clarias > Clarias batrachus. Next base: position 393,047 of record QMIH01000254.1, on the reverse strand, counting down.
CGCTGTACAGGAAATCACTAAACATCACAGTTCAACTTGAACCTCGTTCATTATTAGAGGTGTAACGGACCAGGGTTGCCAGATCACACTGTCAAAATCCCGCTCCATTAAAAAGAAATGAAATAAATAAATCATCAGTTCTAGAACCAGAGCAATTAAATACACACACCTCGTTTAACTAAAATGAACCAAAATTGTTTATATTACCAAGATAATAAAAGTAGCCCAGGTCACTCATTCATTGGTTAAGTTTTGTTCATTCGTTCAAAGGAAAGAAATGAAGCCAGTTAGATTTTGTTCCCTGATCCGAAACCGTGAGCCGTGTGACCCATCGCACATCCACTTCTCATCCTCTGGAAATACCGCTTTAGTAGAGTCAGACTCGTTCTTTTTATTTATTTATTTTTTAATGACGATAATCACTTTGTGATTGTCGTGTCCGTTCATTTCAGCTGTTGCGTCGGTACAGATGTATCTCCAGATGTCTCCAGCTGTGCGTTCAGATCCTGACGATCTTCCTCGTGATGTTTTCGCACAGATTCCTTTCTGCTTTGCTCCTTAATCTTGTTGGTAATTTTTCCATAATTCCGTCTGTCATGCTGGGATTTTGTTACTGGACCAGTTTAGTTCCTCTCACCAGTATCGGTATCGATGCGTCCCTTTTTAATGTACATTTTATTTATATTTCCAGAACCGAGTGTGCTTGAACTTCGAGCCGCTTTAATTTGTGCCTTTAAGCCGCTCTCGCATTTCATCCTAAACTACAAGGAGAGCTGCTTTTTCCTTCACACACATCACCACATCAGTGTAACCCACAGGGTGTGTGCCCGCATATGTGTGTGTGGTGTTTGAGGTTTGCTTTTTCTTTTATGTAGGAACATATGCTTAGTTTTTTTTTTTTTTTCTTTTAGGCGTGTCCTTAAGGGCTACAGTGTTCCCGCTGACCACGTGAAGGGCGAGGAGTTTAAATATACTGCTGCTGTGAATTTTTGAGCCGAGACGATTCAGTATTTAGTGACGCAGCGGTGAAATATCGGCCTTGTCGTCGTTAAACAGCTGCTAATTTTTATTTCTTTCTTTGTGTGTGGCGACTGCTGAGGGCTAATGAGTTAAAGTTTATAAAAAGATTTCTAAATCTGTTCGTTTATCTTTATTCACTGTATGTGTGGTGTGTTTACAATCACAGATGAGCTTTTCAACATGTTTCCCTGGACTGAAAAGAAACAGCTTGATGAATTTATTTGGATTAGGAAGTCTCAGGACAGATGCACAGCGCAAAAGCTTCAGAGTGGCGCGACAGAAACTCATTTTATGGCGCTACGTTTTCAAAAGCTGTGCGCTTTAAAAAAAAAAACTTCTGATTGTCCTTTTTGTCCGAACTGTGAGCGAATTGGTTTTAAACGCTCAACACGTGCTCTTCCACCAGTCTTACGCGCACAAACCTACCCGTGTTCTCAACCTGAGCCTTTTTGTTTGGGTAAAACGTCGCCATTTCTTTATAATCCTATAGGTGGCGCACTCTGAACTATTCACACATTATCATTGTTTAGAAATAATAATGATGACGATAAGCGCTGCTCAGTAATAATGTAGCTTTGTTTATCATTTTATTTGAAGTTAGTTTGTAATGTTTAAATGCTGTGTTTGGTTTTTAAATGAGAACTAATGTTATAAGGAACATTTACTTATTTACACTTTTAATCACTCGTGTTCAGTTGTGAAGCTGCTGAATAAAGCTGCGGTATAAAGCATTTTTTTTAAAGGTTTAAAATTGTAGGGATAAATTTACCATCGAATCAGGATATTTGTAAAATCGTGATGCAGAATCGCGATATTAATCGATCGGCACTGAGGTATCGTGATATCGTATCGGAGGTGACGGGTGATTCCCATCTCTAGCAATAATGTAAACGAAGCTCTGAATCAGTAGAACGGCTTGAGATGGAGAGGAAACGTTGGTCCGTGCGTGTCGTGTAAAACAGTGTCGGAGATTTCAGACTTTTCTCTCAAAGTTTTGAGTTAGCGTTCCGCTCTAAAGTGGGTTTTTTTTTTATTTTTATTTTTTACGCAACATCTGCCCTTAGACGTCCATTAGAAGAGAATTTAGCAGGAAACTCTTTCATTCATTTGGGTTCTCGTCTCAGTCCTGGGAAATGACTCAGTGTTATCTTGTTTGTCGTAAGTCTCTTATACACACACACACACACACATTACACACGCCTCATACAGTTTATAGAGTTTGTGTTAAAACTAAAAAGAGGAGTTTCTCATTTAATATGAGGTGTTTATTGAGTGAAGTGAGTATTTAAAAGCCTGTAGTTGTTTCTGACGTGGAACACTTTAATCATAAACATGGGACGTTATGTGTAAAGAGTGTCGCTACAGTCGCGCAGATGTGCGATAAAGCCGGGTGTTTTATACTGAGGATTTCTCCATTCTGTGTGAATCTTCTTATCAATTTCTGTGTCTCTAGCGAAACCTTTCTAGCCAAGTACTCTCACTATTCTGATCTGAGGACGAAGCTAATAAGCTAATGCTTATTAGTAGCTGTATGGAGCTACCGGGCAAGCCACGCCCCCGCAGGTCATACAAGTGCCACGTCGGTCGCCAGCGTGAGCGTGTAACGCAGGGGGTAGAAACACTGAGCGCTAGCGGCGTTACAAAGCAAGCACAATCCTTAGACCTCCCTCGACCCGAACTCTAATAACCCCGCATGCCGTTACGTTATCGTACAGATTTTACTCTTAACGCGGTACTTCGGAGCGAATTGAGATTCGGATCGTTTACACAGTAACGGGTTCAGCGCTAATCTTATTGATCACCCGCGTATGTGTTGTTCAGTGCGTATGATGATCATGGTGTGCCTTTGGCGCTACATACAGCACAATAAACAGTACACATGAACCTGGGTTCGCTGTTTTAACTGCATTGCATTTTATTTTAATTATTATTATTATTATTTTAAATGATCAATGAGTCGAGCGAACCGTGTTGATGCGGACACCGTGTAGGATTCCGTTTGTCCTGAAACTGTGTGTCATGTTCTATGTAAGTGCTTTAAATTCACAATAAATCAGCTTGTTTTGAAGAAAAAAAAGAAAAGCCCTTGTCTGTTTCTTTTTGACTGACTAATCTTTTATTCATGAAAAAAATTTTTGGATGAGATGCTGATTTGTTTCTGTGCATCTCTTTTTCTTTAAAAAAAAAAAAACAAAGATTTACCGTTTTTAAAAAAAAATTTTTTAAGAAAATCAGCCAGCTAAAAGGAAACGAGACAGGAGCACAAAATCGTTTACAAAATGTATGATTATTTAAATAAATTAATATAATATTCCGATTGTGTATGCAACCATGTCACAGTTTTATAACACTGTGATTATAATATGTAGTTGGATAAGACCGAGCTGCGTTGTAGTACAAGTGCTGGTTTTATCTGTAGGTTTTACAAAATAGTGGCCGTTCAGTAAAACCTGTACATGAAACCCTTAACCAGTTCACACAATACGAAAGAGACACGTCAGAAATATCAAAAACACAGTGAGTAAAACCACACACACACGCGGATCGGTTGATGTCCTGAAAACGTAACAAAATCTTTTAATAAAGCGTTTTGGAATTATTATTTACTATTACTCTTATTATTCATTATTTCGATCTTTTTCTCCTGCGTTAACCAAAAATAAATAAATCCCGGGAACAAGGAGCACCTCGGGCGACGCCCTAGCTCTTCATTTGAAGCTCAAAATCGAGTCTGTAGGACTCGTATGATCAGAACTACTTTGTTTGACAGTCCTTTGTTTTCATTACCCAGTAATACAACATAAAGTTACACGTAATGAAGTACAATTCTGACTTCTAATTTTAAGCCAAGCATTATTATATATCTGAGACGGAGGCCAAAATATCGATTCAGAGACGTATAGCGATTTATTTGTGCCGCAATTCATGTATTTTCGTTTTAAATGTTGCTGTTCCTCTGTAGTCCTCCTCTGTTAGTAGGGAGCTCAGCATCCTATGTGGTAGGAGCAAATTATTTCCTAAATTTGTTTAGATCTGTAGCTCATTATCCGGCGACCCCTGCTGATTCCTGCTGTTAGTTGATAGATACTTTATTTATCCCAAGCGAAATTCCAGTTACACGTTTCTATGGAGGTTTTAATACATTATTGACGTTTTAGAATCGTTACAGCAAAGTCACGTGCTTTATATCTTATTACTGTATCTACACCACTGTTACTACATTATTATAAAAACCTTTATACTCCCATATCTGCACTTCTTATTTTCCCTCAGTCAGTAATATCGAATTATCACCATTTAAGTTATAACATCGATCATGAGTCCAGTACCGAACTTCACACATGTATAATTAATAACTTATTACCATATAAATAAGATGCGTTCAAGTCAAAGCGGGACTTCCCTTTATTTCTCTATATAATCTCCTCCTACACTAATGCACTTATCCCGGGGTGTCACTAGTGCTTGGACACCATCAAGGTAGAAAGTTTTCTCATTACACCCGAACGCCGGCCTCCCAGGAACTCCTTTTAAAGTAGAAATGTCTTGGAGTGAGGTCAGGACACTGTCGATTTTTGTTGGTCATTCTTCTTTAAGATGTGCGCGCACACACACACACGCGCTCCGTCTCTTACTGCACAGAAAGAGGTTTTTGTTTTTCCTCCCTGGAGTGAGATGCAGCTCTGAGAGTTAAAGCTCTTCTGCTCTCTTTCTCTGTCCCAGGATCTCAGGCGGGGTTTGGGACTCCCTTTGCCTCGGGTATGAACGCTAGTATGGGCTCCAGCAGCCTCGGAGGTACCCGCTGTTTTATATATACACACACACACAGACACACACTTTCCCTACCCGCTTCCCGCACCCGCTGTTCTGAGCTGAATCACGCTTGCTAAAATGACGCAGATATCCTGTAGATCTCCAACAGTAGACAGACAGACAACCTGCTTTGATCTCCTCCTCCTTTTCCTCCTTTTTCTCTCATTTATTTTATAATCTTGATGTGAGAAAACATCTGAGCAGGTTTTTTTTTTTTTCTTCTTTTTTTTTTTTTAACCACTCGCTTATGTCTCTCGCTCAGCAGCTTTCGGGAGCGGGCCGGCGTTCGGCGCCTCGGCGGCGGGAGGTTCGTCGTTCGGGTTTTCTGCTAACAAGCCGTCTGGAGGGAGCTTGAGTGCAGGTGTGTGTCATAGCACCGTCACTAACTGTGTATGAGCCTAACACCATCATCACACTCATCACCTCCTCCGGCTCCTCCTCAGTTCCTCAGCCTTTCCCGTTTTAACGCTGCTGTAGATGGAAAAATCGGCACTATTTATAGAACCGTCTCTCTCTCTCTTTTTTTTTTCAGCTTAATCCAGCGTTCTTGATTTTTTTTTTAATTTAAGTCTGTTTTTTCTGATGGATGAATCAATGCGCTCAATGAGCCAGAATTCCCAAATAGTTCCTTTAGATGTAAATCATCATTAATTTGAGCACTTCTGCTACGTGCATGTTTCTGGAATGAATAAAATGATGAAGTAAACTAAATACAGCGGAAATGAAGGCCCTCCATCACACATCTTTTCGCCTTAAGAATTTAAATTTTGCATGAAATTTGCATCGGAAGAATTTCCGACATAATTGTGTAAGTTGCGCGTACGTCCGGGAGCTAGTTTATAAACTTTATGACTTTTTTTTTTTTTGCATTATGAACGGATTATATGCATTTACGTATTTCCTCTGGGAAAATGTGTTTTACAATTTGAATTTTCGCCTTAAGAACTCGCCTCCGGAACGGATCGGGTTCGTATGCCGAGGTTCTACTGTATATGCAAACTGAGTAGACAAAAACTAAATGAATTAATAATAAATGAACTCAAAATTCATGGACAACAACAAATAAAAAGTTTCAACGGATGCTAGTTAGCATTCACTCAGATTGCTTCAGATTTATTCTACAGTAGCGACTTAACCAGAAATGTATGTCTCTTATTCCAAAGACAATCAAAAAATCTTTTTAACAAAAGATGAAAATTTCATCATATTTTCCTGAAAGTAAAAAAACACTACACTCCTTTATTAGAGATCCTTTATTATATTAGTTTTGTAATTAGCTAGCCAGCTAATTAGGGGTCTTGGTTAGTTAGTTTGTATTAGTTTACGTAGTGCAGATTTGTAAATGTGTTTATTGCAAATGTTTTCAAGCTATTTTTATTGATTTTTTCCTACTTTTTAAACCTGGAGCTGTTCAGTAAACAGTAGTTCCGGTAACTTCACGTTCCTGAATGTGTTTGTGGTTTCTGGCTTTAGAACTGGGTCTGTGTTTTTGGATCAAGCTGTGTGTGTGTGTGTGTGTGTGTGTGTGATGTATCCTTGTTATTGTTGTGTTATATCTCAGGGTTTGGAAGCTCCAGCACCACAGGCTTTAACTTCAGTAACCCGGGCATCAACGCTTCGGCCGGGCTGACCTTCGGCGTGTCCACGACCCAGAGCGCTGGCTTCGGCACCGGAGTCCTGCAGCTGAAAAAACCTCCAGCGGGCAACAAGAGGGGCAAGAGATAGAACAACAGGGCAGATAACTACAGGACAAAGGGAAATAAAAGTGTTAGAGGTCACAGGGAGGGCAGACGGGTTTCTCCTGTGTTTGTTGATGGAAGTGCTTTAAGGACAAGTGTATGTTCTGTGATTCATACAGTCCCACGTGTGTTTGGTTCTCTGATCAGACACGCATTCATCATTACTGACGCCCATCTAGTGTTTCAGATGTGATTCTTCCTTTTTAGCTATGCTCTAGTTAAGTGTCCCTCTTGTTCTGTCCATCACTCTAAGACATCCTTTTATGTCCTAATAAACTATCGTTGTTTTTGTGCCGCCGATTTTTATTTTTTTTTGTCTGTTATTTAGTAATTACCAAATCTTGTTTTTTTGTTTGTTCATTATGTCTTTATTAAAAAGCTTTATAAATAAAAAAAAATATTTCTTCAATGTGTCTCATTGGTTGTCTGGTATGAGAAAATATGAAAGGATCATAAATACAACCATAATAATAAGAATAATTTCTTAGATTTAGGTTTTTTTTTTTTTTAAATATTAGTTTTGTGATTGTAATTCTTATCACAAGATTAACGTGAACAAAAATTATTATACAGTTAACTATTTACTGTATAGCAAATTTACAAAAAGAATATGTAAATAAATCGTAACAACAAATAAACTAATTAATTTAAAAATAAACAAAATTCATTAAGTATAATTTGTACCGATACAAGGATATATATTAATTACCATAAAGGAAAGACAAAGAACAATAAAGTATTAATAATATAATAGCACAGAATAAAGTAAAAAAGAATATAGAGGATAGTTACAATACATAAACAATGGGGGAGATATTACCAGTAGGCACTTACTTATTCTCATCATCTATACCTCTGTATACAGGGTCACTTAGGACATGAGGCGGGGTACACCCTGGACAGGGTACCAATTAATCACACACACTCATTCACACACTATGGGGCAATTTGTAAACAATTAGTTTAATCTGCATGTCTTCACGCAAAGGGAGGAAACCGACGTACCCAGAGTAAACCCACCAAGCACGGGGAGAACATGCAAACTCACAGACCCTGAGGTGTGAATCGAACCCAGACCCTGGAGGTGCGAGACGACAGTGCTAGCCACTACACCACCCATAGACACATTCAAGATTCAAAGAACTTTATTAATCCCAGAGGGAAATTCTTTTGTCTTGGTTACAGTTGCTTTGATTTGTTTACCGGGAAGAAAGGAAAGGAGATTAGGGGGAAAAAATATTAAAGCAATTAAAAATTTAAATAATAAAAATAAATAAATAGAAAATATAATTAAATATGGCACACAGTATGTTACATTACATTATCTTAGAAATGTTGAAGTGTGCTTTTAATTATATCTATTTAGTTTAAGAGATTTAAGAAGCAAGATTATTTCCATTATGAATAAGGGATTATATCGAAATGTTTTTTATGTGTTTTTTTATATATACTGTATATATTAAGTATCATTAAAAAAAAAGAAATACAATCAAAAAGTTGAAGGAATAAAAATATAACGTGCAACATTCAGATGTAAAAATATGGAATTATACAATTAACTATCCACAGTAACAATAAAAAAATGAGTAGAGGATATATAGTGTAGCAACCGTAACAAATAATATATAAATAAATTTGAACAAAACTGTAAACAGAATTAAACAAACAAAAAAGAATTAAGTATCAAGAATTTTTTTTTGTTTTTAATTTTTATTACGTAAGAAGGTTATTATTGTCTACTTCTTGGCTGGTGTGACATCACCCCTAATGACGTCAGCCTCGATTAGCTCAATCAGCGTCCTCCTGGCCTGTCAGCTGCGATTCGGTTCAGTGTGTCGGATCCGAATGATTCGGCTCAAGGATCCGATTCCTCGCGGGCGACTCGCTCCTCCTCAGAGCGGAGAGTAAAGATGGCGCCTTCACACGTCCTCAGATGCTGCCAGCGGGGTCTGGCTTGGATACCGGTTATATTTATCGCTTTAGTCGTGTGCTGGTCGTATTACGCCTACGTGGTCGAGCTGTGTGTGTGTAAGTATGGAATTCTCCTCAAATTGATGTGATTCTGTGAGAAAATCAGCGTTAAAGCCGCAGTGTTAGGAAGGGAAAGGAAGGCAGGAAGTGTCTGCTCACACACACACACACACACACACACACACACAGAGAGAGAGAGCTAGCTCAGATACAACACTCACTCTCTGGATTTATTCCTCTTTAAACTAAATAGTCATGTTAGGATGAAACGCGTGCCTCTACTGTGAAATCTGTCTCCGAATCTCAGTCTGGCTCATCATCATCATCATCATCATCAATAATAACAACCTCAACAACAACACAAACAACAAGGAATAAAATCAGGATTATTCTTATTCCACTGATATTCTCACTCAAGAGTTGATTCTCGATTCATTAGGTTGTATTTAAAGATGTCTGCACATGCGCAGTTCGTCTTACAGCCCGCGACATGGGAGCTAACTAGTTAGCTAACTAACTCACTCACTTACTAGTTAGCAAACAGTTAAGAGGAAGATGTTTAACTATACAAGCTGTTAATACACAACATAATCTGTAAAATTCTGAATAAAACCTTATACAATAGTTTATTATATAACAGTACACAGAGGTTTAAAGCGCTCACCTGTTGCCAGGTAGATTTCCATCATCACACTTTATCTTTTCCTCCGAATAAACTCACCACATGATCAGCTCTCAGGACATTCAGGGCTCTTTAAACCCTTATTAGATGTATAAGTTTAGTTTGTTCGTTTTTTTTTTTCTTCTTCATTCAGTTTGTTTACACCTGAACAGGCACTGTGATTTTAAAAAATGATGACTATCATAAGTACGCATCGCTGACAGTTAAAAGGTTAAAGCCAAAGATAATCTAATCAGCTTTAATGTAATCAGTGATACTATTATTTCAATAAGGGTACAAAGGTGAACGCTTTCATTTTTTTAAATTGTAATTTCACAAAATATGGCAAGATTTTGAATCTACTGTCATTCTAATGGAAAACAGCGGATGTAGAAAAGTTTATGTTAAAGCCTTGTTTACACTAAGTTGTACTTCTTTGGTGCTCAGACAAATACAAATACACTCCCTGTTCGGTAATCAGAGAGAGAATCACAGATGAGAAATGGAAAAAAAAGTAGATCAGATAAAGATGAAGTTTTGTCTTAAAACAACTCCAGCGTGTTCAAATTCACTTATACCACTTCAGCGCTGTTATTTCAGCCAAAGTGAAAATATGAACTGTTTTTTGTTTACATTGAGACAGTAGCGCATTAGTAGATTATTTTAAAGTAGATTATTAAATCCCACACATAACTGTTCATAACATCACTTTTACTCAACAGTTAGATTTCACTGATGGTGCAGATTAAACTTCAGCCAGAGATCTAAGTGCTGCAGAAGATTCAGTCAATTCTGTCCAGACAGTTTTGTGTGATGCTGCGACTGAACAGACACAGTTTTTTGAGACTGGTTTTTGCTTCTCCAATGTATGTAATGTATTGTTAATTGTGATGTTATATTTTAAGGGGGGGGGGCGATTGGGTGGTGTGATATAATCATAAATTACATTAGAAATCATTTTTTCCAGATATTTATTTCTGAATAAATTTAATAATGAATCAGCTGGCAGCAGGTGATGTTAAAATGATGTATTTATTTATTTATTTATTTATTACATTTATAATCTGTTAACATTTGTGCAGTTTGAAATATTTTTATTTACATGAAATAATTTTATTTATTTATTTTTCTTTTTTTTATTAAATATATAAAAACACTTGTGTTATGATGCATATCGTACACATCTTAAACCTTAAGGAATATTCTTTAAGTATAGATTTTATAAATACAAACCTTTATCATGATGAAAAGGATGATGATTCAACTAATGAATGTAAATCATCCTGGTGCGTGCGTGCGTGCGTTATCAGTGATTTATCTGTTATCTGTATTTTAAAGTATCGCAGTATCGTTGCGTATCGATTACATGAGCGCATCAGCCACCTCGGCTCCGAGCAGCCGTTACTGCAGGAAGACAGATCTAAACACGTCTACACACGTGACGAGTTCGTTCAGGATTTATAGAGCTGAAGAAATGGAAGATTTGAGTCATGCATGAAAGAGATTTTTTTTTTTTTTTTAATAATTGTGAAATCGTTTTCTCTTCTCCGCAGTCACGGTGCCGAGTTTTGGAGAAAAAGGTAAGAAACATTTGACTCATCAGATTGACAAATTAAAATGAGATGTATTGTATTTCTTCATTTCTGTGTGTCTGTCTGTGTGTGTCTGTGTGCGCGCGCGTGTGCGCGCGTGTGTATGCTGATCCAAGTTCCCCTACTCATCCAACTTTTTCAGCGTCGTGTTCCCGATGCGTTTGTAAGTTTAGCTTTTTGTTCTTTTCTCCTCAGTTATCTACCTGATCGTTTTTCACCTCTCCTTCATCCTGTTTGTCTGGTCGTATTGCAAGACCATCTTCACGAGACCAACGAATCCAACCAAAGAGGTAAAAGAGGAATAAACATGCTGATTTGCTATGAAAACTTAAAAATACACGATTTAGAGTCTGTTCCTACTTGCGTTCTGAGAATCCCGTTCATCTCAGATCAAATTCTTTTCTGATTCCTGTTAAGTATCGACGGAATCACATTAATCACAGACGACATTCTGTCTGATTCCAGTCGTTTAGACTAATCCTACTTATTCTCAGACATGCTCCAACTATATTCTAAAACTGTGTAGCAATAAAGTTTGTGTGTGTTTGACAGTTCTGTTTACCTAAAGCTGAGAAGGAGCTTTATGAGAAAGAAGAACGTCCTGAGACGCAGCAGGAGATCCTGAAGCGAGTCGCGAGCGATCTACCCCTGTACACGCGCACCGGCGCTGGAGGTGAGGGAACCGCCGTCCCAGTCCTGAACGATTCGATCAAAATCAAACCAAAAGACCAATAATGATGATAATAATATTATTATTCCCTCTGTTCTTTAGCCATCCGTTACTGCGACCGCTGCCAGGTGATCAAACCGGACCGGTGCCACCACTGCTCCGCATGCGACATGTGAGTTAAAGCCACGCCCATGCAGGCAACTCAGGGTCTCAGAAAACGGAAATATACCAGACATAGACATGTAATATTCTGAGTATTGTATGTCGGACGTTGGATTTTTGTACAGATTTAAACCTATGTTGTGTAAATGAACAAAACCTTGAATTGGAACAGGAAAATAATCAACTCTGATGTTGATCAGGCTTTGACAATTAATAAGCATGATTTGCGTGGTTGAGTACAGGTTATTTACAGGTTAGAGTACGCTGATTGTTATTCACTCACCATAGTCACAGTACTAATGTCACTACAGGTCGTCCCCTACTTACAGATGAGTTTTCTTCCAGGAGCACGTTCGTAAGTCGGATTTGTTCTTAAGTCCTGCAGAGTGAGTCTTGTACGTCTTTGACACGAATATACAATGTAAAGCATACTAATCCACTTGACTAAATATCTGTTCCCTTTCCCCACACTGCCATCATGTGGCCAAAAACCATAATCGCGAGTAAGGAAATTAATCTCCTACATCAAATATAACCAGCGATGTCTCTGTGCCTTTAAATCGCTAGGGTTAATTGCGGACACCATTTTGTCTCAGAGCTGTTTTTCACTGTATTGGACAGTGAACTCTGTTTTGTCGAGGATTTTTCGAAATTAGGATTATTCACCATCAGGACAGCTTTACAGGACAGACATTTAATATTCATTGAAACCGGTCAGGCCAACTCATTTCTCCTGTGCACACACACACACACACACACACACACACACACACACATACAATATACTGGTCTTTTTTACATTCACTTATATACTGATAATCAGTGTTGGGTGTAATGCGTTGCAAAGTATCTCACCTATGTGGTTTGACTATGTGAGGACGACGCGTGGAAAGATGGAAACCTGATTACAGCATCAAAACTCACGATGAATCATGATGAACCGTACTTAGAGCTACTGCGCGAAACCTTGTAGGTGAGATAGGGGTATTAGTAGTGAACAGAATTTGGGCCAAACTTCACTGAGTGATGATGGGAGAATAATTATAAAGGTCTCGACTAAAACAACATGCATGAGGAAGCACAAAGGAGTTTTCATTTTCTGCAATGGAAAAGTACCCGAACTAGTTACTTTTATCAGAAACTAACACAGTAATGTAACGGAGTACTTTTTGAAGACTGTAATTTTGTAATGTAATTAGTTACTTTAAAAAGTAACGACCCCCAACACTGCTGATAATATTGTATATAATTGTTAATATTGGAATGTGGTGCTCTGCACAGTCTATTTTTGTACAATTCCGCGATTTGTTTGCATCTGCGAATGTTTGTAGAACCGCGGTGACCTTGCATTCTGTCATTGATCTAAACATTTACATTAAAATCTAAACATGATCATTTGTTTTGCTTAAAATTTACATGAAATCATTTCACCTAATTTAAATATTTTGGAATATTCAGGTGTGTTTGTATCATCGAAACAAGATGCTGGTTTGATTTTTAAGCCTGCATGTATTTGGGATTTGTTTTTGTAACACTACAAAACTTTAAATGCGAAACTAATAAAATAAATAAGTGATGTGACTAAGAGCAGAAATACACAATGCAGGAATATATATATATATATATATATATATATATATATATTTTTTTTTTTTTAATTGCTAATGATGCCTGTGATATTAAAAAGCTGTGTGTTGTGTGTACCAGGTGTGTGTTGAAGATGGACCATCACTGCCCGTGGTGAGTGAGATTTCCTCCCTTCCTCCTCCCTCGTTACGAAAGCAGGTCTCTTGTCATAAGTTTTATTTCTCAACACTGGAGTTTCCTCTGTTCTCTGACAGGGTGAACAACTGTGTGGGTTTCTCCAATTACAAGTTCTTCATCCTGTTCCTGGCCTACTCGCTGCTCTACTGCCTCTTCATCGCCGCCACCGTGCTGCAGTACTTCATCAAGTTCTGGACAGTGAGTGATCATACAACCAGTGCTCTCGAACATCTCTCTCTCTTTACCCAGTCAAGCACCTCTTCACCAGTCTTTAGTGTGTGTGTGTGTGTGTGTGTGATGGGGAGACCATGATGAAAAGATCATTTTAATTATGATTCTCAAAAACTAAATAAAATAAAAAATTTAATTGTAATATCGTTAATGAAAATCTTTAATGTGTACCAAAAAATGTTTCATATAAAGACTTAGTGTTTTGATTAACTTAAATATTTAATTATAGTAATATTAGAGCTGCAATGACGCGTCCACATAATGGAGTAGATGAGTTTGTGGGTTTCAGTGGACTGTGTCCCAACCGTCTGATGTGTGGAAACACTTTAAAGAAACAGCTGATAAGATGTTGTTCTCCATGTTGTGTGGAAGTTAAATGTCTGACCGCAGCACGAGCATCTCTGAACATCCTCTCAGCCTGACCTCAGAACGCCGAGCCACCAGCCTCAGTGTGTATCAGAGTGAGTTTAGTCACGTACACACACCGTCACTCCCGGGGACACATGGTTCTCCAGAGCGGATGCTAACGGCTAGTCTGGCAGCGTCGCTTTCCTGTATGTTAGCGAGTTGTAAACAGTTTGTCTATGCGTGTCTAGACTTTTACATCTCCACATCGCAGAGTTAAAGTGTGAAGCAGCTGCTTCCTGAACAGATTCCAGGATAAAAATGATTCAGAAACGCGTGAACCTTTCTCAGAGGAATGCAGCCGGTGTTAATTATATATTTATACGTTAAAATGTCACTGATTTTATTTTGTTTATTTTTTTGGCGGGGTGGAGGGGGGGGTTCATGAAGCGGCAAAGCTTTTTTCACTTTGTGGGGGGGGGGAATGCATAAATAAACGGTTATAAGATCAAACAAAAGTTGTGGTTATAATTTACTGGAAAATTAATAAGTGTTATATCATCTCACCAGAAAACTATATTTAACTACAGTAGATTAACCTTGAAAAATTATCATTAGACTGATCAAAGAAATTTAAAAAAACTAAATTAGGTGCAACTTAAATATTTATTAATATAGTTAGTTAAATAGTTTTAATGTAAAAAAAAAAAAAGTCCATACTTTTTATTAATAAAATTCTTTTAATATAAATATTAAGGTTTTAAATTTAATAGTTATATTTATTATTTATAATATATTTATTAGATTAATAATATAATTATGATTTATTTTGTAATATAGAAAATATAAAGTTTATTGATATAAAATCTTATTTACTTAAAATCCTATTTTTATTGAATATAAAAGCATTTACATTTTTATGTTTATTATATGTGAAGTGTATCGGTGGCGCGACGCATGGTGACGTGGGCGTGAGATGATGACGTGTCCGTGCTGTAACTCTGTCTTGTGCTTTGCTCTCGTCCTCTCCTCCTCTCTAACTCTCCGTCTCTGTTTGCACGAAGCTTTGCCGGAGGAAATCGGCAGAGAATTGTCCGAAGGTAATCACCGGCGTTAGCAGCGATTGTTGAGTAGTGTGTGTCTGCGCCGGCATGGGAAATCAAATAATATAAAATAAAATAAATACCATTTCATCACATATCACTTACTTAAAAATATAAATATATAAAAATGTCTGATTGTCTGAGTGTCTGTTATCCGTTAAGGTTGCATGATCAATCTGGTGTTTCTGTCTACTTTAATATTTTCCTGCATGACATTGTTTCCTTCTTTATTATTTATTCATTCATTTTTTTTATTTTATTTTTTTTAACCCCAAAATGTTTTCACTTTGTTGGCTTCATACAGCCGGTTTGAGTGACACAAATATACATTTTTCCAAAGTCTGCTGCTTCAGTGCTTTTAGATCTTCGTGTCTGTTGTTACTTTGGCGTACTGAAGTATAATTATACACATTTCATAAGAGTCAAAGACTTTTATTGACAATTACATTAAGTTTATAGAGAGAGTCGATATTTGACCCTTTATTTGACCCCTTCTTCCTCAAAACCTCTTCTGGGCCACACCCTGACTGATGGCGCAGCCCATTCTTACATAATCGATGCTTGGAGTTTTTGTGGGGTTTTGGTTTGTCCTCCCTCCTCTCATGTGATTAAGGTCTGGGGAGTTTCTCGGACATGCACCCAACATTTCCATGTTTTGTTCTCCGAGACACTTTTGCCTCATGGTGAGGAGCTTCATCATGCTGGAGAAGACGTTGTTCATCACCGACCTGTTCTTGGATGGTTGGAGAAGTTTCTCTCGCAGGATGTTTTTGTACCGTTCTCTGTTCATGGACTGATGGAGAGCTTTAAAATTAACATTTAAAAAAATATTTCCTAGTGTTTGTTTATTTTATTCATGATGATCATGAACATGTGCACGCCTTTGTTTACATTTATTTCCACCCTTATGGATTATTGGTTTAAATATTAACTTTTGGTTTGTACGTCATTTATTGCATCTCGTTATTTTACGTGTTTGTGGACATCACGCCGCTCTGTGACTCGAGTGTTTCGTTCTTGTCAATGCTGATCCCATCTCACGTACTCTTACCCCCCCCCACTCTCTCTCTCTCTCTCTCTCCCTCTCTCTTCAGAGTGAGCTGCCCGACTCTCACGCCAAATTCCACGTGCTGTTCCTCTTTTTCGTGGCGGCCATGTTCTGCATCAGCATCCTCTCGCTCTTCACTTACCACCTGTGGCTCGTAGGAAAGAACAGATCCACGATAGGTAACGCTCTCCCTGCGTCCCCGTGACCCGTTTATTTTAGCACAGACGTGTTTTGACACGTGACCCCCCTTCTCTTCTCTTCTCTTTCCCTCAGAGGCGTTTCGAGCGCCCGTCTTCAGGAACGGACCGGATAAGCACGGGTTCTCGCTGGGCTTCAGCAAGAACATCGCTCAGGTGTTTGGAGACCAGAAAAGGTTTTGGCTGCTGCCAGTGTTCACCAGGTAAACACACACACACACACACACACATACACTCTCACCCACCGGCAGGGAATTTCTTCTTTCAGCCATGATTATAGACGTTGAATTGTTCTGTTCCTGTGCAGTCAGGGGGACGGCCTCACGTTTCCCACGCGGCTGGTCGTCACTGATCCGGAGCAGCCGACTGTCGTCGTACATCCTGACCACCTGAGCCAGAGGTGAGGTGCAGTTTCACATGTCCACCACTCGGTGGCACTGTTACACCAAATCTAACTTTTTAAACGTTTTGACATATTATACACCAAATCTCTTTGATGGAACATGTACAGACTTTCAAACACTACAGACTGTAGTGCTTTTCTGCACGATAGAAAATCTGTTGGAAAACTTTAGATTTTCTGTTTTTATTTTCTGGAGGTTAAATTTGTACGTGAGCACGAACATGATGCGTGCAGGTGTCGTTCATCTCCATCCGTCCCTTGTTTTTAACTTTTCTTTGGGCCATGTTATCCCTGCGAGCACCAGCAGAGGGCGCATTGTGCCCCATCTTCGCACTCTGTCCGTGTTCTCTTGTCTCCTCCATGGACCATCTGCTTCTCATCGATATGAGAGGGAGACATCTGGCCTGTTCATGGTCCTTAACACGTGCTTAGATCACACGCAGGCTTGGAGCGCTCCAGGGTCACGGTGAGGGTCAGGGTCACCTGTACAAACGCCAGCGTGGAACTTGAACTCGGCTGTAAACGAGTCGACATTTGTCCTAGTGGGAAACCTGCTCAACCATTAAGACATAAGAGACATAAGCGAAGTCCCGGGTCAAAGCTCGTCCTGTCTCTTCCGGTGATCTTAGCAGGATTTTGACGAGTTAGAAGCTCAGACCTGAGGACCACGTGTGGTTTTATGTCCTGCAGGAAGTGTCCCTGCCATCTTCATGTCTCCAGTTCCTGAAAGCCCGAGCTCAGGCTTATGATGACCCTGAACACACTCTGTCTGTGCACTTGAACTTGCCAGAAGATGCATAAGGTTCCTGTTCTTACCCCAAATCCCCAGAGGCTGTTTCTCATGTGTATTCATCCGGTTCCACAGAACTTCCTCTTGAATTGGGTCATTGTTTTATCCAGGGAGTCTGGAACTTTCTTCAGGCCTGTACGTCTCTGTGAAAGCGTCTGTCTAATCGTACAAAGTTTATCCTTCCTCCGTTCATCTGAAATGATGAGATCATGAAACTGGATGAGAGCGGTTGCTGGAATCGCTTACGAGGCGTCGCATCACCCGCGGGCCCGTGGCGTGTATCGGCTTCCCGGCGAACCCTGACGCTGAACGCGCATATTATCTTGTCTGAGCCATGCCATGTTTCTAAAGACCATCCATCCATTGTCAAAATAAGAGAGAGAGAATGTGTGTGTGTGTGTGTGTGTGAATACACTGTTTTTATTGAAGTCTAAATTAGAAGCAGAGTAAAGATTCCAGCGTGATTGTTTACCCAGACGCGGATCTGATAAGACGTGTGTTTAGACATGCTCAGAGCATTACACATCATGTGCCGTGTGGTTCTGCTCGCCGTCGCCTCTTTAATCGGCTGGAAATGTAACAAGAAGACATTTTCATTTTCATTTTTCCCAAATTAGTTTTTTTCAGTTCGTTTCCGGTAAATCCCGCCTACTTAGTTACGATTGGTTACAAGGATTCAGTCTCATCTCTGATTGGTTATATGCTTTACTGCGCTTGTGAAACGTGAGCCAATCAGAGCGGATGAAAGTAAAGACGGACAAGAGAGGCGCATTCTCGTTTATTTTAGGAACGGAAGCTAAACTTTTTTTTTTCTTCTTTTTTTTTGGAGTTAATGTTTAACGTACGCAGAGAAAATAAAGTGAAATGTTCACACGGCTAATATTTACCTTTTGAACAGATTATCCCACAATTTTTGAGCGTTCTTGGAAATCATGTGAACAATGAGAGAAAAAGTAAAACACCGAGTGTCCTGGGAAACAGTGATCTCTCGTTCGCATGCTCCTCTGACGGTCTGCACGTGTGCGCTTTTGTTCCCACGCTGCCTTCACTGGACAACACCGAGGCGCTTCTCGGCTTTCTATTTATTTTTTCTTGCCACAAACTGTATATTAAAGTTTTTTTTTTTTTTTTGTTACAAATTTTTTGGGGGGGGATTTTTCTCTGATTTTTCTCCCTAATTTAGTCGTGTCCAATTCCTCCCCGTCACTAGGGGGCTCCACATCAAGGCTACTACTACCACTCAGCCGGGAGGGCCGAAGACTATCACGTGTTTCCTCCGAACCACGTGACTCCAGCCGACCGCATCTTTTCGAACCGTTCGCTCACGCACCGTTGGGGGCGGAGTCACACACTCTGAGGACGGCGCTATCCGCTCCTTCCGCTCGCGTGAGCTCACAGACGCCCCTGATTGGCTGTAGAGCCGTGATTTAATGTATTATATATTTGTTTTATTTTATTTTTTGTAATTACATTTTTTTTATTGTTCAACAGTCATAATTTCGTACATCACAGCATTTAATATTCTCCAATCAGTCACCTACTCACAAAAACAGAAGAAAAAGCACATGGAAAAACACTTGTTCCGCTCATCTCACCATTTTTATATGCTGCCAAAAATGATGCCATGTTTTTCTCATCCCTTCTCACCCTGCAATCTTCCCAACATGCACTCATATGATGCGATTTCAATCATCCCATCAATCCACTCTTTCAGGTCCGGGGTTTTGGGACATTTCCAATTGCGTAAGATCATTCTGGCAGCTGTGATACGACCAGTCTTAATACGGGTAAATGCATTTTTGCTGTATTAGGTAGCAGTGATTTATTACCAAGAAAGCAGAATTGTGGTTCTACTGGTAATTTAACGGACAACCATTCTTCCAGTATTCTCAGAGTTTTATGCCAGAATGACTGAACTACTGTAAAGCGCATTCCCAAATCATATGTAAATAAATAGGTGCTTCTTCTTCCTTACATTTCCAGCACAGATTATTTCCAGCTCTTCCCATCCTGTAAAGTCTGGATGGTGTATAATAATATCTGTGTACCATTTTGTAATGAGTGAATTTTCCCCTAGCTTCCCTTATGTTCTTACACATTAGATAAAATATCCAGCCAGTCATCATCATGAATATTAATCCCCAAATTTTTCTGCCATATTGTTTTCAGATTATTATTACCTGCAGTTACACTAAGCATCAATTTGTAGCACACAGAGGCAGTTTGAGTTTCACATGGTAACTTAACGTAGGCGTACACAGGGTTATCCCAGGCGTTAAATCTGTTCTTACCACAGTGTCTGATCTGCAGATATCTCCAAAAATTCCTTCGGCCCACAATACGATATTTTTTCACCAATTCAGAATATGACATAAAAATTCCATTCTCATATAGATCACCAATTACACTTATCTCTTTAACCTGCCATTGTTTCCGAAACACTCCGTTTTGCCTCTGCAGATTTCAGGATTTTTCCACAATGAAGCAAATGACTGTTTATGGTTCGATGTCTTGCACAGTTTATGCACTTTGCTCCAAACGTGCGTTCGTGAGTGCGTGATCACTGGATTTGAGTCCCGTTTAGCTCCAGTGCTTTGTGAGAGAATGCTAATGGGATATTTGTTTTATTTCTAATACTTTTCTTATTCTCAATTTTCCCGTTTTCCTCTCTAATTTAGCTGTTGGCATTTCCCACCCGTCATTAGGCCACTCCCCCATCAAGCCTACAACTACCAATCAGAGAGGGCGGGGCTATCTGGTGTACCCTCCGCGTCTTTTCTCAACCGTTTGCCCAAACACCATCAGGAGTGGTGTAACGCAATCTGAGGACAGAGCTGTCCGCTCACAGATGTCCACAGTTTCCTAGGTGGAAGTCACTAGGTCCTCTCTCTCTCTCTCTCTCTCTCTCTCTCTCTCTCTCTTTCTTTCTCTCTGTGTAAGCTCCTGGCTGCAGGAGGCTGGTATTTGAACTCCGGAAGTCAAGCCACCAAGAATCGGTGGAAAGCTGAACGTGATCCACGTCCTGGAAGTCCTGTGACGTGTTGAACGTGCAGGGCTGCGATGTAACAAAGATCGCAAATTCGATGGTGTGAGAACTAGAAACGTAATTCGGAGTTTATCCAGTCGCGTAAACCAGTCGCTAGGTGGCGGGATATGCTCCGGGCAGATCTCGTACAATTTTTTTTCCCCCTGATTTTCTCCCTAATTTAGTCGTGTCCAATTCCTCCCCGTCACTAGGGGGCTCCACATCAAGGCTACTACTACCACTCAGCCGGGAGGCCCGAAGACTATCACGTGTTTCCTCCGAACCACGTGACGCAAGCTAAGCGCATCTTTTCGGACCACTCGCTCACGCACCGTTGGGGGCGGAGTCACACACTCTGAGGACATCGCTTTCCGCTCGCGTGGTTTCTCGTCTCTTATTGAGAAATCGAGGATAAAATGAAGTTCTGGTTTTAAGCAGTGAATTAAGACCAGTTCAAATCAGACCTCCTGTGTTGTACAACTGCTCTCGTTTGATTCTGTCGATCTGTTTCCTGACTCCGGGCCGAGTGCTGCGGGTCTCGGCACAGCGTTCACTTTACAATCGATGTTTAAATAGTTTTGACTTTACTACATGCACAGTCATTTCTCTGAGCGGGTGAAGCTGTTTATTTAAGCTGATTTCCATCTCACACGGCGTTTAGTCCCTCAGCTTGTGTTTGTTGTTTTAACGTTGGTTACTTTCTCAGATTGTTTTGGTATCGTTAAGCCGACTGTACTGCATGTGAATGATCCAGTTTAAGGTTTTATGTTCAGGTCACTAAAAATAAAAATTAAATAAAAGCATGTTTCCCAAACAGTGTTGAAGCCGAGCACTGCAGTCCCCTCAGCGAGTCTCAGAAACATCTGCTGAATAACGAGCTCCATGATGATCACATCGTCGCTGCAGCTGTAAAGTCTGGTGAGTCGGCGTCTTCTTGGGTTTCATGCACAACATGTGTGTGTGTGTGTGTGTGTGTGTGTGTGATTATTTGTAGTTTGTGTTTTCAATTAAAATGTGGGATGTCGTGTCCCGATCAAAGCGCTAAATCCCGAGGTGTTGCTATTGTGACGATCCGAGCTTATTTATTTTGGGATTTATAGAGATAAAGACAGGAAACGTGCCACTAAGTGAAAATAATGGTCGAGTTTCCTCTTCACCTGCTCTCTCTAAGGCGTTGATCCACACGCAGCTTGGCACAGGAGTTTTTTTCTGTTTAGTTTTGTGTTTTATTTATACCGGATGCCCTGCCCAACGCAACCCAAACATTTTATCTGGGCTTGGACCAGCACTTTGGGGATTTAAGTCTGGACTCGAACCCGGGCTTTACACGCGCCTGGCACGATACCACGAACCCCTGATCCGCCACAGCCTACACCCCCCTCATACGCTTCTGTTCACATCGTTCACATCATTCACATCATGTTTTTTATTGTTTTTCATTATAGGTACCAATATTTCTGCATTTGCCTGACTTGCGTAACACGCTCATGCTTTTCTTTTTTTTCTTTTTTCCAGGTGAAGGCGACACCGTCACAGTTTCCATGCCGACCGAGTCCTAGCCAGGTGAGCACCCTCTCTCGGCGTGTTCGCTCCCGAGGAGGCGGGGTTTGTGGGACGTGATTGACATGCTCTCGTCTCCTCGTTTAGGGTGAAACTCTGGAGGAGAAACACAGCCATCGAATGAATGTGATGCCTTAAACAACTCCATCACCTCTGCAGCGACGCGTCCACGTGCGCGTCCGTCCACCGTGCGGAGAAATCCCCATCACGCGTCCGGTCATCTTCTCTTTTGTTTTCCGCTGTTTTGTTTTTTTAAATCACAACAGTCTCACATTTTATCCTAACACTCGCTTATGAACTTGGAGTAACGCAGTAATGCGACTCCTTATTTACGACCGTTTGTTGTTTACCAGAAAACGAACTGCGCACTACCGGAGTATTGCTCGGGGTGTCCGATCTCCCCCTGCGGTATCTGATCTGATGTTTACAAAGCGGCGAGAGATCTCAAGAGCTACAACCATTTAACACCCACCTACGCCCCGCCCTGCTCCGCCCCGCTCCTGCTGGCGGGTTTTGGGTTTTTGTTTGTTTGTTTTTTAAGGTAAATTTATAAAGCAGACATGTTTCAGTTGTGTTGCATCCAACCAATTGTTTTTTTGTAATTATTTTTATTATTATTATTATTTTCTGGGATAGTGTGTGTGAAGTTGAGGTCGTGGGAGATCGCATTTTTGCACATCGTCTTTTTAGTTAGCAAACGTTTCAGTGAAATTTGAAATACACACACTTCATAATTCTCACTCATCAGAAACGAGCCGTTGTGTCAGATAACACCGGCGTAACACTATTACACAGTGAGTTAAACAGAAGGTTTTGACCAAATATTAAAACACATATGTGCGCACACACACACACACATCCTGTTCTTCTAAACAGTGACGGAACTGGTCGCTCCTGATGTTGCAGTTGTTTATTATTTCGTCTTCTTAAGACCGTTTCTGTTGTTGTCGTCGTTTATTAATCATAATTAATTACATATGAAATGATACCTCCAGTGTTGGAACGTTTCATCAGAATCACGTGTGTTTTTGATCTGAAATTTTACCTCCTATTTTAATGAATTAAACAGTATTGAATTTTTTCTGGTAGTATTGATTTCTCATCATCACATATCTAGATTAACAAGCCATTTTATCAGGTTAAACATTTACTCGACACAGGAACGTGTCTCCTCGTTACGTTTTTAAGATTTGAAAACGTAATGGAAACCAGTTGTTCACAGCGTGAGAAAAATCCCCAAAAAACACAGGAGGTAAAAGGCTATAAAAATCGAAAGAATGCTCAGCTGGCCCTGCTGTGGGACGTCCCAACACTCATCCGTTCGTGTTTATCGTACGAGTCCCGAGTCGTCCGTAGCGGCGAGTCGACGGTGATGTTTCATGATGATGATCCTCACGTTTAATTAACTTGAAATCCGTCGTCTAATCTAAACCGAGCCAGAGTTCATGTTACGTTACTGAAGCAACGAGCCGCTTAGGAGACGAATCTTACTGAGCCAAGTCACATGATCCGTCTCGCCAGGGAGAGGAAGGAGCCGAGACTCCCCTCACGAGGATCCAACACTTCCTAACAGGATGCCAGTTTTCCAGCCGCTTCTGCACAAAGAGTCCCGATTCCATTAAAAGCTTGTTGATGATGTCACAAGGAGCGTAGACCAGTGTTTGGAAAGAAGTTTTCCAATGTTATGAAATTAACAGTTTGAATACTATTTAGATTTTTTATATATATATAATATTCATGTACAAAATGTACAATGTACTCCAGTGTTTAACTTTTTTGTAACCAGTAAAGGTCTGTCCTAATTTTGGGGTTAACGTCCCCTGTGGTGTTGAACGTAGGATTTCTACGAAGCCGAGCGTTATTTAACCCGAATTAAACCGCTGTATCGATCCAAACACCCCCCCCAATTCTGTCCAACATGCCCCGATCTCAGTAACATCTGATTTGCTAATCTCCACCAGGATCACATCTGTCACTGTACTTTACAGCCGAGTGTCAGAAGGACATCTGTTTGAAATCTGTCTCCTCCAAAAATATTGGAACAGAAAGACTTTTTTTTTTGGTTTTTTTTTTGCATTTGTTCTTGCTTGGACATGAGATGATCAGAATGTAATCTTTTATTAATGTTTTTTTAAATCATTGGTTCCTAATATCTATATCTGGATGTGTTAAGGAAATGAAAACATGACACTTTTTATTGGCAGAACTCATAATAATCATTGTTTAATCAAAATTATTGAAAGAGATTATCATAAAGTTGCGCGTCCCTGGTTTGTAATAACGGCATCAAGCTGGTGAAACTCTGACATCACGAACTCTTCATTGTTTTCCAGCTTCAGCTTCTTCTGGTTGTTGTGTGTTTTGGGGTTCGTCCGGTTCCGTCTCCTCTTCAGGAGGTCGTGATGCTCCTCAGTGCGGTTAAAGTCTCCTGATGGACTTGTCCAGTCCGAAACCCTTTAACGGTTTACCCTTGGTATGACCTCGGGTTCGAGCTTTTGAGCCTCGTCTCTGTTTCCCTTAATGAATTCCAGTCTGATCTTCTGACGCTCGCTGCTGAGACGATGACATCGTGTGCTGTGGTCTTTGAGAGCAGAAACATAAAGTCTTCTTCTAATTGTGGGTTGTTAGACAACAGCCCCCCACCCCACCCCGCTGTCTGTGTGTATGTAGTGAACTGCTATAGAGAGTACAAAACTTAGGAAAGTGACAGATTTTTTAAATTTTTTTTATTTGCGGTCCTAAACACAGCGTAGCCCATGCTAATGCTAACATTCCTTCATGAATATAAAATATAAACGCATTAACATGCACAAGCTTTTCAATGCTAAATTTCTTTTATTTAATTTTTTTTTTATAAACTGAATTCGACAGCCCAAGTTCACAAAGTTTGAACTACACAAATCATGTATAGATCCACTCCAGTATTGATCACCTGTAAAAATAAAATAATTGATTAGTAATGTGTAAATAAATTCTGTATCAGATGAAATGTTTAATGTAATTTTTTTTTAAAAAGTCTAAAGAGATTTGGTTGAGATTTTTTATGCATATTCACAAGCTGCTTGTCTTATGGAAAGATCGGTTTATATTTAGGTTTAGATTTGTATTTTATTACTTCGACTGTGTTCAGTTGTAGAGTCGAGAGCAAAAGTTTGCACCCCCCTGCTCGCGAGTGTGGAATGCGTTTGATTTCTCCTCTCTCCCTTCTCTTATTTAATTCATTTTTTTAGCTTTTTCTTGTTCTTACATACATACTCAACTTTTTTTTTCTGTTTCTCATTTTTTTTCCGTAACAGCTGGGTGATTTCGTGGTTTAGAGCCTGCTCGAGCCGTGTCCTTGATTTGATTTCCTCTGATTGATTAATAATTCGCCTCGTTATTTTTGAGCTCGAGCTTAAATCGTTTCTGACCTTCACAGAAGGGAAATTTCTCCCCTGGTGTTTTACTCGCATTAACTAGAACAGATGTTTTCTACATTGAACATTTAATGACGAGAGCAGATCCAAAGACGTTCGTAGGATTGGAGTTAATTATCTACTGTTTCAATATAATTAAACCTCAGGGTCAGGCTTTGTTTTGTTCATAAAGTGACGTTTGTGTGTTTTATGAGTCTACGATTAGTTTCCTCTTGAGTCTGATGCAGACGTGCAGTGAATTCACTGATAATGTAGAGACGCTGGACTGTTTTTAAAAACATTAAAAAAATGTTTTTAAAATTTTTTTTTTTACTTTAATCATTTAAGATTGTTACATGGATTCAGTTCAGTTGCTGCCTTTTAAAGCTTTGTTGCTCCCGAATGATGGAGATTTTGGTGAACAAAAAATTTTCCATGCTAGTAAATATCATTGTCCATTCTATTTCATGTCATTTTATTTTATATAAAAAATCTTTTTGTAAAATATAGAACTTTTTTCCACACGGAAAGGGATGCTAACTTTTGCACTCGTCTGTACACACCAGGCCCGCCAGTTTAAGACCCGACCCCTGGTCGTTTAAGGCTGCTGGTTTTTTTGTTATTGTTGTTTTGCCAAATAAAGGGCTGAATTTCGGAGCTGCGAGCGTTCGCGGCGGGACGCTTCCTCTGGAACGGCAAATTCTGTTTTTATTCGTCTTCAGTTTATCAGACGTCTCCTCGTCCTCCGTGTCCGTGGTGTCCGGTGTTCCTCCGCTGGTGCTCGGCACATTTATTTATTTTCTTGCCGTTTGGTCAGATCCGCGAAACATTGTTAAATATTAATTATTACAGCGGTCTTTAGTATTCAAAGTGCAACTGTGTTTTGGAAGGTGTGTGTGGGTGCGTGTGTGTTTGATGAGTATCAGTGGCTTGTATCCACCCAGAGAAACATAGAAGTTGTACGTTCATGGAACCACACGTTTACACTAGCGCGCCGCGGTGTGTTTTGTGCGTGCTTGCCATGTGTTTGCTTTCTACACGCGCGTGCGACAGCTTCCTCGATTCTATGCAAAATAGCTACGACGCGACAAACCCAATCGATTGGCCCGATTTCTATCCCTACATCATCACACCCCCCCCCCAACTCGATCCTGTGCTGTTTCTTGGGTTCCTTGTTCGATACTTTAGTTTGAGTTACACACACACACACACACACTAAAGCTTGGAACCATGCTGTTTTCATTTCCTAAAGAAGAACAAATGTGTAGAGGGACCGTCTGTCCTGTTAGCTTGTTGGCTAATCTGAGGAGGAGACGCTGGTACAGAGATGCGTTTTAACACTGATTAATCATGTTATTTCGGGTGAGTTAAAGTTTTACAGTTTTTCAAGACCGGTCAGCCAGATCACTACCATCCCCCCCCCCCCTTCATGCCCCCGGGGAGTCTGCATGACTCGGCAAGACCCGTGTGTGTTTGTGTGTGATGTTTGGCACCAGGACGTTGGCAGCGGATCATAAGACTTGATGTAGTCGCTGTAGTCTGGACATGTGTGCAGAACTTTTAAGAATTCCACACACACTTAGAAAACAATAACCTCTCTCTCACACACACACACACACACACACACACACACACACACACACTCACACTCAGAAAACACAAACACAGTGACTGCAACTTCATGTCACACATCAGATCTGGTTCAGAAACACTAAACGTGTGTATTCTTCTATGAATCCAAACCTAAAGAGACGTAATGTGACGCTGTATGACGGAGCCATGTGGTGTGTGTTTGTTTATTTGTTTGTTTGTTTTTCTTCCCCAGATTAAAAGCTTTAAACACCTTTTTGTGACCTGATCGACCTTCATTTCCCCTAAACGCTCCCGTAAAGTCTCTCCCAAGCTAAAAACATTTAAACCAGGTCTTTGCTCAGTTTTATTTCTTTACTTTTCTACATCACAGCACTGATCTCTTTGTTTATTCAATGTCATGTAATAAAAAAAATGTTCTCTTCATTTTCCGCCTTTAGAAGCCATACTGAATTCTCAACTCTGAACTTTGAGTACTCTTACTTTGGACCATTTTTTTTTAAGATTTAATTTTTACCAAAAAATTTTAAAGAAAAAAAAAGGAAAACTCTCTCTGAGGTTTTCCGGCATGTAGAGTAGCTTATAGTATTTATACCCTGCTGATTCTTTTCTTCTTGCCAGATAAGTTTCAGGATTTACAAGAAATATTGGGAATTCTGTAAAATGTTGATCTTGTGTCTATTTTTCTCGTCTGATTAATTTGAATCTTAATATTTTGTGAATGAAGTACTTGCTTATTATGTGACATGACTAAAAATAAACGTGCTTTTTTAGAAAACCTGCTTTTTACTGTGCTTTTTTGTGCGTGTGCGTGCGTGTGTGTACACACCCACGAGACCCTGAACTTGGTCAACTGTTCATCTCACTGACTCTCAGGACACTGAACTCTTCTTACACATCAGAAGTGTGGAATGTCAAACACACACACACACACACACACTTACTGCCATCTTCCTCCCCTTGTTTTTTCTATTTTAGGTCGATGTAGAAAAAGTACCTTAAGTTCTGCCTCAAGTCTGTAAATCAAACTGACCTGATTGATACAGTATTAACACACACTGCACTGGTGTCGCGCGAGTCCACTCCTGCATTTGACTTTTTTAGGGCCCAACTGCTATGGGGTGCACAGGACCCTCTTGTTTTCCTAAGGATTATTAGGGCATCATAGTGTGATGAAGCGCCCTATAGTTTTCTAAGGATTTTTCTCCCACCCTTTTGGACTTTTCGGGTGTCTTAACATGCTCAAAAGCTCATCAAAATTAGCAGACCGGTTGCAATCTGCTGCCATTAGGATGCCTGAGAGTCTGGGTGTGTCTGGGTGTCCTGGGTGTGGCTCGGGGCCCTCAAACAGACTTTGCTGCATAACTCATGCACACTTGCATGTAGGCAGGCGAAACTCTGTACACATTTAGAGCTCACTGAACCGAACAACTTTCCCACTGCATGTCCTGGGCTCGGCTCAACAGGAAGTCAGTTATTTCGGGTCGTTTGCAAAACAAACCCGATAGACTTTGATGTACTCCTCCTAGAGAATTTATACGATCTCCACCAAACCGGGCCGATGTGATCTAAAGACATTGAGGATGCAAACTTGCGGAGGGATTTATATCTCAAACAGGTCAGCCGTGACGATGCCTTAAACTAACGCTGGAAACTGATTAATAACTTCCTGTGGAACATCATAGTGTGATGCTTTTTTTTTTCTCAGCATCTGCGGCCTGTTGTACACACACTCATAGATCATACACACATCACACACACTGACACCAGCGTTTTGGAGACCTTACTCACACACGTACACAGACACACACAGTTGACATGACGAATATTTAGGGCCCGAGCTGACGTCCGCCCCATTACGTCATGTGGTGTGAAGTGTGTAAGTTGTGCGAGGGTGCTTGGGCCCGCTCATCGTTGCTTGCAATTATATTTTTGGTTTGTTTTACATAAAGATTAATTTAAAAATAAAGATGATGTACATTTTACATTGAAAAAAATATTATTTCTATTTTATTTGGATCTTTTTTTTAACAGATACATATTTACAGTTTGGTAATATTTTTGTAGTGTTTATAGTTTTATTAATAATTCAACGATTTTTAATAGCACATTGTGTGAGATTTTACTGAACTTACCGAAGGTACCGTTTGTGTTTCATTAATATTTTTAATGAGGAGAAAATAATTTTATTGGGTTAACACACACAAGATTTATGTGTTTTATTTCAGTAAATATCAAACTTTTTTAATATATAAAATTTAGGAAAATATCTAGTTCTTAAGTCATTTGAGTTATACATTTTTTATGGTTTTTTTATTTTTTATGTACATCCTAGCTGTGTTTCTTTATGTGTAGGTCACCGACACTGAGGACTTCTCTCAGTGACCCTGGAGGTTCGAGGTGAAAGTGCTAACCACTACGCCGCTGTGTGACCCCAATTAAGACAACACCTGATGTACACACTTGTGCTCTGATAAGGGATTTGGTTCTTGCTTGCCCTTGGGACTTGATCGGATTGGGATCTGACCAGTGTGAAGGCCGAGTAGGTGGTCTTGGGCTCTAGTGCCTTTCTTTCGTGGCCAATATTGGCTTTTCCGTGGGATCGGACCAGACAGGCTGGACTTTGGACTTTTCACCGCAGGCTTCGGCGAGCCTCGGGTGCTAATGACCTGTTCACCAGTTTTAACTGATAATCAGTGTTTTGATGTTAATGTGTTAATGTTAGGCTGACTGGTGTATAGCTGGGTAGGAATGGCATGATAGGCCACGCCCACAAGCAACAACTGACGCAAGTGATCTGTCTCGCTGTAGCCTGGACATGTGTGCAGACCTTTCAAGAACTTCACAATCACTTAAAAAACAATAACTTTTTTTTAGTTTTTTTAAAAAAAAAAGAGGTGTGTGTGTGTGTCTGTGTGCGCGAGACCCTGAACTTAGTCAACTGTTCATCTCACTGACTCTCAGGACACTGTGTTAACAGATCAGAAATGAGGAATGTCAAACACACTCACACACTCACACACACTCTTACTGTCATCTTCATCCTTTTGTTTTTTCATTTTTAGCTCGTTTTAGCTGAAGTTCTGCCTCAGTAAATCACACTGACCTGATTGATCCGAATGTATTTTAACACACACCGGTGTCGAGTCCACTCCTGCATTTTACATTTTTTGGTTTGGCTAACTAAAAGGTTAAGATGTACATTTTACATTTTTGAAAAAATATTATTCCTATTTTATTTGTGTTGTTTATTATTAACAGATATTTACAGATTAGTTATATTTTTTATTATATTTTTGTAGTGTTTATAATTTTATTAATAATTAATATACATATATTAATTTTTATATTTATATTTTTTATGTGTGAGATTTTCCTAAACTTACTGAAAGTACCGTTTGTGTTTTATTAATAGTTTTTAATGGTGAAAAAATAATTTGATTGGGTTAACACACTTTTTTCTGTTTTCATTTTTTTTTTTGTTTAGTTTTTTTTTTTTTTTTTTACACCACATTGGTGTTTTTATTTAATTCGTCTTAATTAATTTTGGGTTCATTCTCTAAATTGATTATTTAAATAATGTATTTTTTTATGACCTGTAATAAACTTTTTTCATGAGAATAAATGTATGAATCTGATGATGTCATATTAAGTGGGCTGAAAGCGTTAAATATATAAGAGGAGTGAACATCATGTCTATGAGGAGTGATAAATAAAGGAATTGAGTTTCATCCCCAACGTGTAGCTGCATGAAATTTGTCTTTTGTGATCTGGTGAAGGAAAATGAAAGAAAAACATCTCAGACTGAATCGTTGTAGGAAAAAAACCCCTCTGAGAATCACTTCTTTAGACATCCTGATCATTCAAAGTATTTCGTAAAGGATTAGTCAAGCAGACTTACATCCTACATGCTGGGGTTCGGCTGTGTTTCTGTAAGTCACCGACACTGAGGATTTCTCTCAGGATGATGAGCATGAAAGCTGAAGTTTTGTGAATAGTGTATCGTTATTGGAAATGAGAAATCCAGACAGATTTAACTACTAAAGCTCCGCTGCGTCGCTGTCATTATCCAGCGGCTAAATCTACTGTACTGTTATCACTAAAACACTTTCTTACAGTCAAAATAATTTTTAAAAAAAGGATTTGTTTTGTTTGGCTGGTAACAACTTTGAAGACATCGGTATAGAATATAAATAATGTGTTTTTATCATACAGAGCTACTAAAACACACAAGTGGTTAACACGGTGTACCTGCACCACCAGGGTCGGTGTTCGATTCCCGCATCAGGTCTGTGTGCGTGTGGTTTGTATGTTCTCCCCATGCTGCTGGGTTTCCTCTGGGTTCTCCGGGTTTCCTTCCCACATGTGTGGGAATAAATACAACAATCTTGGCCTCCACAGTTCCTAGTTGGACTACAGAGGTTCCATGGATGAATAGACGGTTGGATTCCTCATTTTGCATTGTGGCAATCATACAACATACAGTACAGCTGCTCTTAAAATCATTCAAACACCATTGAGAGTTTGGGGGGATTTTTTTTTTTTTTTTGCCAAAATAACTAACATGCATCTGTTATAAATCAGTAGAACAAGAGTAAAAGTGAAATTAAAATTAACAACTAATATAACAAGGGTTTCTCCAGATTCAACACTAAATGCTACAGGTTTAAAACTATTCAAGCCCTTGATGAGAAAAACACCTTCAGTATTTAGCAGAGCTCCCTTTAGCTCACTCATCATCTATACCGCTTAATCCTGTATTCAGGGTCACGGGGGGCCTGGAGCCTATCCCACGAGACTTTGGGAACAAGGCAGGATAAACTCTGGACAGGGTGCCAATCCAAAATGCTAAATTCGGAAACGCCAATTCGCCAACCCTGCATGTCTTTGTACTTTGGGAGGAAACCAGAGTACCCAGAGGAAACCCACCATGTACGGGGAGAACATGCCAACTCCATGCACACACACCTTGAGGCTGCAATTGATGAGGGATTTTATTCATCCATTTGTGTTGAATTTGGAATCACTTGTTACTTTATTCGTGGTTTGGGCTTTGGTGGCTCAGTGTTCGGTTTCTCTCCTTTTTTAAAAGACCTGGGTTCGAGTCCCGGTCAGCAGATGCAGTACCGGTTCCAAGCCCGGATAAAACACAAGGGTTGCGTCAGAAAGCACATCCGGCGTCAAACCTGTGCCGAGTTGTTGTGCGAGGCCCATCGATGCGACGTCACTCGTGCTGAGTTCTTTTAACTGCACTTGTTTTACATTTTGGCCAAAAAAAGGTGATTTTCAGAGGTAGAGGTTCTCCCTATTTTTAACGCTCCACTCTTGTTGAGTTTTATTCATGCACAGCGGACGAACCGGTGCCCTGACTGGGGGAACAGGGTGGGAAACGCGGCCCAGCTGGCACCACATGACTGCACGAGCCTTTCTTCT
The DNA here is from genome assembly GCA_003987875.1 of Clarias batrachus. NCBI lineage: Eukaryota > Metazoa > Chordata > Actinopteri > Siluriformes > Clariidae > Clarias > Clarias batrachus. Next base: position 360,535 of record QMIH01000254.1, on the reverse strand, counting down.
CCCCTCACGCGCCTCTCTCTGTCTCCATGGAGACGCTTTGTGTGATGTGGGATTGACTTGAAATGGGACAGGGTTGACATTTTTCAGCTGCCACCATTCTCGAGTCCCACACACACACACACACACACACACACTCTTCTGGAGAGAGTCGCAGGATTCGGGGTGTGTACTGTATGGGTTCGATTCTCCGCGGGGGTGGTCTGTTCGGGTGAGTGAAGGGGCGGGGCTGTGTGTGTGTGTGTGTGTGTGTGTTTGTTGGGGGGGGGCGGGTGTTGATCTTTGGTGGATTTTGGACTGAATGAAAGTTCCTCTCGGGTTTCAGTGCGGTTCTGTTTCAGGAGGAGCGCGCGCTGAGCTCTGAGCTCCGTCCGGATCTGCGCGGGAAAAAGTAACGGTCACGCGGAGCAGCATGAGCGGGATCAACACGACGTGCACGCGGGAGCCGCCGCTGGCCATCGACGTGATCTCCCGTAAGTGAGCTTTCATTCTCCCTGGGGAAAAAAAACCCCTCATGCATGAAAGAGAGAGAGAGAGAGAGTGTGTGTGTGTGTGTGTGCGCGCGCGCGCGCAAACCATACAAACAAATAAATAAAATAAAAATCATCTACAAAACTGGTGGAAAGTTCTGTCACTTCTAGTTTTGCTGATGTCAAAATCTTTTAAATTCGCATCACATGTTAATATGTTCAGTAAATGTTGTGTGTTTCAGTCAGGATTTAGTTTTTGACTTTGATGTTCCGTATCCAGTTAAACTGAAGTAAAGTTCGTTTGATGTTCGTTTGATCTTCAGCTCTGGCCGCCGCGCTACACACAACACGAAGGTTTTGATCGAATATTAAGTCTTGTGATATTTTCACCTCTTTGCCTGGAATGTATTTCAAAGAGGATCTGACAGATTTCGACATTTTTAAAGTCGATATAAAAAATAAAATAATAATTCTGAGAGGCGCAGAACCCCGTTAACAGCGGAGATGCGCTGTATGTGTGTGTGTGTGTGTGTGTGTGTTATCGATGCCCCTATCCGTGTGTCACTGGAGCTCTTTCCCCTGGTTAACATCTCAATTTATAATTATACCAATTTACTGCAAAAGAAGACACATTCACACAATAATTAAATATCAAATATATTGCATTTCCCTGTTCCCGAACACCTCTATTTAGGGTTATATTAATTTATTGCAAAATAAAATAAATTCACACAATCAAATCTGTTGCACTTTTACCCACAATTCCTCTTGCGATGTGACTCTCTCAATCCCCGCTGCATTTCACAAGATCCCCTTTCCCAGTTAAACACCTCTATTTGGAGTTATATTCATTTACTCTAATTATAATCAATGATATGCACAATAATCAATTAAACAACAAATCCATTGCACTTTTACCCACAATTCCTCTTGTGATGTGCCTCTCCCTATCCCAGCAGCATGTCACAAGAGCGTTTTTTACGAGTTAAACCCCTCTATTTGTAGTTATATTCATTTATTTTCACTTTAATCAATTATTGGCACTATAATCAAGGGGAGCCCACTGATGCGACGGCTCGTCACTTGGTCAGCCTCGGCGCCAGTCACACTGAATCTTATGGGCACATTTTGGGGATCGCCCCCAAACCATTTAAAACCATCCTTGGCCTACTGGGACCTTCCAGACTTCGGAAACTGGCTCCCCTGGGAGCCAGTTTCCGAAGTCTGCAAGGTCCCAGTGGTCCCCTGACAAACAGGCACAGGCCTTAAAAGAAATCCCAACATCTCCTGGCCTCTGATTCGACAAAGGAAAAAAGTTCCCAACAAGGGCTCGATTCCCGTCTCAGAGTCTGTGTTCGTGAAATTTGCATGTTCTCCGCGTGCTTAATGGGTTTCCTCTGGGTACTCCAGTTTCCTCCTACAATCCAAAGACATGCAGGTTAGTTTCCAAATTGCCCGTAGTGTGTGACATCTTCAACATCTCTCTGAGTCTTCTGTGTCCTGTCTCAATGACACTCACACCCATCATCATGAAGTGCTTCGAGCTGTCCACCTGGAGGAGAACCTCACCTGGTCCCTCAACACCAGCTCTCTGCAYAAGAAAGCCCAACAACGTCTTTTCTTCCTGAGAAGGCTGAGCAAGTCACAGCTTCCACCACCRATCCTCACCACCTTCTATAGAGGAACTATTGAGAGCAGCACATCCTGAGCAGCTGCATCACTGTCTGGTTTGGGAATTGTACCATATCGCAAAGCAAGACCCTACTGCGGATAGTGAGGACAGCTGAGAAGATCATCGGGGTCTCTCTCCCTTCTATCGAAGACCTTTACACCACACGCTGCATTCGCAAAGCCACCAGCATTTTGCCTGACCGGACACATCCATCACACTCATCACACACACACACACACACACACACACACCCCTCACACTCACTCTTCACCCTCCTGCCATCTGGAAAGAGGTACTGAAGCATTCGGGCCTCACATCCAGACTGTGTAACAGTTTTTACCTGCAAGCCATCCGTCTCCTCAACACAAAGAGACTGGACTGATAAACACACACACACACACACACACACACACACACACACACACACACACAAATCATTCAGACGAACTGAATAACATCTGGACTGATATACACCCATCTCAATTTGTTCATAACTACCTACCTTTGCTGCTCTTTGCAATTTTGCACAATATTTATTTCATATTTGCACACTATATTTTTGTCACAATGTCAGTAGTTTACTGCTGCTCTTCCCACTACCTCAATCTCATACTTCATCACCAAAAAAAAGAAAAAAGGACTGTAACGTGTTACATTGTTGTGTTTGTCATGTAGCTTTTTGTTTGCACATTTGCAAGTGCACTTTGTTGTCTGTTGTGTATTTTTTGTATAGAATTTGATAGTTATCTTTTTTTTTTTGGGTAACTTAAATGTAAAAATGGAAATCTGTCATATCTGAGCCAGTCGGCTAATTAGGTCCCTAAAGCTACGTTTACACTGTCAGTTAATTGAGACCCAATTCCGATTTTTTGCTCATATGTGACACATATCGGATATTTTCTATGTCCGTGTAAACAGGAAAAAAACGCATGCACGCAGCCGATATTTCGAGATCGGTTTCAGGCCTCCTTCATATGTGGAAATAAATCAGATATAAATCAGATATGTGCTAATGAGATTGTCGTGTAAACAGACAGATCGGGTTTTCTGAGGCATTGCGTTCTGTACGACATTAAAACTGCGGCGTCTTCGCGGTTTAATGACGTAATCAGACACACCGACGCGCTGCTCATCCCAAACAGATGCGCCAGTGTGCGGTAGCCCGCACCTGTTGCAAGCCAGCAGAGAGCGACCCGACACGTCTCGCACACAGACATTCCTCTGAATGCTTGAGGACACAATAAATGAAGCACATGTGCAGGCTGCAACGATGTTCCTTTTCCTCCTTCTCCGTTTTGCGAACTCTGCATATATCACAGTGCTAGCATCAAGCATATTTCACCTTCGTCCATCTTGGCTAGTGTGTAGTGCAAGAACCTCCCTTTAAGTATGTGCAATGTTTCAGACGGTATGGCAAGTGTAAACACGTGAATCAGATACAGGCAACAAATCAGAATTGTGTATCGAGACCTGCAGTGTAAACGGGGCTTTAGTTAGCTAGCTGGTAAACTGTAACTGTTAAGTGTGTTAATTTATGTTGTGTTGTTAAATTCATGTTGTTGTATGTATGTAGCACCCTGGTCCTGGAGGAACGTTGTTTCGTTTCACTGTGTACTAACTGTATATGGTTGGAATGACCATAAAAGCCGACTTGACTCACTTGACTTGATGTGTGTGTGTGCCCTGCGTATGTATTGGCACCCTGTCCAGGGTCTACCCCGCCTCATGCCCTAAGTCTCCTGGGACAGGCTCCAGGCCGCCCGTGACCCTGAATACAGGATTAAGCGGTGTAGACGATGAGTGAATGAATGAGTGAGTCAGCTATGTATCAACTATGACATTAATGTTACTGTAACACAAAAAGAGTTTTGTTTGGAAATACATTTGACAATATAAAATTGTTCTTGCATCGGGTGACACTAGATGAAGAGCACTGCACAGATGCTAAAGCTACTGTATGTCCCTTCATTTGTTTAGAAACGTAATAGTTTATTTTGCATTTATTTAATTTTATGCACAGCTTTTAAGTCGTCATTAGTGTTACCCGATTTATAATTATAACTGTCAAAAAATGGAAGTAAAAACTGATTACAACTAATAATTCATTGATTTTCACCTAACTAAAACTGTAAAAAAAAAAAAAAAAGTCTTGTCTAAAAGTCTTGATCCCCTTTATTTTTTCATATGTTGCTTCTAAGGCTCCAGACTTTCTTGTATTGTTCATGTAGTCTTGATGAATACTCTCCAGACTTCATGAAGGAGGTTTTTTTTTTTCATTATCATGATCAGTCTCTGTATCAGAATCAGAAAGAACTTTATTGCCAAGTACGTTTGCACATACAGTACATTTGTACAAGGAATTTATTTGGGTGACAGAAGCTTGCAGAGACGCCAACACACACAACATGAAAAAATGTACGAGGGGATCATTAAATGAATATCAGTCGTATTGCACATAATAATATTGGAAATCTTTTTTATTGCACAATGGGAGAACATTGCCTNNGGGGGGGGGGGGGGAAGCAGTTTCAGAGGAATGTACCTGAAACCGCAGTAAAGTACCTGAGCACTTTCAGAGGAATGTGTTTTTGTGGCGTCGCAGTGGCAGAGTAGTTAGCACGCCAGGGTTGAGGGTTCGAACCCTGCTTCTGTGTGTGGAGTTTGCATCTTCTCCCCGTGCTTTGTGCGTTTGATCTTCAAGCCAAAGATATGCAGATTAGGATAATCTGCATTTCCAAATTATCCTTAGTGATCGTGTGTCCTGCGATGGGTTGGCATCCTGTCCAGGGTGTAGCCCGAGTCCCCTGGGTCACGCTAAAGGCTTCCCGCAACCCTTAACAGGATAAGTGTTACAGAGAATGCCAGAGAGAGTGGTTTTGTTAATCCACACAGTGACCTATGCATAAAAAACATTTCACTTAAGTCAGGAACCAGTGAGAAACAGATGCAGATGAAAGAAATGATCAGGCCAGTGATTAGTACACTGCTGATGCTGAGGTTGTTACATAAAAACACCCCGTTTCTAAATGGTAGCTTTAGACACTTTGCAGTAAAACATTTCTTCCTATTTCTGTAATTTAATCTACATTATTTCATTTAAGAAATGCAGTGGGGAGGGGTCTCAAAACTTTTGCACAGTACTGTGTGTGTCTGTGTGTGTATTATAATCTATGCAAAAAAAAAAGGGAAAAGAAGGAAAAGTAAAAGCAGATGGCACAGGAAGCCTTCGGGTTTTGTCTGTTTGTCTGTAACCGGCGCTACGGTGCTTGTTTTTTTGTCCTCTCTTATCTTTTCCATAAAACCATGAAAGAGCTTCTTGAGCTCCAGGAGGTTTGGAGAGGAAAGCTGTACTGCACTACAAACTTCTGTTGTGTAAGAGAATGTGTGGACTTATGTTAGTAATTGTGTTTTGGTGATTTTTTTGTTTGTTTGTTTTTTGGACAGGCAGAAAACCCGCTAAGCTCAGAAAGACAGAAAGGAAAAACAAAAGAGGAATCGTTTCTTTAGAAAGAATCTGTCTGTCTATCTCTCTATTTATCTATCTACTGTCTGTCTCTCCATTAACTCGTTTATTCATCTGAGTGACGCAGTGATTAAGTGCTCGCCCTATGACCCGGAGATCGCGAGCTCGATTCCCAGGTGATGCTGTAACCTCTCGCAGCCGGAGGTCTAGAGAGAGCTGATCTAGGGAGAGCCACATTAATCACGTCTCTACAGCCAATCAGGGGCGTCTGTGAGCTCACGAAGGCGGAAGGAGCGGATAGCGCTGTCCTGCGAGTGTGTGACTCCGCCCCCAACGGTGCGTGAGCGTGCAGTTCGAAAAGATTCGGTCGGCTGCCGTCACTAGTCTTCGGCCCTCCCGAAGTGGTAGAAGTAGCTTAATGTGGGAGCGCCCCCTTGTGACAGAGAGGAATTGGGCACGAATAAATTAGGGGGAAAATCAGGGGGAAAAAAATCAAATAAACTAATTTATTCATTCATTAACATGATCACTGTTTCCTCCTCACAAATATTAACATCACTCTTTTAACTAATAAATAATATAATATATAATATCGACATATATAAAATACGCTGCCAAGATTTTTTTCCTTTTAATCCAGATGATGTTTAAAGTTCTTCAGTCTTTAATATCATTAAACACATTATACAACCAAAAGTATGTACGTACACACACTTGTAGAACGTCTCTGTACAGGGTGACATGACAGTGGAACTCACACCCTAATTCAGCATGACGATGCTCTTCTGAGATCCACAAAGCCTGAAGCTCCCTGAAGCTCCCTGACCTGCTGTGTTTGAGTGTGATGGAGTGTCCTACACTGAGCCCTGAACTCAATCCCAGTGAATCATCACTTTTGGGAGGAAGTGGATGAAATGGAGCCTCTTTGACATCTCGACATTGGCCCGAGCTCTTGTAATGAATGCTTCTGTAGAGCTTGTGAATGAACTCGTAGTCTCACAGAAGGGATAATAAGAGAAGAATGGGGCGCGTTATAACGGCAACCACAGGAGAATAAATCTGGAATGAAATGTTACACAATGTGGGTGTAATGGTTAGGGTTAACATACTTTTTGTTGTGTAGTGTGTGTGATTAATAACTCATATCGTTTAAGGATTTCTAGTCAATGAGAAATTACCGATTTTCATTATGTTTTGTTGAAGTTAAGCAATTATACATTTTTCCATGTAATTTTTATAAATATGCAGGATAATATTAGAATATTAGAAAAAGCACAAGTCAGAATCTGATTCCTCCCTATTATGCAGAGTTTTTTAAAAATTGATTTATGGTATAAATGATTTGCTACTCCAGTATCTCAACATGGCCTTCTCATACTCGTGCACTCTCACACCGTGAACCCAGCACTATTGTTAGCGGTGCTCATCTTGGACTTTACCCATGATGCCATGAGAGACATGATCCTTCTCCCTGTTCTAGTTAGTATAAAAATTGAACGTGATTAAACATGCCCTGTCTGGAACCTGTCGCATTTGGCACGACTTGACTCTTAACGCCAGAGGGAAGTGCTTGCACAAGTCCTCATATCATGTTAATCTTGGCTTTGATTTAGGGATCTTAAAAGAGGATTTCAAAATGCTCATCAGGCAGATGTGTTTGAGGTAGGAGAAGATGCAATTCCACTACCTCCAGGTTGTGCTTCTCTATGAGGATGAGCTCCCTCGTGAGTCTCTGTACTCCTGGCTGGCTCGCCAGTCCGGTGCCGGTGCAGGAATTCCTCGTGAAAGTTCACAGGTTTACTTAAATCTGAAATTAAAACTCTTCATGATTATGACGTGGTGTGTCTGGAGACAGCGGGGACTTCTTTCAGAGGTGTGTCGTTGATGCTGCCGTTGATCTGAAGTCATAACTCAGAGTTACGTCATATGACAGAGGGAGAGAGAGTTAGAGAAATAGACACTAACATGTCTATTTTGTTTTCGTTTAGTTTTTTGAGCTACACATTTATCCTTGTGTTCCTCAGTGCTGCTAGCTATATGCTCCACACTACGAGAGCTGAGCGTGTTTAACGGTTGTTCATGATGTCCGTGTGTTTTTGTTTTATCTTTCAAACAGAACTCGACCTTTTCGGGATCATCCTTTACACCACGCTCACCTTCATGGCCTCGGTGTCCATGCTGCTGTTCATCGAGGAGTCCATCTACGTCTACAGGAAGGTTTCCTCCAACAAGAAGAGCGCCATCATCTGGGTGAATGGAGCCGCACCGGTGAGCGAGGGTTCTCTTTAACTCAGGGGCATGATGGGAGATTTTTATCAATCTTAAATATAAAGTAAAGAAGTAAATATAAAGTTCACCTCAAAATGGCACGTGTCTGATTTTTTCCGGCGCAGGTTATCGGGGCGATGGCGTGTTTGGGAATGTGGATCCCGAGTGCCATCATGTTCACAGACATGACCTCAGCCACGTGAGTGTGAGAGCAAAAACGGACAAATTATGTTATTTGCTCTAGAAATAATAATGTTAAAAAAAATTAATTTCAGAGATTCACCAACACATGATTTCCACCAGTTTTAGAAACACGTAAACAAATAAAATGTTGCTGTCTAGTACTTAAATCAATAACACTACTTTTCAATAAAATAAAAAAATGAAAAAGTCACCATGTTTATTTTAAGGCTACAGATTTCTCTCATTATAACTGAAACACTTTTCTCTGTTTTCTTAATTTTAGTTTAGAACTATAAAAATATTCTATAGAAATATGTAGAAAAAATAAATAAATAAAATAAATAATAATAATAATAGTAATCATAGGAAGAAGAGGAAGAAAGTAAATGCAAATAAAAATCTATACAATTTGAAATTATTACACAGAATTATTTAATATATTTTTAAAAATATTTCCTAGTTTATTTTAACACATTAGTTACACATTACTTTTTAACCATTTTAATTAACTAATCAGTATTGATGTCGAATTTGGATTTTAAACTTTTTTATTTTCAATTTTTAAATTCGAATTTTAATTTTTAAGCTGAGGAACTCCTCAGTAACGCATTTTTGTCTCATATATATTGTGTTAAAAAGACTCACTTAATATTATTATAATAACTTCTTGTCTTCATTTCATATATTAATTTAGTGATTAATATATGTAATTAATAAAAAGGGTGCCAATAATTCTGGTGTCTTTGAATCCGCCTTAAATATTAAAACTTAAACGCAACCTTAAGCGCGTGTGTGTGTGTGTGTGTTTGTGTGTGTGTGTGTGTGTGTGTGTGTATGCGTGTTTGCAGGTATTTCTCCATCGTGGTGTTTAAGTTTCTGATCCTGATGATCGAGGAGTGCGGGGGTGACCAGGTTTTTCTGAAGCATGAGTCTAACAATACGTTTCGGATCAGTACCGGCCCGTGCTGCTGCTGCTGCCCCTGTCTGCCCCGAGTCCCCATCACACGGTAACACACACAAAAGCACTAAAAGTACAAAAGTATGTGCAACCCTGAACACCATTTACTAATGCAAACACAAATCCTCACAGTGATGCACCAACATCAAGTGTTCCCTTAAGACCGGAGCTCATCAAACACACACGGGAATAAATCTGGAATGAAACATTCAGCAAGAACACGTGGGTGTGATGTCGCGGGTGCACATACTTTTGCTTGTACAGTGTATATTTGGACAACTGTCCTGCTTCTGGGAAAATGTCCTGCTGGTCATTAAACTCTCTCTCTCTCTGATGTGGCGCCTCAGTCAGATTATCTGAGTAACCGTGGGGTCGTTACACCTTCAGAGAAAGAGCTTTAGAGGAATTATTCACAAAAAAAAAAAAAGATAAAACATGACCTCGTTAGTAATACCTGGAGATCTGTACAGACATGCCGCAATGATGTCATGGTGCCATAATCACATTGGTGTTGAAATTAGATTGCTACAATAATAAGAAGAAAAATGTTTATTCATAGCATCTTCCATATATTTACAATGCAGCTCAAAATCATTCTCATCAGTCACTCACTCATCATCTATACACCTTAATCATGCAATCAGGGTCACAGGGGGGCTGGAGCCTATCCCAGGAGACTGAGGACACAAGGACAGGGTGCCAAAACAACGCAGGGCACACACACATACACACACTCACACACTCATTCACACACTACAGTCAATTTGGAGACGCCAGTTGGCCTAACCTACATGTCTTTGTACTGTGGGAGGAAACCGGAGTACACGGAGGAAACCCACCAATCACAGGGAGGACATACAAACTCCATGCACACAGAGACGGGAATCGAACCTGGCCGGGAATCGAACCCGGACCCTGGAGGTGCAAGGCCAAAGTCATTCTAAATATATTTATTGATTTATTTATTGATTGGTTTCTTTTGTCATAATTCATTTTTCTTTTTTTCTAAACGCTTACAAGAATAAGAATGACACTCTTTACTTTATCTAGAATGGATGGTTTTTCAATTCCTGGAAAATCATGCAAGTTTCATTTTGTCCAGGAGATGGCGCTGTAGGTAACAAGGCATTTTTGTATAGGGTTCACAAAATATATACAGTAGATGAAAAAAAAAATAGTCTATTAAGTCTATTTTTAGGACATGAAAGCAGGACTATATCCGGGACAGTATAAAAACACTGTCATAGTTAGACAAATTATTTTTGTTTTTGTTAATTTGTTTGTAATAATAATTGTAAAAAGTATGATTACAAAATTTTACCAAGCTTCTGTGAGAGGATAAGAAGCATTATGCTTCTGCTGAGGCCTGTGATTGGCTCGGTCTCGTCAGTGATTGGTTGGGAATGCGAGACTTAAATCGTCAAGATTTCTTTAGCGTAGTTTAACACAATATTTGTTAATTATTAAATCTCAGTGTCAGTATAAACATTATTTAAGTATAATGAAATTATTTATAAATAACAATGTCAATATTCTAGTAATTATGCAAATAAACGATTGCGATATTTTTGTGCAAGCTTCTGTGAGAAGTTAAGAAATCCCGCCTTCTACGTTATGATTGGTTACAAGAATTGTTTCTCGTCTGTGATTGGTTAGCGGACGAAGGCGGGACCTGTATAGTTTTTTTAGTGCCATTAAGCAGTTAATTAACGTTTATTGCAACGTTGCAATTGTTATTTATTATTAAAGCTCCGTATCAGTCTAAAACGTTTACATATTTTAGTTATAACATTTTTAGTTATTCATAAAAATTATTGTTAATTATGACGATTGTTTTGCTCCTCTAGTTAACTTTTGTCTAGCGATGAAAATGATCCTTGTATTTTTAGTCAGACTGGTTTTTGCGAGCTCTCACAATGATAAAATTTTCCCCTTTTACATAATTTTTTTTTTTTTTTCATAAAGATTTTTTTTTCTTCAATGTATTTGTTTTCTTTCTTGTTGCTCTAGAGCTCCGTACTCCACACACTCTCAAAATAAATGGAAAAAGGTTTTGGTGCTGCACTTGGCATGTTGTGCTAATCTATATAAATTTTAAAAAAAGTTTTGTCTCTAATTATATATAAATATAAATTATATCTTTACATTTCATACACTGGAGGACCAGAAACCAATTTCCTGTCTGTTTGTCTGTCTAGACCGATTTTATCAGAGCATCACTCAAAACTGGCTGGACGGAATTTTATTAAACTTTGCCAGTCCTTCGTTACTTGTCTGAAGTTTAACCTGCACCATAATTCAAATCAAAATAAGAAATAAAAGTGATGTTATGAACAGTTATGTGTGGGATTTAATAATCTACTTTAAAATAATCTACTAATGCGCTACTGTCTCAATGTAAACAAACACCTGCAGCAATAGATATTAATGAGAAAAGATAAAGTGAATATTTTGACTGGGATTAGTTCATATTTTCACTTTGGCTGAAATAACAGCGCTGAAGTGGTAGAAGTGAATTTGAACACGCTGGAGTGGTTTTAAGACAAAACTTCATCTTTATCTGATCGACTTTTTCCATTTCTCATCTGTGATTCTCTCTCCGATTACCGAACAGCGAGTGTATTTGTCTGAGCACCAAAGAAGTACAACTTAGTGTAAACAAGGCGTCAGATACTCAACCTTACAGAATGTGATTTCTGTCTATTAATAAGTGAGACAGAGAGTTCTGCTGTACAGAGAGACACACAGACATGGACGTGGACGACAACCTGAAATAATAATAATAATAATAATAATATCACTCATTACATTAAAGATCAGCAACTTATTTTTAGCTTTAACCTTTTAACTCTTTCGACAAACGCTTTAACTGTCAATGACACGTACTTACACTAATATATAATTCTGTTTATTACAATGAGCTGATGAGCTGTTGCTATGGAAACAAATAAGCACCTTAATATAAACATGCAGACTGTCAGAGCTACTGTTCTAGAAAACTCATCCACACCAGTTCAGTAAGATAACACTCTCGCTGGTCGTGTGTTTGTGCCACAGCCGCTCCCTGTTCATGCTAAAACTGGGCTCCTTCCAGTTCGCTCTGCTGAAGGTGGTGTTTACCATCTTATCCATCATCTTGTGGACCAACAAGAAGTATGAACCCACTGATGTGAGTACAGACTCCTTTCAGGAGCTCTGGATGGAGATACTTCGTGTATATAAATGAGATGGTTTGCGGCACTGTATCATCACACTGTAGTTCTTGTGTTTGTGCAGATGGAAATCACCGGTGCTGCGATCTGGATCAACCCCGGCATGGGCGTCTTCACCATCATCGCCCTGTGGCCCGTCGCCATCATGTTCATGCACGTGCGCAACACTTTACGCAGCCTAAAAATCATTCCCAAATACGCCATGTACCAGGTGAGCACAACACTCTTCTCGAGTCATCTTAATTATTCATGCTTTAATTTAAGCGTTACTTTATATGAATACAAAACCATTCTGTCCACTGATTTCTCTAAGTTTTCTGTAACCAAAGCGCTCGGTTTTAATTTGCTAAAAACAGTTAAGTGATTATTTGACAGATCTGTCAAACCACTAATCAACTAGTTTATTCTATGATAAATCAAAATCAATTAATATTTATAACTAAATGAATAATATTATAAGGTAGTATAATCATTCTTATACAATACAGTATAATGACAATATAGTACAGTTACTGAGTATACTGCAAAAAATCCTAATAGGGAACAATGTTAATGGAGTGTTAAATTGATGCTCATACAGTACAGTAAAATGTTAATATAGGGAAACAAAGTGCTAATATAATGCTAGTGTATGCAGTTACAGGGTTTATTACACAGCAGTCTAAACCTACAGCGATCAGCCATAACATGCCCTGAATAACACTGATTAGCAGTTATATATAAGATCATGGGCAAGATCAGGACTCACCAAGCCTGCAGGGACCAAAGGCAAGCCCGTGGGTTCTGATGCTGGCCATGATAAAAGGCACCGGAACACCCAGTGCACCACAGACCACTGCGGATGGGCTCCCCAAACCGGCCTCCAAACTACCCAGATTCCAATCCGATCAAGTCCCATGGGATGTCCCAGACAAACAGGTCTGCTTCATAGAAGCCCCAACCCACAACCCACAACCCGAACAATCCACTGCCAACATCCTTTGGCGAACACAGGAGGCACATGCACATGGGGTGGAGCTGTTTTGATGGCACAAGGGGAACATACAGAATATCTGGCTCAATGTTTTGCATTGTGCTTTAGCTGAGCTATGTAGAGTCCCAAAATATTGTACATTATAATTTTAAAAAAAATAAACGTAGAGACAGAAAATTAGACAAAACAAATGAATGATATAGGATATAAAGCCACAAAAAGAATATTAAAACAGTTATGTAAGAAAACAAGGCGCTGTCATTTTTTGCTTAATTTTATTATTATTAGTAGTAGATTTTTCATTATCCTTATTATATTGCTCATGTCTTTTTGTTGTTCCTCAGTTGGTGCTGATTCTCAGTCAGCTGCAGCCGGCCATCATTAACATTCTGGCCCTGTCTGGGACGATCGCCTGCTCCCCGCCGTTTAGCTCTGTGACCCGCGGCTACAGTGAGTCTCGAGCCTCTGATTCCTACATAGAATTTAAAATGCCTGAAAGATTACTTTCACCTTTATTACAAACACCAGGATAATAAATATAGACAAATAAATCCTCTCCAAGTTCATTCACAGCACCTAAACCTGTCCATACATACTGTATAATAGCAGTGGTACCATATCCAGCGTCTCATGTCATCATCATCATCATCACGCACCCAAATCTTTTACAGAGTGAAGCTATCAAGTTGTTGAGTAAGAAACGAACGTGTTAGTATTTTAAATATTAACTGGTTGTTTATTTCCCAGTGATGAATCAGCAGCTTCTGATCGTGGAGATGTTCATCATCACGCTCGTGACTCGCTTGCTGTACCGGCGTCAGTACGAACCCATGCAATACATCAACACTGATGAAGAGAAGAAAATTATTCAGTCCAGCAAACACTGTGTGGAAAATAATGAGTGATTTTTTTTTCTGACATGAGATCACAATCACACCAAGTGGAACACAGACCTATACATGTATATTTTTGTATTTATAAAGAAGTGGCTCTTTTATAACAAATACAATACAGCATTTTTTATAAACAGTGTGTATGTGATTTTTATTTAGAAAAAAAAACTACATTTTGAACATTATTATGCTTACTATCAATTGTATCCCATATTGCACTTGAAATGGAGAATAAATATATAATAAACAAGGTCTTCGCAGTTTTTTCCTCATTTCTCTATAAGTGACTTCTCTTCTGCCCTTTGACCCGGATGCCATAATTATGGTTTAAACATTATTTTATTTATTTTACTTAATCTGGTCAGATCTTGCTACTAAATATTTGGTTAGTTTTAGTTTTAGACTTCAGGCACCAAGTATTACATTTAAACCTGAATATTAGGAATTATTTGGGAAGTATAGCTGTAAATGTGAGGTGTTTTGATATTCACTCTCTCGTCTACTCCTTCTCCAGACTGAGAACTGTACAGGCTCACAGGAAAGGAGGGACACCTGTACAGGCTGATCTAAAACTCAATTGAGGGTTTCCTTTGAGTTCTCCAGGTTCCTCCCACAGCCCAAAGACATGCAGATTAGGCTAACTGGTGTTCCCAAATTGCTCATAGTGTGTGAATGCATGTGTCAGTGTGTATGTGTGTGTGTGTGCCCTGAGGGTCACTGTGGGGACTGAAGCCTATCCCAGGAGACTGAGGACACGAGGCGGGGTAGACCTTGGGGATTGGCTCGTGTCCTCAGTCTCCTGGGATAGGCTTCAGTCCCCACAGTGACCCTGTACACAGGATAAAGCTGCATGGATGTTGATTGCGTGAGTGAGTGAAATCTGTAGCTGTAGAAAGTCTTTGATCGATATCTAATCTAATCTGATATTCATGAAACTACACAGCCATATGTAGGCACTGTAATCTATCTATTGAACAAAGTTTTGCCCCCCCCCCCCTCTACATCCACAGTGTTCAACAGGATCCAGAAAGATCCAGTGTGTGTGTGTGTGTGTGTGTGTGTGTTCAGGCTATCACTCTACACTTGATCATCTATTGAAATCCATGAACGACTTCAGGTGGACTCAGGTGTGGCTTCTGCTTGATGGGGTTGACACTCCAGAGACCTTTATGAAGGTCAGACACCCATATAGTGAACTGTTTCATTATTGCTGACTCACGGTTAGAGCTGCTTCCTGAATCTCTCATCGCCTTTTAACCACCTGTAGCCGCACGTGCTGTGAACGTGCACAGGTACAGACAGGTTCTATCCGGCTGCGTACTTTACAGCGCATTTCAACCGAGCTTGACCGCGGCGAACACAAACCCTAAGCGACACCGGTCTCTTCCTGACCAATCAAAAGCCGCGATTTCATTCTTCCGCGTTTCCATGCCAGCCAATCACAGCCCGGTCCAGCAGAGCCGCAGTGTCTCACAGCAACCATTCAGGGACGGAAAAAAAACAACAAGGGACTATTTTTACCCTTTCAGTGAGATGGAAGAGGACAAGAGGAAAATGTCTCTGATTTCCGAGGATGCTCTTATAGTTTTTAAGGAAGTGCTGTGCCTGTGTTCGCGGTTTTGATGCTTTAGACTGCAGGAACGGAACAGAGACATTAGCCTGACGTGATTAGCTGTGGATAATAAACAGCGTTTTCATTCCCATCACCATGAGGCTGTCTGCGTTTCTCCTCAACTCGTCTGCGAAAATTGAGTACTACTCCCGGTTCTCACCTTCTCCGCTGTCCATCAAGCAGTTCCTCGAGTTCGGTAAGCGATCCTCTGTTGCTCGAGCGGTTGTCTGACGTCATAAACATATACGTGCACGTGAAATATATAGTGATCACGTGTTCAGTCCTGCTTTGTCCCTTAACGTCTATAGGACAAAGACTCCTGACATGATGTCTACTTCCTGTGTCCTCTGTAGTGCCCTAAAGGTCCAATAGTTCAGACAGTGTTCAGATCAGACAGTGAACAGGATACACTAGAATGTTCTGGTTATTTCATAGTTAGGATGCCCCCCCACTCCCCCCGACCCCCAGTTCCATTATGATCTTTTCAAACAGCATACATTGATTCTTCACTTTAATAGGAACACCTGGGCATTCATATTGTTATCTTATCAGGCCAATCATGCTGCAGCAGCACAGTGTATACACACACATATAGATACAGGTGAAGATAAAGGTGATCGAGCACCCAAGACCCCCCCCCCCACTCCCCCAATCTGTGTAAACTGTGTTCAGGTCGTTGTAGGTGAAAATCCTAGGCTTTTACCAATGTCCCTAATAAAGTGGCCAGCAGGTCTTATTTTTATCTAGTATAGTGCCCTGATATTAATTGAGCTTGTTAACGCTGTTCAGTTCACTTCCGTTTTATTCTATAGCGCATTTGACAGTGATCATTGTCGCAAAGCAGCTTTACAGAATCAAAATTAGGAAAAAAAAAAAAGATGCTGAAATGTGTGATAAAATGTGTATAAATTGATCGTCCCTGATGAACAAGCTGAGGGTGACAGTGCTGAGGGAAAAACTCCCAGAGATGACAATAGGAAGAAACCTTTAGAGGAACCAGAATGTACAGGGAACCCATCCTCATCTGAGTTTGAGATCTGCATCCTGATTGGTCAGAATATGTTGGTTAATGCAATTCATATTAATATGTTGCGTTTTTTAGTGAAGGACATCAGGATTCAGACTTGTACATAGGCGAGACATCAACTTTAATAAAGCGTCCGAGTCTGGGACATGTCAGTGGGCCACCCAATACAGCAGACGCTCCTTCTTCTTCTGTAAACAATGAGCTCTGAGGAGTCTCAGGTCGTTCTTTATTTCTCTCTTCCTTCCTTTCTTCACTATTTTTTCTTTTTCTTTTTTTCCTTTCCATCTTATTTCCATTCCATTTCCATTTTTCTTTTTCATTTTTCTTTTCCTTCCTTCCTCTCCAACTCCCTCTTTTCTTTCTTTCCTTCATTACAATTATTACAGTACTGAACACTTCACATTTTTCTAAATAAACATCGTACAGTGTTTTATTTCACGTAAACAATCAGATTGCCAAATCCATTAAAATGCCTTTATATGTAATTTAATTTGTAATTACACAGGCATTAAATGTCTTTTATCCCTCAGTGCTGTTGAATCCTTGATTCTGATTGGTCAGAAGGTGTTGATTAGTTTCCTATAACCACAATAGAGCAGATGTTCCTATATGTAATTAATGCCAGTTAGACTCCATGTGACTGTAATTATTTCATCGTTTCTTTTCTCTCCTCCTGTTGTTAAAGGCGCGCGGCCTGTACAGCACTCTGTACCGCATCAGTACTGTACAGAGATTTAGTGAAATATCCATAAAGAGAGAGAGAGAGAGAGTTCTTCCTACACAGCGTTGGACTAACCCCAGGATCTAAACTGTATTCACGCCAGCACTTTCTCCATCACCCGCTGCTCTTCCTTTTCACTTTACTGTAACCCTCCCTGCGCGTCCACGCCTCGGCCGAGTGTTTACAGAACACACAAGCTCGGATATTTTATGCCGTGTTTATACAGCTTGATTATTATTTTCTTTTTTTTGTGTGTCCTTCCTGTGCAGCGTGTCCGAGCTCACGGGTTTACAGTTACAGGAGACTCGCTGTGCTTGTTCTCCCCGTATTATTCTCCAGCATCGGAGTGATGAAAGAGTCTGATAAAGACCCTGTTTACGCTCCAGCTCCAGTCTGTAACCCAGGGTCCGTAGAAAATATCATTTATTTTCACACCTAAAACTCCTGTGAGGTTTAATGAGGTTAAAGGTTAAATATGACCTAGAAATACATGACCTTCTCAGTGCTTGTGGAAACAGATTGAGTGGGCGGGGCTACAGGTGATGTCACAGAATAAATACACTCCATGGTTTTAATCAGATCTGCAGATGATTAGAGGAAGATGTGTGAGCTGGAACTCACGCCCAGTCCTTTATTTGCATACGCGCCAAAAGAAGTGAAATGAGTTATTGTCTAATATTTGCTTCATTTAAATTCACTCACGTTGAGTCTCAGAGCTTCGAGGGCTGAGGTCATGTGATGCAGCGTCTCAGAGCTGATTGGTTAGAGAATGAGAAGTGTGGTTTTCACTGCACAGACCACCAGGAAGCAAAACTGTTTAGTATGTTCAGCTTGCCTTCATAGTGTTTGGTTTTCCATGTGCTTTTTCTTTTTTTATCATGGTCTGAGGTTTGAGCACCAAACCCTGCGTTTGCTCCGCCCCTTTAATGATGATTCAGGTCCTTTCTCACTCCTGGAAGACTGTGTTTAACTTTCAGCTCTGTGGAGTTTTATTCATCCTCTGCCTGATGTATAATTAATGTGTGTGTGTGTGTGTGTGTGTGTGAGAGAGAGAGAGAGAGAGAGAGAGAGAGAAGGAAAAAGAGTTTGTGTGTGAGAGTGAGAGAAGGAAAGAGTGTGTGAGTGTGTGTGTGTGTGAGAGAGAGAGAGAAGGAAAAAGAGTGAGAGAGAAGGAGTGTGTGTGAGAGAGAGAGAGAAAGAGAGAGAAGGAAAAAGAGTGAGAGCGAAGGAGTGTGTGTGAGAGAGAGAAGGAAAGAGAGGAAGTGTGTGTGTGTGTGTGTGTGTGTGTGTGTGTGTGTGTGTGTG